>JALMQS010000432.1:0-116158 GCA_024734495.1 Forficula auricularia
TCTTCTACTTGGAAATTAAAGTGGTAGTGGAAGTAGGTGTACACGATATTAGGTCGCGGTTCACCCCTCGATTAAATCATTCTATGGCCATAAAAAAATGAACAATTTTGATTACTCGTTTACGATCACCAGATGGCACTATTGTCGATACGCAGCCTTCCTCTCTATCTAATCCTCTTTGAATACACACATACTGTGAAATATTCTTCTGTGTGAAAATGAGTCCTAAAATAACTAAAACTAATTATTGATTAACAAAGAATATTAATTAATAAATGTAAATGAATAAATATGATGAAGTCGGTTAAAAAAAAGAGAAACAAAAAATAAAATGTTGTTGGCTACTCAAGATGGCGGCCAGAGTTCTTCACCCTTCCTATCTTGTTTCACCCTTCTCTGGCCTTGAATCTGAAAATAACTAAAACTAATAATTGATTAACAAAGAATATTAATTACTAAAAAAATTGTAAATTAATAAATATGATAAAGTAGGTTAAAAAAAGAGAAACGAATAATTAAATGTTGTTGGCTACTCAAGATGGCGGCCAGAGTTCTTCACCCTCCTATCTTGTTTCACCCTTCTCTAGCCTAGAATCTGAGAATAACTAAAACTAATTATTGATTAACAAAGAATATTAATTACTAAAAAAATTGTAAATGAATAAATATGATGAAGTTGGTTAAAAAAAGAGAAACGAAAAATAAAATGTTGTTGGCTACTCAAGATGGCGGCCAGAGTTCTTCACCCCTCCTATCTTATTTCACCCTTCTCTGGCCTAGTAACTGAACTTAGTGTCATTCTATCTCTATGAATTTACTTTACCTGTCCCTGGTTGCCTGCCACTGGAGATTTCTCATTAGCATTAGTATTTAACTTGGAAACGAGTGCAGAGAAGCATAATCAAACAAGCAAGGTTGCATTATTAAGTGACGGACCCCCAGTCCCCTCTGGTCCCACCCACTGACCCACTGACACTACAAGGATACCTCACTCTGGCTGGACAAAATCACACATTTCGATCAATTTCATTAATGAGAAATTACTTTTTTTCTTAACATTTTCTAGAAAAGAATTGTAATTTATTCTCGATTAAGAAAATTATATATTATTATAAACTAAAATGGAACCTCCTATCCAGGTTATTATTTTTAAATTTCAAAATTAAAGCCATATATAAGTACATTTAATCAATACTAATATCTTGGATTTTAGCAAATAAATAATCAGAAAATGAATATGAGCCTCTTGGTCTTTAAAGAACCCCGAGGTGTTATGCGCATTATACAATTTGTAAATATTACCTTATTTGATTTTTCCTTCAATTCATTTTAGAATTTCGAATAACTTGAATTGTTTTAGATTTTCGCTATTATTGCATTTTCCACCACTACATCCTATACAAATGATGTGGAAATTAATTTTCAATGCGAAACAAATAATAAAATATTATTCAACTATTCTTACCCATTCAGGTATAAAGACTATTTATTTCATCTAATATAAATAAATAAATTAATTTATTTTTTGATTTTTTTCCTTTCAGTTTAGATCATATTGACAGCTTAACTTTCTGTAATAATCAATCATTCCACTTGGTAGGAGATTTTTCATCAGATGCGCAATTTTTTGTTGCAACTGGAGTCTTGTCATTTTTATATTGTGTAGCAATCGGCATTGTTTATCTTTTATATGATAATGCTTATCAAAGCAACGCCTTATATCCTTTAACTGTAAGTAGATAATGTAATCACAATATCATTAAATATACAGTTCTACTTGTTAAGATTTGGGTGCTCAGCCTCATAAACGGGAGAATTATTTTGGGTCGGATCATCCATGGGGAGATTAGAAAATGGCCTTAAAATTTACTCGTTTATTCATCAAGTTTCGACTTTTTTAATTTTGAAGCCGTTTTGAGTGAAAATATGTAGATATACTAGTTGAGTAGGGCGTGCCTTAAAAGGGTCGTTATATTTCAAGCAACCCTAGTAGCACAATGTTTCAAACTATATAGTAACTATATAGATTTCGAGAAACTTATGAAACATTGTGCTATTAGGGAAGCTTTTGGGTGTCTCGATAGGCCACCCGCCCGGAGGCCACGCTGAGTAGGGCGTGCCTAAGGCGCGCCCGTACCACCTAATATGTAGATATATTTCAATTTAACTTTTCCAATCGGTCGGATTTGTTATTAAAAATGTTTAAAACGAAGTTTCCTAGAAAAAGTGACATGCAAAATCTTCACCTAATGACGTCAAATTTTGGTCACATGATACTTCCATATCTCTATGTATATATCGATAAGTAAAGATATTTAAATGCTTCACTTCCCAAATTTATTAACTTCATAAAATAAAAAGTGGAGAAATGGGATGAAATAATGTACATTATTAAGTACATTATTTATTATTCAATTGCCAAAATTTTTACTTTACCATACAGGGTATGGTCAAGTATTGTAATCGTGCATGAAAAAAGTGTTTTTTTTCGAAATATCTCAAAAACGGCTGAAACTATTTTGATTAAGAAAATTGAGCGAAACCATGGCGTTACGCTCTACAAAAAATCCCAAATAAGTGAACATCGAAAAAATTATATTTTTCGAGATAATAATTGTTTTGTCAAAATGTCTGTTAGTCTGTTAGTACGTGCGTTACCAAATTTTTGTGGACGAGCTAGCTCAAAAACTAGTGTGAATATCGAAACCAAATTTCACACGTAGTTTTGGTCCATTGAGATTAAGAGCTGATTAGATTTTGGTGCATATCGACCCAAAATTAAGGGGGCTGGAGGGGGTTAAAAATTAAAAATCTAGGCCATTTGAGCAAACTCAACCAAATTTTGTATACATAATCAGTAGGACCCCAGAAGTCTAAAAATGCAAAAACTAACCCCCCTCCCCTACATGATTATAAATAATTTTATTAAATATTAAATATAAGTGAGGGGCCAGGTTGTATGGTAAAGTCAAGTGGATGGCCACATCAGAACACGTCAGCTTATTTTGTCATTTAGTAGTGTTAATACTTATTAGAGAAATTTCTTTTGAATATATACATTTAGGAGTCAATCAAGTCCTTTGACATTAAAATTTAATAAAATTCAGAAAGTGGAGTTAATCGATTTGGCAAGTAAAGCCATTCATTTAAAGTTCATATGGTCGTATATATACAGGGTGATTCATCGGTCTGTCCTCTCTTTATAACTCTTATAATTCTTTTATTTTAAGTCAGAGAGAAAAACTTCAAATATATTATTGTCTATCTACCTACCATATGCATTTGTATACAGGGTGCTCCATTTAAGGTAGTTCTTTCACAAATGCAAAAACTCAAGAAGTCTTCGAAACTTGGAATATAAGTCATTAAAAGCATAATAAACACACTGTTAAAATTTGAAGACGATTTACCACACCAAACATGAAATAATTTCCATTAAAAATGAAATTTTTTACACATGGTAGATTGGGAAAGGGTGGGAAAATAATCATTATTTTATTTTTTTTCATTGAAGGACTTTCACCATCTTGATGAAAAACTAATATTTGTTAGAATAATATATTCCGAGTAACTTAAAAAAAAAATTTGAAATTATTTACCACGTAGTTTTGATAAAAAAAAAAAACATATTTGGGCGATTATTTTTAGTGGAGGGGATAAAATTTCAATGGCTTGGAAACGGTCCATTTATAAATAGAATATAGTAGCGTAAAATGTATAGTCACGTTAAAAAAACATAACCTAAAATTTTAACACCGTTCATATTTATAGAGTAGTTACGAGGCTAAAACTTTTTGTGTGGATTGTAGCGAAAGAACCTCCTTAAGAACAACAATATGTAACTTTATATTTCTTAATGGAACAACCTATATATATTTATTTATTTTGATAGTAAATTAGATCCCCTTTATCAAGTATCAAGTAATAAGGGGTCTAAAATTATAAATTAAGAAGTTATTTACCTTTATTCGTTCCATAGCTTACTTTGTTAATAATAACATGATACAAAAATATCATTCAACGAAAAAAGGTAAATAACTTTAATTTATTATTTTAAACCACTTATTACTTAAAACTTTTATAAAGGGAATCTAATTTACTATCAAAAATAAATAAATATATATAGGGTGTTCCATTAAGAAATATAAAGTTACATATTGTTGCACACAAAGAGAAACAAAGAGGTTGTCCTCTGCTTGATGCAAATAAACATACACACATATATATATATATATATATATACAGATATATAATTTCGATATATATGTGTGTATGTTTATTTGCATCAAGCAGATGACAACCTTTTTTTCTCTCTATGTAAATCAACAAATCTGCTACTCTTGGCAAAACAAAAACTTTTCAATTACATATTGAGTGCACTTATATGGTTATTATGGTATGTAGATAGACAATAATATATCATATAAATTATAGTTGAAGAGTTTTTCTCTCTGACTTAAAATAAAAGAGTTATAAAGAGAGGACAGAATGAATCACCCTGTATATACAATTCGTTGCCCAATACACTGACTCATCATCAAAATAGCCCAAACTACTGAACAGAGAAACATGAAATTTGGAGAGAATATTACTTATATGACAAAGAGGTTCATTAAGAAAGAATTTTTCAAAATTCGACTCCTAAGAGGGTCAAAGGGGCCAAATGTTTTTTCATTGATTATGAAATTTCTCTTAAGGACGTTAAGATATCTACTTGCTTTTTACTTATAAAAATTCTACATACAAATATCTAGAAATTCATTTCATGATTTTTTGAAATTCGATTTCTAAGGGGGTCACAAGGGGCAAAATGCCTTTGCAATTTGTTTAAATATTATACATTATTTATTAAGAGAAAGATATTATAATAAATAAATAAATATTTTGAAAATAGAAAATAATTCAGATTGTAGAGATGTTAATATTTTTTATTTTTATTTAGTTGTAAAACAAAGAATTTATATTTATATTTTTAATTATTGTGAATGTTTTTTTTATTGGTTTTACACCACCCGAAAATCTTCGAAATAATAAAAATGTTTGTTGTTATTTGCAGGATTTTATTTTGACTGTCACCTTAGCAGTATTTTGGCTTTCTGGAAGTGCTGCATGGGCAAATGGTCTAAGTGGTTTAAAACACAACACTTTAGAAATTACGACTTCGAAACAATGTATGACGCCCGACAAAATGTCACTCTGCCTTTCCTCGAAGACTGGAGATTTTTTTAAATTAAATGTTTCAGTGGTTAGTAATTGATTGATTTTTAATAATATATTCTTTTCTTAGGTTACTTGACACACAATTGAAATAAATTTAATAGTTTTATTAAGGTAGTTGTTCCACCAAATGGGTTTTCTTAGGATTTTTTTTGAAATTTAGACAGATTTGATTTGATTTGCGGGGGGTGGTGTTTTGGGTTTCGGGGGGTGCGGGGTGGGGATTGAGGAGGCGTAGTCCCCTGGCTAGCAAAGGCCGCCGAAGGCGGGCCTTGCAGCTTGTATTCAAATAAAACAAATTTAAATACTTCTTCATCGATTGGTGGCAAAACGAAATTTATGAACAATATAGTTCCGGAGATAATAAATTTCGGAAAGTTTACATACATATTTAATTATAATTAAGAAATCCTTCTTACCATTTTTATAAAAAACTAAACCAACATTAAACAATAACCAATACATATTTTAAGAGAATTTTGATTCATAGTTACAACACAGTTTCTGAGATAATAATGAATAAATAATTGAAAAATGTATAAAAAAAATTTACACTAAAAACAATTTGGCAACAGCGCATCTATTTAACCAGCAAATGATGTATAAAGCGCGCATGCGCTAGATTTTTTCAAAATTATACTTTTCATAAAGTGTAACGATTACATTTGTTAAAAATAACAAAACGATTTTTATAGAAATTTTTTAACTTTTAAAATGTATTTTATCTGTCATTTTAATATAAAAATATTCAATCTCTTACAATGGTACCAGATTCGTCAAACGAACACGGGATTGGCTAGAATTGGTACATAAACAGCAAAAAGTTTTGGGCTTATGAATTATGAATCCTTATTGTCTGTTCTTTATACTATAGCATTAACTTTTTGCTAGTATTGTTGCGAAACAACTACCTTAATTTATATTTATTTGCTAAACAGTTTTTGTCACCAATAGAATAACTATCTTCAGAGTTTTTGGAGATTGTCAATATAAACATCTCATTTTTCATTTATTTTCTTAGATTGTACACTCACACAGAGATATTCAACCATCTTTTGTGACAAGTAGCCCCTCGAAGTTAATAGAATACAAATTACATAATTACTTAAGTTTTGAAGAATGTTGATAATAATATAATATTATTATTATTTTTTTTTTTTTTTTAGATTCTAGGATTTCTTAATTTCTTTCTTTGGGCCTCAGATCTTTGGTTTTTATATAAAGAAACACCTTGGTTTAAAATGAAACAAGGTGGGAACAATCCTGGAGTTGATGCTTAATTTACCTAAACATGGATCTGCTATGGGAGGGATATTTATAATTGTTAAAATAATTGCAAACTTATTTTAACCATTTCTAAGATCTTATTACTTATTTAAGTAAACACTTACTTAATATTTTTGATAGAATTTGTTACGTGATTGAAGTTTTTTCTTGTTAATTTGTAGGTGTAAGTATTAAATAATTATTTCTATATTTTCATTAAATGACTTTAATAAACAGTATTAATTCACAATAATAAAATAACTTGAGGCTTACTTAAATTCACAAAATTTGATATTTTTAAAAATAAAAAATACATTAAAATTTTTAATACATATTCATTTTTAACTGAAATCATTTTTATATATAACAATATATATATATGTAATAATATATATATATATGTATATATATATATATAATATATTATTAATATTTAAGAAATAAATACAATCAAGAACATTATATATAAGCCAAAATATTTATTTTAAATAAAAAAAAATATTTAATTATTCTCTATCTATCCCTATACCGTATATAGTATATGTGCCGGGGCATTCTTACAAAAATACGCCTTTTTATAAAATAAAAATAAAACATGCCTGTTTGCACCGGCCATGTATCTATAGTATATCTATCTATATGGGGCATTCCAAGCCAAATCGACCACTTTTGAACCCGACCTCTTTTGATTTGGCTGAAATTTTTATGTTATACTAACCCACTAAAAACGATACTGTGAATTTTTTCAAATTTTTTTACAAAACCGAAAAAGTTATTAATTAAAAAAAAATGCTGTTTTTTTTCAAACGATCATAACTTTTTCAAAATCTGACTAATAGAGACGTTTTTTTTATCTTCAAAACGTACTTTTCAGAAAAAAAAAATATTCAAAGTCATATTCTATGAAATTTTTTAGTTTTTCTGAATAAAATATTAATTTTTCAAAGTTTGCCCCATTTTTACTTTACCATACAGGGTATGGTCAAGTATGTAATCGTGCATGAAAAAAAAGTGTTTTTTTTCCTTCTTTTTTTCGAAATATCTCAAAAACGGCTGAAACTATTTTGATTAAAAAAATTGAGCGAAACCATGGTATTTTGCTCTACAAAAAACCTCTAATAAGTGAACATCGAAAAAATTATATTTTTCGAGATAATAATTGTTTTGTCAAAATGTCTGTTAGTACGTGCGTTACCAAATCTTTGTGGACGAGCTAGCTCAAAAACTAGTGTGAATATTGAAACAGAATTTCACACGTAGTTTTGGTCCATTGAGATTAAGAGCTGATTATATTTTGGTGCATATCGACCCAAAATTAAGGGGGGCAAAAAATGAAAATCTAGGCCCTTGTACCAAACTCAACCAAATTTTGTATACATAATTAGAGGGCCCACAGTAATCTAAAAATGCAAAAACTAACCGCCCAAAGTGGGGGGGGGCTGTAGGGTCAAAAAAATGAAAATATGGGCTCTTGTACCAAACTCAACCAAATTTTGTATACATAACCAGTGGGCCCCCAGAAGTCTAAAAATGCAAAAACTAACCCCTCTCCCCTATATGATTATAAATAATTTTATTAAATATTAAATATAAGTGAGGGGCCAGGTTGTATGGTAAAGTCAAGTGGATGGCCACATCAGAACACGTCAGCTTATTTCTATTTTCTTTTTAACACAATTTTTTTTTTTTTAATTCATAACTTTTTTTTGGTTGGGTAAAAAATTTGAAAAAATTCACAGAAACGTTTTTGGTGGGTTAGTGTAACATATAAAAATTTGGCGTGGAATGCCACATGTATATCAAAATGGTCTATGGAACCAGTTATTTTTTGTAAATATCTCTCTTTATTGTAGGCCTATTTTAAAATACCCGGGACAAGTACAGGCTCCCATACTGAGGTTTCTTTAACTAATACATATATAAATTATAATATGATTAACAAATTCTTATTAAAGTTTAGTTTAAGAAGATTTTTTTAATTGCTACTCTTGGTAAAATACGGAATTAATATTATCATTATTATTACTTATTATTTGAAGGAAAGAAAAATTATGAGAAATGTTTAAATGATTATTGTATTCTAAAAGAAAAAAAAATAGAACAATAGCTAGGCTTAGACCACTGCACTACGAGGAGGACCTTTGGGAGAGTTTGAATTAGTTCTCTTGGATCGCTCTGATAAAACTTGGTTCTTATTTGTCATTGATAAGGAGGGATTTTTTCAGAATTTTAATTCAAGTAGGTACTTGAATAAAATTGATCTTGTATAAAAATCACCTAAAAATGGCCATTTTGGGGCTTGAATCTAAATAAATTTAAAAAAATCAAATCTAATTCTACTTACCTAAATACATCTTTACAAGGATATCATAACATACTATTATAAAAAATAATATTTTTTATTTTTGACCGAACATAAAATTTGACCTTCTCCAAAATAATGATTCGATTAAAATTCTAATACTATTTTTGATTTGCGAGTAAATGAATACATATTACTTCTAAATTTCAAGTTTGTGTCTTATTTGCTTTACGAACTTCAATTAAACAAATCGAGTAATTTAAGTTAATTAACACTATTTATTTCATAGGTTTACTCGACTAGACAGTTTCGGTCACCACTGGTAGACCATCTTCAGTAGAACTGGAAAAACGAAACATGTTAAAAGATTTTTTTTCTATTACTATATAAAATTATACAAAATAAAAAAACCATACAATTTCGTTCAAGATTTGGAATTTGTCACTCTGTACACATAACATTTTTAATTTAACCTGGATATTTCAATAAATTTCAAAAAAAAAAAAACAATTTATAAACACTTGTCTCTAGTTTTAGAATATGATTTGAACTTCTTTTTTTTTTTTTTTTGAGTGACAAATTCCAAATCTTGAACGAAATTGTATGTATAAATATGAAATTGTATGGATTTTATTTTGTATAATTGTATATAATAGAAAAATCTTATAAAATGTTTCGTTTTTTCGGTACCTACTATTGAAGATGGTATTACCAGTGGTGACCGAAACATTAACTGACACTCTCGACTCCCTAGCCCATCGTAGATCTGTCTCCGCCCTTTCTCTTTTTTATAGATACTACCATGGCTTTTGTTCTGAATAGATAAAATCAATAATCCCTCCAAAGACTTCATTTGCACGAAATTCACGATTTTCTAGGACTCAACACCCCTACGCGCTTAAATTGGATACTAACCGAACGAACGCATTCGCCAACTCGTTTATCCCTATGACATCTAGAGACTGTAAATCTCTTCCTCTGACCGTCTTTCCAGCAACATATAACCTTCAATCTTTCAAGACATGCATCCAGGAACACCTTCATCTCCGACCCAATCCCTAAATCTCTACTTATTTCCAAGATACAACCCTAGTAGCACAATGTTTCAAACTATATAGTAATTACATAGTCTCTATATGCACTGTATAGTTATTATATAGTTTGAAACATTGTGCTACTAGGGAAGGGTCCACCGCGGACTTCAGAGGTTGAACCTTTTCGGTGCAACTTCTTCTTGTATCAGTTTCATCATAAAAAAAAAAATTACCTTAATTACTTAGTTCAATGAGTATTTCTTTAGTTTAAACCTTTTCATTGTTTCCAATTTTATTGTATCTTAAAAAATAATTAATTTCTTTAAATAAAGAATTAATTGATAAATTGGAGACTAAAATTGGTTTATTATTATATATTTAGTTCTATAGATAGATAGAGATTTTTCTATTAAATTATTTTTTATTTAAAATAAATGTTTTGAAAAATAAATAAAAAAGATCTATTAAACACTATACATAAATAAAAGATTATCAATGATGTTTTATTGAACAATAAAACAATTAATAAGATAGGTGTTAAATGAAACATATCTTAGATTGGAGCGAGATGGAATCGAATTATTATCAATAGTTTTAGTTGTTTCAAAAGAATAAAATCTACATCTATATTTTATAATTGAAATGTTTTCATTAAAAGAAATGATTATATTTACAGGGAAAAAAATATTGATTTATATTTATTTCTCATCTTTAAATTTAAACAACTCAAATGGTCCAGGAAATTTCGCGTTATTACAAAAACTAACTTAATTACATAGTTCATTGAGTATTTCTTTAAATTTTATACTTTTTCATTGTTTCTAATTTTAATAGTTCTTAAAAAATAATAATTTCTTTAAATAAAGAATGAATTGATAAATTAGAGACTATGAAATTGGTTTATTATTATATATAGGTATATAAGTTTAGAATAATCTGTAAATGCATAGGATTTAGGCATTAGTTCCTTGCTTTGATTCTTTAACATAACTAAGAATGATTTCTTTCAAATGAGAATTGTGTAAAAAAACTCAATTCAATTTTTAATCATTTGATTATTTTTAAAAGAATCCACTTATTCGTTATCTTTTTTGAATTTATTCATTTGATTACGATTATTATGCTTATGAAAAGTCCTATACTTTTAAGGAGTATATGTTGCGTTGTCTCTAGTGAATAGTTCGCAACTCACTCTATTTTCTATTAGGCCTTTGCAATCAATCCCATTGGGATGCTCACAAGACAGACTTATTGGGAAGACGAAATCTCAAGCATATAATAGTACTCTTCAAAAAATTAAATTCATATAGCGAATTAGGGAATGATAAAATTTGTATCATCTACTTGCGCAATAAATATCTTGCTGTGTCCATCTATTTGTATACTAGGATAGTGAAAAATTAAAATCTAGTCATAACTCTGCATCTCACTCAATTATAATTGTTTTCTAGTGCACACTTTGAGTAAGGACTAATTTGTAGAAGTAGACAATTATGTCGTAAAATTAAGTTTAATGTTTATATTTTAATGTTATAAAAAATACTGAAAGAATAGGCTTATCTAATTCTTAATTCCATAAATAAACATATCTAATCTATTTAATAAAAATATTTTCAGAACTATGTTACTTCTGTAATACTGAAAGTTGACAGTAACATAATTATTTTATATAGAACACCCTATTTTTTTTATGTATGTTCAGCGATAATAATTTACCACGTGGACCGATTTCGATGATTGTTTTTTTATTAGAAAGGGGGTACCTTAGGGGTGGTCCCATATTAATTTGGTCAAATTCTGATCATATGATCAATGACAAAATAACCGAACTCTTAAATTCTAATGAGCACATAAACGATACTCTGCCAATTTGAAGTTTTTTTTTTTAATTATTACTTAACCCTAGAAATGTGATGTTCTATTTAAAATAACAATATTACTTCCAAATTCCAGTTTAACCTAAAATATTAAAGTAATGAAAATATTTTTGTTAAATACAGATAGATTAGATAGGTTTAAACAAAAAACAAATTTTTCTGAAAAAATTTCCATTACATACGCCAAGCGTCTTTAGCCCATACCTATATGTCGTTATCAAATAGTTATTTCAGACAAAAACTTTTTACCTTAGCAAATAGCATTAGCTATTATTTAATTCCTGATTGAGTAGACTAACACTTGTTTCCTAGAAATAAAGTTGTTTACCTGAATTATTTTCTGCAAGAATCAAGTCATACTTGCTTTTATGTACTCTTTTTTATCACCTGTGAGATTTATCAATTTTGACTAGGAGAAACCATTTGACTGAAATGACTATTGCCTACGATCTACCAGATATATATGTTAATGTTCATGTAATAAATTCAATTAGTATTAATAATAATCGCCTAATATTAATAATAACAGCATCTTTTAGTCAATGTGATTCATAATGCATAATAAATACATTTACCAGTTAATATTAATAATTTCTAAGTGAATCTGGTAAATGAAATACAAACATGTTTTATGAAAAATATTTATTTGTTGCTCAAGTTAACATAATAAACAAGTTCTTGCTGTATTAAGAAAAATGACATTGTATAATATTTTCATAATCCAAAATTTTAGGAAATTATGTTGTTAAAAAAATTTCTTATTTTTGCAGCAAAGACTTTTCTGTGCCACTTGAAATCGCAATAAAATTCTGATTTTTTACATTTGCAACGATTCCGTTATGCAGTCCAATTGCAATATTGGAAAGCTTGACCACCTCAATTAGAATTCTTGTGAGAACATTTGGTAAAAATGTAGTATATGATTCGTTGATATTTTTAAGGTGTGGGGTGTGAATATAAAAAAAAGGCTAATCCTACAATTTCATTGTTTTGGTCATGTTTATTTTTTCAAAGAGGACCCTTCCGACTGGGCTTCATACAAATACTTTCATTAAAAATAATATTTTCAAAAAAAAAAAATATATATTTGTAATTCCCGTTGCACAACACCCTCACACTTCCCGCAAACCCCTATATTGTGAAACATTAAACTTGTATTTAAATAGCTATTTTATATAGAGTGGAAAAATTTAATTTCATTAAAATATTTTGAAAAAAATTTCTTTGCATCGTTCGTTAAGAGAGAAAATTTTATTAAGGTCCCAGCCTTATGAGTAATTTTGAGTAGAAAATAAAATTTAATTTTCATGCTCCGCACTCTTCCAAACCCCTATATTTTGAAAAAAAATAATAATAATTTGCTTTGCTCCTTCTGCTCCCTATGTCAACTGAAAGGCCGCGGGGCCTTTATTTACACCACTGGTTTATTCCAGAGTCCGGAATAGATTGATATACGTTTTACAAGAAAAAATATCTGAGCTTGAAACTATAGGGAGGCGCCTTTGGAACAATAGTTTTTTTTTTCTGTTTTCTATGCTAATATTTTTGTTCGACTTTAACCTGTTCCACCCAAACAGTTTTTTTTTTAATGATATTGATGTGAGAAGGAGATACACCAGAAGGTCCATCCCCTAAAGGCCTGTATGGGCTGGCCCCCTATCGTGAAAAGAACAGAGTAGAAGGAAAGAAGCCGGGATCACGAGCCAAAGCTCAGAAAGTTAGATACAATCCAATATCCAATTTACTAAGTTTATAGGGGCTTCGAGCAGTGGTAAATTCTCCGTTCGATAAATTAGGTTAAATTTATCACCCACTTAAATTACATTGTACTTACTTATATCACTTATCAAAGAACGCAGAAAAAAGAAAATCATCCAAGAAAAATGTAATGAAGTCAACGAAAACCTAGCGATGGGAAAAGTTTATGTAGAGCATAGGACAATAAAAATAAATTTTCAGGAATTCAAGCCAAAAAGCAAGAATATTATGAACGAATTCTATTATATGAAAGTGAACAAGCTAATAGATGGAAAGAATATTTAATTATTACATGAATAACACAATAGAAAACTGAGGACAAAAATAATCTTGGGAGACCCCACCGTCAGATTAGAATTCGGGACATCACTGAAAGAATTTATTCTAGATATGAGTTACATACTAGTATGTCTCCCTGAACCACTAAGGGCCGGTTGTATGTCACAAAGTAAATGCTTTTACCACTAACAAACAGTAGATGGTAAATGGAGCCACTGGGATGGCCAATCAGATGACACGCACTGAAAGTGCATTTACTTTGTGACATACAACCGGCCCTAAGCCATGTTATATTGCCTATCGTGGATTAGTTTATTGGATTTTCAACTGCCGAAGAACTTGCTCGTTACTGGCTTTTTTGGGTCGTTCATCTAGTATTACTATTATTATTATTATTTATTGATTCCATTTGTACAAAGGTACATGCCCATTTTGGGCTTTGGTACAGATATATATATATACAGTTTTATTAACACAATCTAATTCCTCTTTTATTCTGGGACATCCATCGAATATTTGTTTTCTTCCTGCTTCCGGAATTCCATGATTTCTCTCCCCATCCTTCCCTTCCTCAGTTGAACTTCCAACCCCCTCTAAGTGTTTTCCTTTCTTCTTTCATCTTCTTCTCCTCCTTCACTATTCTTTCCGAATCTTCCAAGATTCTATGTGTTGCCACATCTCGCTCTTGTCCATATCTTTATCTCACTCTTTTTCTTATTCTTCCACTCAAAGTAATTCTCTCTTCCGATTTCTTCTTTGATTTTTTTGTATATTGGAAAATACAAAGAGTTTTCTATTTTCGTTCAGTCCTCTTGTATCTCTTGTTCTATGCCTTTCTTTATAGCTTTTTCCATAGTATCTCTGGTCCTCTTAACTTCCCAGCTCATTACTTTTGTAGGTATTTCTGGTTCTCCCCATTCCTCCCATCTTCTTCTAAAAATGACACCCCATCTTGAGTCATCTTGAGGCCATCTGCTTTCTTCCATTTCTTTTATGTTTAGTAAATAGTTGCCTAGTCTTTTTGCCTTCATTCAGCTAGTAATACATATATATATATTAGTTACGGAACCCTCGGTATGCCACTCCTCGCATTCGGGCAACTTTACTGGGGATAACAACGATACTTTACTTTACACTACTTTAGGATCACAAGCCAAATCTCAGAAAGTTAGATACAATCCAATTTACTAAGTTTTTTTAAGGGCTTCGAGCAGTGGTATATTCTCCGTTCGATAAATTAGGTTAAATTTATCTCCCACTTAATATAGTAACTTAACAGAAAAATTCAGTGAATCAATTTTTTTTTACATTTTTATACATACATTTAATTTCTATATTATTATATCTATTAAAAAAATAAAAGGTGGTGAGGCTCGGAAATTTTTTTTCTTAGCAGCCGTAGTAGCATAAAAGGTTGGAAACCGCTGCTTTACGCGAATAGGTCCAAAGGACCGCGCGATGTTGAACAAATTTGTTACGATCTTTAGTCTTAGCTTTCCAGTTCTCCCACTCTCCAATCGAAGCCAGATCTTTCCTGACTCCGTCCATCCATCTCATCCTCGGTCGTCCCAGAGGTCTTCTTCCAGTTAATTTGGAATCGAATGCCACCCTCGGCCAGCGTGAAATGTCCATCCGTACCACATGACCGAGCCACTGGAGTACCTGGCTCTTCATTATGTCCACGATGTTAGCCTCTCCGTATAGATCCTCTCTGTTGAACCGTCTTCTCCGTTCTCCCGTACCAGTATCGCGTACGGGTCCGCTTATAAAACATTTCTATTCAAAATATTATAAAATAATTCTGAAATAAATGTAACCTGTGATGACTATTTTACTAATATTGATTTGGCAGAAAATTTACAAAAAAAGAAAAATTACTCTAGTTGGTACAATTAGAAAAATCAGATGAGAATTACCGCATAAGAGCTGTTCGACAAAAATGAAATCAAATATTAATATTTCTGCATCTTCGAGAAGTTGGAAAAGAAAAAAGTATCAGATCAAGCAATATTGTGAAAAAAATTAGCAAAAAGAGGCTAAAGATAAATAAATTTTATTTGTACGAAATTTTCTCTGGAGAGATACGGACTGGTAGAAATCTCAATTAGAAGTAATGGAAGGCACCCCAAGGCTACTGAGACAAAGCGATTTATCTATAATTAAGAAAAAGGAAAAAAATTGTTTTTCTATCCTTCTGCTAAGGAAGAAAAAAGTTTTAAACACTGCTGTGGAGAGAGAAAGGAAGCATTTTATTTGTTTCCTTCATTGAGCCCTCGAAACCCTGAAGAAGGAGGGAAGAATCCTCCGAAACGTCGGTTTTGAATAAGGGAAAGGAGGAAGGATTCCAATAAATTACACACCTTATTTAGATATGTGTTAATTTTTTCTTTCCTCACTACCCCTGGGCTGCCTTCCATTACTTCCAATTGATAAATAAATTTATCGTGGAAAATATTCAATAAAATCATATTTATCCCACTTATGGGAGAATATTGATGTTTATTTTATAATATGAGATTTAATAAATATATTTGATTAATTATTGATAATAAAATATATGTAAAAATAATAAAATAAAATAGTGTTATAATTTTGAAAAATAAATACATAAAAAAATGAGTAAAATCTCATAAAATAATAAGAAAATATAAAAAAATTACATTTTGGAGTCTTTAAAATGTTAAAAGGTTAAATAACACCCAGCCGCCTTGGCGTTAGTCCGAAATCCAGGTCCTTCTAGTGTTAAATTGATTCAATTGTGATTTCAAATTTTTAACCAACTTCAAAAAAGGAGGAAGTTCTCAATACGACTGATTTTTTTTATCTATGTTACCTGATATCTTCGCCAATTGTGAACCGATTTTGATGATTTTTTTGTATTGTGTTCAGTATAAGTTTCCGATTGGTCCCGCTTTTTTCATTGGTATTGGACCTTTTTTGTTATGTTTATTCAGGCATAACTTCTTTGTTTATGAACCGATTTTAATGATTCTTTCTGCGTTTGGATCAGTATAGTTCCAAGATGAGTCAAGATACCTAACTATTTGATTTATTTTATGTATGTTCAGCAGGGAACTTTTTGCTACGTGGACCGATTTCGATGATTCTTATTTTATTGGAAAATGGGTACTTTAGGGATCCCATATTAATTTGGTCAAGTTCTGATGATATGATCAATGATGAAATAACGTAAATCGTCTGCAATTCTTATGAGCAAATAATCGAAATTATAATAAATAAAATCTTTTATAAAAAAAATCTTAAAACATTCATTTAAAACCTGCAAACGTTTCGAGAGATTTTCTCTATTTATCAATTGAATTTTATTATCATTTTCTGATTCATTCGCCCAGCGCTTTCTCTTACGAGATGCTATGCTAGGTATTATATTAAGTCACTATTAATAACATCACTAAATAGAGAAAAATAAAAATAATTTTTATAAAAAAATAAAACAGACTTCAAAAAATTGAATGCAACAAATAAAATAATAAGAACTCAAAAATAAAATAAAATGCACTTAAAGGTATAAAATAATTATCTAATTTGAGTTTACAACTAAACGACGAAATATTAACATGAAATCACTTTTTGAAGTCGGTGCTAAACAAACTATATAAGCGAGCTTACCCGCCAAACGTACTAAGGGCCAGTTGCATGTCGGATGGTAAAGTCTTTTTTTAAGTTGACAAAGGGTAAAACATAAGAATTCATCTTGTGTGCTCGGCGGGAAGGCCAATCAGATGAGTGTGTGTGTGTGTGTGTGTGTCATCTGATTGGCCTTCCCTAACCATCCATCCCTTTGTTAACTTAAAAAAGACTACCAACCGACATACAACTGGCCCTAATTAAGATCCGTCGAGTTCGATTCATAAAATGTATATATTTGGCACCGACTTCAAAAAGTGATTTCATGTTAATATTTCGTCGTTTAGTTGTAACTAAATTAGATAATTATTTTATACCTTTTAGTGCATTTTTATTTTATTTTTGAGTTATTATTATTTTTATTTGTTGCATTTAATTTTTGAAGTCAGTGTTATTTTTTTTTTTATAATTGAAAGCTCCGCTCATATAAGCTTTGGAAAGTTTTAAAAAATCCGCTCTGCCAGCCGGCAGTGGCTCAGATAATTTCGTTCTACGCAGGCGCGGAATCCCAATATTTAGACAAACCTTGCTTCAGTGAGTAAGTCAAATATCAAAAGTCTTGTTTTCGATTGTCATTTTAAATCGAATTTTTATTATCCCATCATTTCTATAAATTATCAATTCTACCTTATTCAATAGATCAAATTCAAGTCTTTCATCAATTTGTAGGAATCTAATGGAAAAATATTAATCATGAAACTCATTCATCTAATGCCATTTTTGTTACTCCTTTACATAAATAATATTTATTGTAAAATTACTGAAAATTCTAATGTTCCATTCAATGAAGATGAACATCTCTGTATCCTTTAATAATTCATTATTTATAAAAACTTATAGTAAATATCTATTATACATTTAAATATATTCTTTAAAATGTTTACCGGTATTTTTTCTAAGCGTGTAATATAGTTAAACAACTTTTTAAAAAACGTAGATTAGAGCAGCTCAATGCTGTCAATAGATTAATCATTAAGGATGGCTATGAAAAACAATTTAAGATGGTTACAATAATAGCGAGCAAGATATTTAATGTGAGTTATGAAAGTGACATATCCTTTTATAAAAAAATTTAATTTATGTAAAAAAAATAATTATTAATTACATTTTTTTAATGGTTGAATAATCATACTATTTTAGAATCATTAGTCTTTATTATACTGGACGTACCGCCCAAGGGTGCAATTGTACGGCCCTTGTTTCTTCCCGTAATCCCTAAAATATATCACTTTTTTAAGAGTAACGGCGGCCCTCTTGCTAGCCAGGGGACATGCACCCTGGACCCCCCCCCCCCGCACCATGCCCAACCCCCGCCCCCACACCACCACCCCATCCGTACCCTAACCCAAGAACTCCACACCCCCGAAACCCCTCCAGCACCCCCCGCACCATGCACCCGTGCCCATCCCCCGCTCCCACACCACCACCCGCACTTCATCCACCCTAGACCCTACCCCACCCCTCTAACCCCGCGCACCACACCCCCAGCATAGCCCCTGGATCCCCCCATTCCACCCGCGCACCCCATACCCTAACCCATCCCCACTCCATTCCACCCCCCGCACCCACCCTCCGCATCCAGTTTTTGCATTTCTAGCCTTCTAGTGACCCACAGATTATGTATACAAAATTTGGTTGAGTTTGGTCCAAGAGAAAGAATTTTCATTTTTTGACCCTCCCCCCTTTTTGGAGAAATTTTTTTAAACAAAAGTTGTCAGAAATCACATCCCCTACAACTTTGTATATCATAAAATTTGCCCGAGGATTAATATTTTAGGAGTTATTTGATAATTTTCATTCGTGCGCCCCCCCAAACCCCCTTCTGGGGTCAAAATATCAAAACGTTATATAGCTAAAAACGTAAGTTAGAAGACATCTGATGTAAATATGAAATTTCATAATAATCCCTTCAGCCGTTTTTACGTGAATCGTGAGCAACTTTTCGCGGAAACCACGGAAACAGACAGACAGACATACATACAGACAGGAATTTTGTTGAGGGTGTTTTCGTTCATAACTTTGCTTGAAACGTGTGCAACCAAAATTTGGCTTGATTTGGACCAATGTACAGACAAAACCTTAATTTTATATATATACAATATTCATTTACTATGAGTTAAGGATTCTTGGTCACTTGTTTCACATTAAAATAAAAAAATAAAAGATGTAATTTTTTTCAATATATATATTTCGGGCTATCAACCCATATTCAGGAAGTACAGAAAATAACTCTTATTTTCTGTACTTCCTGAATATGAGTTGATAGCCCGAAATATATATATTGAAAAAATTACATCTTTTAATTTTTTTTAATTTTAATGTGAAACAAGTGACCAAGAATCCTTAACTCATAGTAAATGAATATTACATTTATTTACTCTTATCTTTATTAAAAATGTTTCACCTTGCATCAACACCACAATCTCTATTAATTATTAAGTATACTTTTCATAACAATTTTATTTTCACATGACAGCCTGTATCTTAATCTACATTTATATATTTATTTATTTTTATTTAATTTCAACGGCTAATGCCTAATATACAGCAATTTAGTACAATATTTATTAATTATAATACATTATAACAATAGTAATAATAATAACAATACATTATAATAACTTATAAAATAAGACAATAACAATAATAAAAACAAAATAATACATTAAAATTATGGGTATAAAATAAAATTAACTTTATAAAAATGACAAATATAGCAGGGAAGTTTACTCTTTGAGCCCTGAATAAGTCAACAAAGTTGACGAAACGTCAATAAAATATAAATTATCTGCATAAAAAATATACACTCCCCACTTCCCTATAACAACTTTAATAATTTAATCAATAGACATAACTAATCAAAATAAATACAATACAATGTTCACTCATAGATTAGTGTTAGCTTTTTGAGCAAAATTGCAGCTCTGTTAATACTTAATGAGAAATCCAGAGGGTTTTCCAATCGTTGTGACAAATTATTGTAACATTGACATAGTCTAAATACAGGATTTGCTTCAGAGTGCCGACTGCAAGGTATCTCTGGATAAAATGGTAATCTGTTTCTTAATATATAATTTGACCTGTGTATAGGAAATAGATTTTGAAGTTCTGAACTCGTCTCTACATATTTTCCACCAATTTTGAGGCATTTATTGTATCTTTCCACGAGCTTTTGTATTCCCTCCTTAAAGAGGTCTCCCGCCTGATTGGACATCCACTGCAACTTTCGATAATTTGGTCGTTCCGTCACAATTGCATAAGGAACATCTCTTGACATTGGAGGAATCAAATCAGATGGTACGCAAATGGGTTAGAATATTTAAAGATAGTTGCACGAATGTTCATGATGAGGAACGAAGTGGGCGACCTTCTCTCATTATTGAAGATTTGGTGCATAAAGTTGTCGAAAAAGTGAGAGAGAACAGACGGTTTACGATTTTGTCGTTATCTGATTTGTTTCCTCTAATGTCAAGAGGTGTTCTTTATCCAATTGTGACTGAACGACTTAATTATCGAAAGTTGCAGTGGATGTCCTATCAGGCGGCAGACTTCTTTGAGGAGGGAATACAAAAGCTCGTGGAAAGATACAATAAATGTTTTAATATTGGTGGAAAATATGTCGAAATGTAGATTAAGATACAGGCTTTCATGTGAAAATAAATTTTTTATGAAAGGTATACTTGATTTTTTTTATTTCAAAACGGTACTTAGTTTAGAAACATGCCTCGTATATATCAATGCCGGGCGGTGACTTTTCAACCAGGGGATGCTGTCCTAAAATGAACTCTTCATTTTTTAAAATTGTATTTTATTTCTGACTCCTTTTTGTCAAATTCATCGTTAACATAGAATAGCATCATTTAATTTTTCAAATGATATTATAAAGACAGCAGATACCTAGTCTTAAAAGGAAATCTGGAAAATTCTTTTCATATTCTTTAAATATTGACGATATGTGAAGCCCGTGAGTTGTTTAAAATTTTTGAAAAAAATTGCATCTATTTTTCAAAACTAAAACACTCATATGTTTGTATTAATTTAAATTTGGTAACGTTAAAATGTTCCGTTATATTTTAGATTTTCGAAATCTCGAATCTTCAAACCTTCAAAACCCGGGTGCACACCCTCTCACTTGACCAACTTTCCCTTCTCTTCAGTCAGTAATGCAAGGGTCTTTCGAGATCCATAGGAACTGCATCTTTACTGGTGGGCCCCTTCTTGCATTCGATTGCATTAAAAAAAAAATCTCGAAGTCGATTAGCTCTATTTACTGAAAGAGTTTATACAATTTTAGAATGAAATTCCTACGTCATTTTCATATCTTCCACACATTCAGCATCTATTCTTTTTTTATTAAACTTTTCAGTCTTTACTTTGCTTCACGCTTGGACTAAATAGGTACTTCCGGGTGTATAGTTTCAACCAAAAGCATGGAGTACTTTTTCTATCCATAGATATCTTAAGTTTCAAAGCCCAAACTTACCATATCCGAAATATGGACTTTTAAAATATTAACTTTTAAGGAGTTCGGTGTTGGTTCTAGGTGAAACATTTTAATATAATAATAAAACTAAGATACGAGGTGGGTTTCACAAAAAAGAAATAAAACAAAATTGAGTTTTGAGTTCGATATATTTCGGGGGTTGGCCCATCATCAGGAGTCTAAGAAAACTGATTACATATTGGAAAAATAGTTTTACAAGTAAGAATTTTTAAAATTTTTTAAAAATGTATATGGTGGGGGGAATGTAGGGGAAGAGGGGGGGGTAGTTGTTGTTCTAAGGATTAATATTTTCTATTGAGATTTGAGCTGGGTGAAAGGGATCTATCTATACCTGATATTATAATAGCGAATGGACAGGTACCTGAGAAGGTACAACTTAAAAGGTATATAAGAGGGTGCAATTACCCTAATATAATGTGCAAACAATGAAAGGAATGTTTATTTAATTTATTATAACATATAATCAATAATTGTATTTTTATACACTTCCAATTGATTATTTAAAATATTTGAATTATTAGAGAGGCTATTTTTATCTCGGTGGATTCCAGGAGGTCCAATTTAAGGCCTTTTCTTTCGAAATGAATGGGGATAGGGTTATTATTAGAGGGTGAATGGTTAGATTCATGTAAGTGAATTGCGAAGGCTGAGGTCGAATCTAAATTAATGTTATCGGATTTGTTGAGGTGGTTAAGGGCTCTTACATGCTCGGAGTAACGTATTTTGAAAGCGCGACCTGTCTGCCCAATATAAAAAGCGTCGCAATCTTGACAAGTTAATTTATACACTCCTGATTTGTCTAATTTATCTATTTTGTCTATTTTATTGTTAATTAATTGAGAGCCTAAATTGTTGTTGTTGTATAAAGCAGGAGTGATTCCATATGATCTAAGGGTATAAGCTAATGGAGATGTCAGATGATTAGAAATGAAGGGTATTCTTCTATATATTTTTCGGTTCCAGATTCTAATGAGTGTAAGTGTGAGATAGTGAATTTACGTTTGATTTTATTATAAATTTTGTTGATAGTCGAAATGTTATATCCATTATTCAGGGCTATATTCTGAATGATGTTAAGCTCTTGATTGAAATTTATAGTATTCATAGGTATACTGAGGAGTCTATGAATCATTGAATAGAATGCTGCAAATTTTGTATTAATGGGGTGATTAGATGAGAAGGGAATGACTGTGTCCGTGAAAGTGGGTTTTCTATATATTTCATAGTGTAATTTTTGATGTGAAATAGTTATTTGAAGGTCAAGAAAGCGAGAGTATTATTTGTACCTATTTCAGAAGTAAATTGTATATTTTCATGAAAATATACAATTTACTTCTGAAATAGGTACAATAATACTCTCGCTTTCGGACCTTCAAATAACTATTTCACATCATTACAATGAAATATATAGAAAACCCACTTTCACGGACACAGTCATTCCTTCTCATCTAATCACCCCATTAATACAAAATTTGCAGCATTCTATTCAATGATTCATAGACTCCTCAGTATACCTATGAATACTATAAATTTCAATCAAGAGCTTAACATCATTCAGAATATAGCCTGAATAGTGGATATAACATTTCGACTATCAACAAAATTTATAATAAAATCAAACGTAAATTCACTTATCTCACACTTACACTCGATCTGGAATCCGAAAAATATATAGAAGAATACCCTTCATTTCAATCATCTGACATCTCAATTAGCTGCCCTAGATCTATGGAATCACTCCTGCTTATACAGCAACAACAATTTAGGCTCTCAATTAGTTAACAATAAAATAGACAAAATATAAATTAGACAAATCAGGAGTGTATAAATTAACTTGTCAGGATTGCGACGCCTTTTATATTGGGCGGGCAGGTCGCGCTTTCTCACGTTACCTCCGAGCATGTAGGCTAACTTCGCGAACAAATCCGACAACATTAGTTTAGATTCGACCTCGGCCTTCGCAATTCGCTTGCATGAATCTAACCATTCGCCTCTATCTATATTCATCGAAGAAAAGGCCTTAGATTGGACCTCCTGGAAATCCACCGAACAAAAATAGCCCTCTCTAATAATTCAAATATTTTAAATAATCAATTGGAAGTGTATAAAAATACAATTATTGATTATATGTTATAATAAATTAAATAAACATTCCTTCATTGTTTGCACATTATATTAGGGCAATTACACCCTCTATATACCTCTTAAGTTGTACCTTCTCGAGGTACCTGTCCATTCGCTATTATCAATATCGGATAGACCCTTTCACCAGCTCAAATCTCAATAGAAAATATTAATCCTTAGAACAACAACTACCCCCCCCCTCTTCCCCTACATTCCCCCCACCATATGCATTTTTAAAAATTTTAAAAATTCTTACTTGTAAAACTATTTTTCCAATATGTAATCAGTTTTCTTAGACTCCTGATGATGGGCTAACCCCGAAATATGTCGACTCAAAAACTCAATTTTGTTTTGTTTCTTTTTTGTGAAACCTACCTCGTATCTTAGTTTTATTATTATTTTAAAATATTGTTTGACTAATTTACTCCTCTCCTTTATTTATAATTGGAATGTATATGGTATTCTTTGAATAACTCAAGATATTTGATAAAAGTACGGATTATTAAAAAAGAAATCGTTACAGCCTGTTTGTTAAAATAGCAAAACAAAATTTTTTTAAGCAAATACTTGTTTTAGAAATCAATCAAAATATAGGGATATTTGTCCTAGCTTCTAGAAAGGTTAAGTTTTAAATCCTGAAGCTCCGAGACTTACCATATCCATGATGGGCGCTTAAATTTTTTTTTACGACATTTTTTTTTAAATAAAAATGATGAGAGAAGTAGTTACACCAAAAAGGTGCATCCCCTAAAGGCCTGGGTTGGCCCCTTCATCGAGAAAAGAAGAAGAAGAGGGAATTTTATGGGCTGGGCAGGGGTCGAAGGTATCTGTGGATACGGGTCTTAAACAGCTGAAGGTTATAAGTCGCGAGAAAGATGGTGGCTGGGACCAAGTTCCAGTCTCTGGAGGTCATAGGGCTAAAAGAGTTGGCGAAAGCGCTTGTTCAATTTTTATCCAATTTGACAGCGAAGGGGTGCTGAGCGTTCGAAAACCGCGTGTTTCTCGTAAAGAGGGCTTTAGGGGGGATAATTGATTTCAGCTTGACTGAACAGACACCATGATAGTATCTGTAGTACAGGGAAAGGGCAGAAACGGTTCTTCGGTGAGCCAGTGCTTTAGTTAGGACCGGGTCTCCTATTAGTTTAATTGCTCGCTTCTAAATCGCATCCAGTGTGGCAAGAGAATGCTTGGAGGCCCCCCTCCACAGATGAGAGCCATATTCGAGACAGGGACGAATTTGAGCCTTATACACTGTAAGAAGTTGACATACCTAATTCACTCCTTTCCCTTGATTACAATCGAAATTTTTACTAGTTTAAGAATCTTAAATATTTGATACGTGTACCGATTATTAATAAATGTGTGTGGTTGTTCGTTTTAAACAAAATCTTTGGATTGAGCATGTTTTGAAAACATAAAGTAACATCTTTGACAAATTAATTTTAACAAATTGAGTATTACAGTTTTGAGAAAGAGTGAACATGAAATATGAGCTAGGTTCAAATATTCATATCACTCGGCAATTGCGGAGCATATTCTAAAAACAAGACATAAGAAATCGACTTAAATGAAATCGAAACATTACACAAAAAGAATGATTACTGGAAGAGAAAAATAAAATAAAAAAATAGAAATTAGAAAACTCTCAAATAATATTAATAGAGATGAAGGTTACAATCTGAATGAGATCTGGAACCTTATTTTATAAATTTAATTTTAAGTACAAGTAATTAATTTCAGAGAGAAATCTGATATTTCGAAAGAATAGGTGTTATTCGTAGTAGCGTTAGCTGAGCGATCCTGAAAATGCTCGGAGCGTATGGTTGCCAAATAAAAAAATTTGCTAACTTGATTTATTTAAATTTAATATACAAAGTTGGAATGCGGCAAACGAACTTTTACAGTGATTTTATGCTGAACGGAGAAAGTCGGATTGAATAGGGGTGAATTGAAATTTTTGTTAAGTTAAGTTTGAAGATTGATAATCATTTAAAAAAAAAGTCTCCCTAATGCCTAGCCCGATCATCTGATACTTACTTTGACTAGTTTGCCATGTCTCTAATAATGTTTGTCTGATATCTCTGCAATTCTCTGAAAATCCTGGGTGAAGTCTTTTTATGTTCCTTTCGGAGTGGTGGGGGTCTTTCTCGTTTCTCGATTCCAAACTTGAGTAGGGTGATAATTTCTTTGATTGTTTCTTAGTTCCGTGTTTAGTTTCGCTGGAGGGCATTTCTCTTTTACACAGATTCATTTTGGGAATTAATATTTCTGCAAAATAGAATTTCGCCCCTCCAAATCCATTTAATAAATTTGTCAATATTTTGTGTGACTTCCTCGGAGCTCGGACAAACCACTCCATCTGGATGTTGTTGTTTTCGTCACTTTTCGGGTGGTCTTTTTATGACCTCAATTATTTGAGAAAGGAAAAGAAACCGTCATTTTTTTTTCTTTTAATGAAATCGAATGCAAGAAGGGGCGCAAGGCTTTTAAGTGCCGCATCCACGTGTACCTTCAACTCTCACCCAATCCCTGAAATTTCTATTGTCTCTTCTTTTCATGATGCAAAGCTTCTTGCCGGACCAGAAAGGTTATTTATTTATTTAATATTATTAATGATGCTCTGAGGCGATTCGTCTCATAGAGCAGATTACAAAAGCTTACTTATTAAGATATATTTAGAGTACATCTTAAAATATAGCCCTGACAAATTTGGAGTAAAATAAATCATATAATATATAATACACACAATAATACAAGGCAAAACAAAATATGTCCAATTGACAGCCCCCCATCGACCCCACCCCCCCCCCCCCCCCCAAAAGACCAGAACCAAGGCCAGTTACACCTTTTTGGAACATTTTCTTGCATTAATATAATTATAAAAAACAAAAACTTTCACGCGACTTGTCAATTTTGCATCGAACTTTTAAACCTCCTAATAAAATATAAATAATTATATATACCTATATATAAAAACGATGCGGATGAACAAGGGTGTATAAAAGCGTTGTACTTTCAATGTCGAACCCCTGGGCGGTAGACCCGGTAAACAAAATATATTTACAGATTTGATCCTTTGGTTGTTAAGTTTTTATTAAAAAGGAAGTTTCAGCTGAATCTTCTTTTATGAAAAAATATTTTTGATCATGAAGGTCTTATTTAGATCATTCAATATTTTTTTATCTAAAAAAATTATATTTTCTTTACATATAAGGGATTTTTCGTCACATTTCTACACAATATATTTTTCTTTTTTTTTTATATGTAATTATCTAAGATTCTTCTTAGGTGGTGCAAAATAGCAGAGTTATTTTAGAAAGTTCTGGATATATTCCTGGAATCAGTATTTTTCCAAAAAATGAAACAATACTAGATGGTATAGTAATAATTTATTTATTTACCAAATTTTAAATATACGAGTATGCTATTTCATGAGTTTTTCTTATTTTCAGCTCTTTCTAATATACTTGAGAATACAGTACTCTTTGCTGATATAATTCTTCGACTTCCTGATATCAGCCATGAGATTTTGGATTCGAATCATGAATGGCTTGTTTTATATGAATGGAGTTTAGAATTTGTTTTTCAAACTCTTTTACTGGATAATGAATCTTTGAGACTTATTCATCTTGTAATTATTTGATTATCAAAATTAAATTGATGTGAATTACTGTTAGTTCTTGAATCCAATTTTTTTTAACGTTCAAGACGAAGAAAAAGAATTAAAATTATTATATTTTCTATTTGCAACGAAATTTTCTCTGGAGAGAGACGGACTGGTAGAACTTTTAATTGAATGTAATGGAAGGCAGCCCAGGGGTAGTGAGGAAAGAAAAAATTAACACATATCAAATAAGGTTTAATTTATTGGAATCCTTCCTCCTTTCCTTTCAAACCGGCGTTTCTTCCCTCCTTCTTCAGGGTTTCAAGGAATGAAGGAAACAAATAAAATTAAGAAAAGGAGGGGAAAAAAATTGTTTTTCTATTTTTCTGCTAAGGGAGAAAAAAGTTTTAAACACTGCTGTGAAGAGAGGAAGGAAGCATTTTTTTTTGTTTCCTTCATTCACCCCTTGAAACCCTGAAGAAGGAGGGAAGAATCGTCCGAAACCTTGGTTTGAAAGGAAAGGAGGGAAGGATTCCAACAAATTACA
Source organism: Forficula auricularia (assembly GCA_024734495.1). Taxonomy (NCBI): domain Eukaryota; kingdom Metazoa; phylum Arthropoda; class Insecta; order Dermaptera; family Forficulidae; genus Forficula; species Forficula auricularia. The sequence continues at coordinate 28,161 of JALMQS010000432.1, forward strand.
CCTTATTTTATATGTGTTGCTTTTTTCTTTCCTCACTACCCCTGCGTGCCTTCAATTACATTCAATTATAATGTCGCTTTCTTTGATTTTTATATAATTATAATATTTTATATATTAATACGTTATGGCCAAACCACTTATCGTAGCAAGCGTTTCGAAGATTGATAGGTCCAACTTGAAAAATGAAAATCGAATCAATTCAAGGTGTGAATCAATTCGGACTTTTACTATTTAATAACTATCCCAAATTCATTTTTCTCTTGGTTTAGGGTATGTATCCATTCTAGAAATTTTACGATTCAGAAGCGAAAGTTCATTTAATTCTCCAACATTGTTTTTGATATTCATCAGAAATGCATTGAATATATAGAACATAATCACCAAAAGCTGATCACTACCATATATGCGTCGTTTAGAAGCCAATTGTGTTTAAGTCCACTTTTGGAAAATTTCAGTAAATTCCTATCCAAAAAATTAGGTTTAATCTTTTTGGTACAAAGGGTTTTATTCCTTACTTCAATTTTTCTCAGTATAGCCTACTTTTTATTTTTTCTCAATATGTTTTATATTGAGGGTTGGGATTTAAAAAAGAAAGTCAATTTTTAACAACTTTTGTTTTATAGACTTGATCGCTTTGGTTTCTGAACGATTCATATTTTATTCGATATTTCTATCTCCTTATCTCTCTTTAAATTATAATTTAACCTTCAAAGTTTGTGTTCTTTTTCTTTAATTTTGTTTCTTTTCTGTTTGTATTTATCATTTTAATTTGATTATATGTATACTATCAAAGAGCATGTAAAACAAAAAAAAATGTAAATTTACCTTATGCTCTGTTCTAAGGAATCTATAAACAATAATAAAAAATCAATTCTATTCCATTCTTTGGTACTTTTCGAGAGTTATAAATTCAAGCAAAATTTGATATCGAGATCTCAGTCAATAGGGACATAAACATCCTTTTATGGTTGAGTCCACTAGAATGTGGATAATTTACATCATGGATTCATTTAGGATTAGGAGACATTATCATGAATCCCTACTGAACATTTAAGGGCTATAACTTCTTTGTAAATACTAAATATATAGTAAATTTTAATGTTTCTTATCGTTATTCTATTTATTTATTTATTTTGCTTCTCACTTGTGTTTTGTTAATTTTTACTTTTTATTTTCTTTGCAATTGGAGAGTTTTGTAATTATTCATAAACATGTTAAAAAAAAATTATGATGTTCACCGAGATCGAATAATGTTTACAGAGAGCAAAAATAAATGTATCTATCAATCTCTCTCTCTTTTTCCCTTTCATATACGAATATTCAAGAGACACCCTTAATGCGCATATATACTCTCACTCTTTCGTTTTCTATCTCTTTCTCATGTTAATTTTCGTTTCCCTTTGACTTGACCTTACCTTCCCATAAGAAATATCACTTCAAAAAACAGACAAAAATCTTGATTTTATTTTTTAATAATCAATGTTCAATTCACACCTAGGATTAACAATCTAAATTTCAAGTGATTTTTTTTATTATTTTGCCAGCCATACAGTCACTTCTGCAAATGATAAAAACACTAGTTATGGGCAATTCTACGGTAACTGTGGCGCAGCGATCTGACGATGGACTCTTATAGTACTCACCAAAATAAGACGAAAATGAAGAATACCATTTTCAAGATTTCGCTTAGTTTCCGAGATATCGAGTTTAAAAAATACTGTATTTTTTTATTTTTCAATTGTTTTTTTATAGAAACCAGTGAAACCGTAGTTTCATTGGATCCGTGTGGCACCTCTATTTATAATTAGTAAATGCCCAAAAAAATTCGAATATGTAAAATTCGTTGCCGGTTCGGTTAAGATTTAGTTCAGTTCGGCTCGTATATCTTCATTTCGGACTGGTTTTTAGGCGATTAGGTTGGGGTTAGCCAACCTAATCGCTTAAATACCAGCCCGAAATGAAGATATACGAGCCGAACTGAATATATCTTAACAGAACCTTTCAAAGTTTGTTCGGGAACCCATTTTTTTATCTAAATGAACCGAGATGATGAATAGAACCGAACCTATGAAAAGTTCTAAAAGTGAAAATTGCTAACGCCCACTGGCGCTCACTTGAGACAATTTGAGACATCACAGTCCATAAACTCAATTTCAGTTCTAAATTTGTAGTTTAAAATTTTATTTTTACTTTCCGACTTATTTTGTCTAGTTCTAAAAGAATCCGTCGTCAGATAGCGGCGCCACACGGAACCCGTGATACTATGGTTTCCGTGGTTTCTATGAAAAGACAGTATTTTTTAAACTCGATATCTCGAAAACTAATCGAAATCTCGAAAAATGGTATTCTTCATTTTCGTCTTATTTTGTTGAGTACTATAAGAATCCATCGTCAGATCGCGGCGCCACAGTTACCGTAGAATCCCCTAGTTTTAACCTGTAACACGGTATTTCTGACTTCTGTTTTTAAACATTTGGTTGTTCCGTATATTGACCATTCAATTTTAGAATCGCTTAAGGTACGGTCTTTGGTCATATAATATATATACTCGTACTATTATATAATAATATATATTTGATAAAATAAATTTAATTTATTAAAAGCCTTAATTATTATTAAAAGTCAACTAAATTTTAATTATTGTTACATTTCTAGGTAAAACAAGAACTCAATATTACAGAAAAAACAGAAGATTTTATTAATCCATATATTAAAACATTTAAAATTGATGAAGAAGTTGCTCGACCAAAAGAGGAAAAAAAAAAGAAAAGAAAAGAAATAAAAAGAGGCCCCCGATTAAGTGAAAGGCATACAGAATTATAAACTTTAATTTTTTTTTACAAATACACATGTATTCAGCCCTGACGAGAGGGGTGATTCCCCTGGGCCCCTTTAAATTGAAAAATAATGTGCTGAAATCTAAAAATTAATATTTGTTCATATATGTATTCATGTAAAATAATATATATATATATATATATATATATACATATATATATTAATACATATCTATAAATTAAATAAAGTATCATCAAAAAATAAAAAGTAGTTATTAATAAAAAAAAAAAATACTGCGAAAAATTTTGCAATTTCAAAATAATAGAATGTTTGCTAACTGTTAATTCTAATACCTATAAAATAAAATACATTTCTACGGATAAAATTATTATTTTGGATTTGATTATATACATTTGTTAAACTTGGGGCCCCTTGAACCCCTCCCCCCACCCCCACCCCCCGTGGATTTTCTTTCCACGGCCTTGTACGTATTATATATAGTTTAATTGTACACTTATTCTTTTGAGCAAAGATTTTTAATTCAGTCATTATCTTTAAGAAAATATTATTTAAGTCGCATTAATTTTATTAAAAGAAAGAATAATTACTTTATAAGAATAGAAACTTCACATTCTAAATAAATTTTGAGAATAAAAAAACTAAATACAATTCAAAATTATAATTTAAATTAATCAATCAAAGATCATGTTTATAATAAAACATATCAATTAATTAATATTTAATAGATATTTATTTAAAATGTAACCTGTATAATTGTAGTAAAAATAATTAGTGATTAAAGAAATATGACAATTTTTTATTTACTTGAAAAAAAATCACGACTTGTTTTTTCTTTTTATTATAAATCTATATTTATTTTTCCTTCTAAAGTTTAAATTTTCATTATTAACCGACTTTGAAAAAAAAAGGAGGTTATCAATTCAACGGAATGTCTGTTTTTTTTTGTGTTTGAACATTTATTTCTCTTTACAATGTGGACCGATTTGGATGATTTTTTTTGCATTGGTATTGGATCTTTTTTGTTATGTATGTTCACGCATAACTTCTTTGTTTATGGACCGATTTCGATGCTTCTTTTTACTTTTTTTTTTATTGCAAAGGGGATACCTTAGGGCTAGTCACACATTAATTTGGTCAAGTTCTGATGATGTTTGTTCGTCGATTTCTCCTTACCATGTTGACCGATTTCGATGATTCTTTTTTATTGGAAAGGGGGTACCTTAGGAGTGGTACCATATTAATTTGCTCAAGTTCTGATAATATGATCAATGACAAAATAACGGAAATCTCCAATTCTTATGTGCAAATAATCGAAATTATAATAAATAAAATCTTTTATAAAAAAAAAACAATCTTAAAACGTTCATTTAAAACCCGCTAACGTTTCGAGATAATTTCTCTATTTATGAATTGAATTTTATTATCGATTTCTGATTCATTCGCCCGAATCTTTCTCTTACAAAATGCATGCAAGGTATTATCATAAGTCTAATTCTTAACATCTTTAATTTTAAATATGTTCTTAGGCTCGAAACAACAAGCTAATTACTATTTGAATTTGAATATTTTAAGTCCGCCTCTGATCTTAAGTCTTGCTTGGAGAGAGCAGATTATAAAAGATAATATTAATTTTATAATTAGGATTGATTGAAAATTTGATATTTTTAATTTTTATAAATGGCGATTATTTATGATTTGTACGTTTTTAATTGAATTTAATCTTAGTTAATAGAGTAAAGGGTGTGTAGTTTCACAGTGAATGAAATAAAACTAAAAGAGGTTTATACAAACTCAATATATTTCGGATTATTAGTCCATCATCAGGAGTTTACAAGTTAATACTGTAAACTCCTGATGATGGACTAATAATCCGAAATATATTGAGTTTGTATAAACCTCTTTGAGTTTTATTTCATTCGCTGTGAAACTACACACCCTTTACTCTATTAACTAACATCATGTTTCACCTAAAACCTACACCACTTTCCATAAGTAAAAATGAATTTAATCTTATTTTATTTTGAATTATAGTTTTAAGTAGAATTTGTTCACAAAATGCTGGTGTTTGTTCTCTTTAATTTAAATAATTATTGTAGATGTTGAACTTGGAGGCATATGAGGACAGGAACTCGTTATTAGCCGGATACTGACTGAGCGAGCAGCCTCGCGAGGCTGCCTCAGGCGTTTGCCGCAGAATCGTTCTGAGTGAACGCAGGAAACGACCCGAGTTTGAGTATTCACAAAAACCGACAACCGATGGATCGGGCCGAGGCAGCCTCAGACGAGGCAACGGGCACTTTTGCCTTGGGCGAGGCACGTACTGACCGACCAGGCATTTGCCTCAAGGGGCTGGCCTCGCGAAGCAAATCCTCAGTCAGTATCCTGCTATTGAGTAATTTTATTTGATTTAGAACAAAATTAAAGCTTTTCATTATGAAGTGAAAATATTGTATGATATGGTTTATTTATTTATTGCTAGGCAATGGTGTACAGGAGGATCCCAAGCTGCTTGGCCAGTTTAAAAAAAAAAATTGTTCTTGTTCCAAAATGTTTGTATTTTTAATATCGAGAACTGATTAGATTGCGGACTTTCTAGCCTCAGAACTTCTTGTTCAAAAATGCAGAAAACATATTTTTTATTGATTTTAATGACATCTAAAGGCCATGTCATTTAGGCTTAATAAAAGAGCCTACTGAGTATTGAAAAAGTTTTCACTTTTTCCTCCATTTTCTAAATTGAGATTTATTACACTTTTTTTTTTTACTAAAAATGTGACATTACACCTTTTTTGGTTGCATTTTTTTTATCCACGGCATATGAGCCGTTTTCTTTGAAAGTGGTGTAAGTCAATTTTATATTATATGGAGATAATTAAGGGTTTGTTTTTGAACGGTTTGAAAAATATTGGTATATTTTAATACGCTCATTTTATGTTTTTTAAATATTAAATTGATTTAAGTTTATAATGTGATCATTTTTAAAGTATTAGTTAAAAGAAATTTATACTTATGATGACCTCAAATGGACTTACACCACTTTCAAAGTCAACAAAATGTGAAAATCATACATTTATGAAATGACCCGTTTTCTTTGAAAGTGGTGTAAGTTCATTTTTGATAAAAAGTTAGTTAATGATAACAATGAATGCAATCTGCTATCATGTTTTTATAATAAACAGTTCCCAAAAAAAATCCTTCAAAGTTTTCGTCATTTTGCCAACTAAATTTACGTAGTTAATGAAATTACAAATATAATTACTTCGAAACTGGCGGGATACATCTGTACCCGAGCATTTTAATTGCATATTTATATATAAATTGCTTGATTTAGAAAATTTGAATTAAATGCTAATCAATGCATAAATTAAATGAAAAACGAATACTTGAACATTGTTTGATTTTCGATAATTATCAAAATTGAAAATGGCTAGAGAGATTGAGGATGTCAGGTCACCATTTTGTAGTTTAGGGAAAATTTTAGTTAATTTTCTAAAGAAGGTCCAATTTGAAATTTTTTTTAAAACAATTATTGTTGATTTTAAATCATTTCTAGAGTAATTAAATTATGTAGGATATTGCGTATTTGTACATATAGAGCGTCACATTCCGTTAAGATCACATATACCATCAAGATAACCTCGTTTGCAATAGTATAGTCTTAAAATCGACCAAGGTTATCGATAATTAACCATAATACTAATATATTTATTACAGTTAATTTCTATATATTTAATAATCACAATATAGTTTTGATACAAAAATGGAATTATTGATTATTATTAAAATATGAATTTTTAGTGAAATCACACATAATAATTAATTATAATTGAAAGTAATGGAAGGCGGATGGGGTAGTGAGGAAAGAAAAAATTAACACATCAAATAAGGTGTAATTTATTGGAATCCTTCCTCCTTTCCTTTCAAACCGACGTTTCGGAGGATTCTTCCCTCCTTCTTCAGGGTTTCAAGGCGTCAATGAAGGAAACAAATAAAATGGTAGGAAAGGAGGAAGGATTCCAATAAATTACACCTTATTTGATATGTGTTAATTTTTGCTTCTGCTAAGGAAGAAAAAAGTTTTAAACACTGCTATGGAGAGAGGAAGGAAGCATTTTATTTGTATCCTTCATTGACCCCTTGAAACCCTGAAGAAGGAGGGAAGAATCGTCCGAAACGTCGGTCTGAAAGGAAAGGAGGAAGGATTCCAATAAATTACACCTTATTTCATATGTGTTAATTTTTTCTTTCCTCACTACCCCTGGGCTGGCTTCCATCACTTTCAATCGAGGGGTGAACCGCGACCTAATATCGTGTACACCTACTTCCATTTCCAACTAGAAGACAATAGATGAAGGGGCAAATTCCAAAAACGTGTACATCTAATTCCAATCGCGGTTCACCCCTCGCTTTCATTTAAAAGTTCTACCAGTCCGTCTCTCTCCAGAGAAAATTTCGTTTCAAATAATGAATTATAATTATTTATTGAACAAGAACAAATAATACAATACAACTACGAAGTTTCGATCGACTTATTCTGCGATCGAAACGTCGTTCTTGTATTGTATTATTTGTTCTTGTTCAATAAATAATTATAATTTATGTGTGATTTCACTAAAAATTCAAATTTTAATCAAATTAATCACAGAAATAAAAGCTTCAATATCTTCATCATTGATTATTATTATTTAATACATTTTTTAGTCTTTAAATTATATTTATGGTCAAATGGTAATAAGCCGAGGGCATTAAATTAAAAAAAAATTATATATAGTAAATTGGGGTAAGAGCGAGCCCATTTTTCAATAGTGCATTTTCGGAAGAAGTTGTATCCCTTATTATCAATTATTTACATGCAAAAACTTTAATCTTTGTTCTTCATGGATCGAGAAATAAAAATATGAAAGTATAAATAAAATTCACCTTCTAATTACAGAGGTATCACGCTCTTGAGTCCATATACTGTCCATCCTAAAGCGAAAAAAAGATCCATACGATCTAATAGGTCTCATAGAAATAAATATCGAAACTGAAACAAGAATAAGGACAGAAGAAGGTTTAACCGCACCGATCAAAACTTCCGTTGAAGTAAGATAGGGGGATTCTCTGAGTCCTGCTCGTGCAATATATATATAGATACACATAAATAAATGGATCAGAGTGCGCCGAAAAGAATGGAGCAACCACGTCGATAGAGCCAGCGAAGGGCGGCTATTGAAAATAGCCAGGGATGGAAAACCAGTAGAGGCAGACCGCCGAAGAGGTGGGCTGAGAGCTGGGAATCCTCCCACACAGAGACCTGAGGCACTGTGAAGAAAAACAGGCTAATAGCCTACAATAAAAGAAATAGAAGAAGAAGAAATAAAATAACGATAGTAAAAAAATTTTTGTTAGGAGTGTACAGGGCGCGCACTTTCCCGGTAAAGTGGGGCAAGTGCGAGTTTGCCTTAGTTCCCCATTATATATTTTGTTTTTACGAGTGGTGTATATATTGTGTGGTAGAATCAGCGTACCACCCTGGGAAATATTCTCTAAAAATTTTTAAATTTGAAGCACAGATAGGCTTAAAATTAACTTGGTAAAGGACAGTAGCTGGCGATATGCTTTGGGCTATTGTTTGGCCAACCAAGGAAATTAAAAAAGATCAACTTATTTCTTTATTTTTATTGTATTCAAAGTATCAGACATACATAAAAACATTGGTTGGTGGATTCAGAGTAAGTGTGAGAGAATCGGTAGCCGATTTTAATTCCAGAGGAAGTTCAATTCGGCCACTGAATACACGTTCCGAGTCTTGCTGGTCTTTCATTAAAGTGGGAAACCACATCAGATTCATACCAGACACTTATTCTAGATTAAACATCAACACTAGAATCCGAGCTGTCTGAAGAAAATACCAGCTTTAAAGGGGAGGCGGACTTACCCCACAAACAGAAAATTCCGGGGCAAATGCGAGCCCACCTCTTAAATTCCAGCAGAAAGAGTTTTAGACATAAAAAGGTGAAGACTCACTAATTTCAAAACAATTAAGGGATAGTAAATCAAAATTTTCATAATAAACACAACTGATTGAGAAAATAATTAAGGATAAAAAATACCTACCAAATTAGTGTGATGGGTGTCAATTTTTATTAGGCCACGTTGACGTCTGCTGTTTTTGGTTTTTTGTTCAGGGGTACAAACCAATTACATAGCTCTCACAACAAGAAAATTTCCCACGAATGCAAAAGTTTTACACCAGTATTAAAATAATATTAAGAGTCCTGGAGCTCAAACTCGCACTTACCCCAACTTAGCTTATAAATATATCCATACCAGGTGTGTAACTTTAAAATGCGGTTTTTTCCAATAGATGGCCCACTAAGCCTATAGATTCTGGCGCCATAACAAATATGTCGTTTTGTAGCTATGACAGCAAGCTTCAAAACGTCATATTTGTTTAAACGTTTAAGAGTTAGTAGCATATTTTTTTCGGTGGTAAACATATCGAGTTTTGAGGCAAACAAAGAGCATTTGCGGCACGTGCTGATTTTCTTATTCAATCAGAAGAAAAAAGCAGCGGAAGCACATCGAATACTTGTGGAAACATACAGTGCAGATACTCTATCTGTCGACACTTGCGAACGGTGGTTTAAACGATTCAGAAGCGGTGATTTCAATGTCAGTGACAAAAAAACGTGAAAATCGACCGAAACAGTTTGAAGACACCGAATTGCTGCTGAAACCTGGCGAAACAGTTAATACAGATCGCTACCGACAACAAATGATTAATTTGAATCATACGTTGATCTAAAAACGACCAGTATGGGCTCAAAGGCATGGGAAGGTGATTTCGCTGAATGACAACGCACCCAGTCACGCAGCAAAACTGGTCAAGTACACTCTGACAGCACTTGGATGGGAAATATTACACCACCCGCCGTACTCATCAGAGCTTGCTTCTTCCGACTACCACCTGTTTTCATCCATGGGACACACACTTATCGAGCAGCATTTCCATTCTTATAAAGACGTCCAAAAATAGCTCGACGACTGGTTTTGCTCACGCGACTTTCAATTCTTTTGGAATGGCATCCATAATTTGCCTACTAGATGTCAAAATGTGTAGAAAGCGAGGGTCGATACTTTGAATAAAATATATTTTTCCATTTTTTCTAAATTATTGTGTATTTTTATTGAAAAAACCCGCATTTTAAAGTTACAGACCTAGTATATTTATTTACGAAATACATGTAATCTTTTTGGTAAACAGACTAGTTCTAGTGGTTTTAGCTCAAAGGCTTCATTATCTATTGATATCCATATTGTTGCATTCTATAAGAGATAAAAATACTGAGTTAGAAACAAAATTAGATAATAGATTGTGTATAATATTAAAAAATGATATGATTATATTATGTTGGTAGGAAAGCATTACAATAAAACTATTAATTATTACCTCGTCTTTGAGTTGATAATCAACTGGATATAGTTCTATTTTTTGTGCTTTGATTGAATCAATTATATTTGGTTCATCTTTCAATCTTTTCCAACCTTCAGATATATAATCAAAATATCCAATACGATCTTGGGCTAAATATTAATAATAATGTTATTGAAATAAGTGTAAAATGTGTTTTTAATTTTTACTCTTACCTATATCTAATTCTATAAAGGATTCTTCTTCCTTGTTAGATACCTTAACAGATAAATTGGATGTGGAAATTTTCTTATTCAAATACATGCCACATTCTTTATTTTGGATGCTCTTAATTTTGTCAATATCTGATTTATCTGAAAATGTGAATTTTAAAGAATAATATAAGTTCAACAAGAATTTCAAAATTATTTTTTATAACATTTATAACTAAGTTAAAATATATTAATACGTTGTGCTTTCCTGAAAAAACACACATGTACATGCTTTGAAATAAAGAAATTGTTCCATTATCTACTTTTTACTAAACCCATATACACAACAACTTCATTATGATGACTTTAAAAAGACTGGAATTTCCTCTGTTACTTTTTCCCAGGATCCTACAAACTTAATCCTCGCTTCTCAACAAATACCATATTTTACGGACTATAAGACGCACTTTTTTCTTCGAAAAATTGTCTCCAAAATTCAGGTGCGTCTTCTACTCGAAACTAATATAAAAATGTCCAGTGTTTAAAGTAGTTGTTCCGCCAAATGCGTTTTCTTAGGATTTTTTTGAAATTTAGCTAGATTATTATTTAAATACTTCTGCATCGATTGGTGGCAAAACGAAATTTATGAACAATACAGTTCCAGAGATATTAAATTTAAAAAATCGAGTTTTTCAGGCTCTTTAACATTGAACTATACTGGATACCGGAAAGTTTACATACATATTTAATTATAATTAAGAAACCCTTCTTACCATTTTTATAAAAAACTAAACCAACATTAAAAAATAACCAATACATATTTTAAGACAATTTTGATTCATAGTTACAACACAGTTACTGAGATAATAAGGAATAAATAATGAAAAATGCATAAAAAAAATTTACACTAAAAACAATTTGGCAATTTATTTAAACAGCGAAAGATGTATAAAGCGCGCATATAATTTTCATTAAGTGTAACGTAGGCGTTGATTACATTTGTTAAAAAATAACAAAACGATTTTTATAGAAATAAATCGACCTTTAAAATGTATTTTATCTGTCATTTTAATATAAAAATATTCAATCTTTTACAATGGTGCCAAATTTGTCAAACGAGCACGGGATTGGCTAGAATTGGTACATAAACAGCAAAAAGTTTTGGGCTTATGAACTATGAATCCTTATTGTCTGTTCTATACAGGGTGGTCCCGAATTCATGGTACAAACGTTAATGGTAGGTTAATTAGGTTAATTAATTAATTTATTAGGTTAATTAATTGGTAGGTTAATTTTTTTTACATCTCCTGCCCTCTACCGGCAATGATACCCACCGATCACTCCATGTCTCTTTCCTTTTATTTCCCCTGTTTACGCCTCACCGCGTCACTTGCGACTATACATTCCTATACAATAACTCATTGTTACAATGTCCTGTACCTACCATTAAAGTTTGTACCATGAATTCGGGACCACCCTGTATACTCTAGCATTAACTTTTTGCTAGTATTGTCGCGAAACAACTATCTTAATTTAAAATTCCTGCCAGTCTTAAAAATTGAAGTGCGTCTTATAGTCCGTAAAATAGAGTAGGTACTTGCGAGTCTATTTCAAACTCTCCAATCTCCTTTCTTTCTTCGATGCAAGAGAGAAAACAATTCTGCCTTAGAATATTAAATATTTTCTATTCCATGCTAAATCCTGTTAGTTTGAGAGTAATTTGAGCGAATTACTTTGTGTGTCGGGAGGCTAAGCCTGTCTTCCGCGCAGACCTAGTATTGAGTTCATTCAAAAAATTGTTCATTTTGTGTATAATATCTGAAACGGAGAAAAATCATATTCAGCCATGATTTTTTTCTGTCTTTGGATATCCACAATAACTAAAGATTGGAAAGTAGTAGAAAATTCGCTCTGGTGTCAAAATGTGTGTATTTCCATCCAATAGATAGAACAGATTAGATTTTGGTCTCTCTAGCTTCAGAACTTCCAATTCAAAAATGGAGAAAACATTTTTGAATGATTTTATTGAGATTTTAATGTTTTATTATGATAAAACAATAAAGAAATTAACATATTTTGTTTTTTTAAATTTCACTTTATTAATTAAATGTACAGCTAGATTGTAATTATTATAATAAAAAAAATTAATCAAATTAGTTTTTTTTTAGAGTCCACTAATACTTCATTACAAATATTATTATATAATAAAATTAGAAAATTTAATTAATTAGATAGTTAACTAAATCTAAATAATTCGGAAACACTCTGTTACGACCACGGGAAAAAAGAGAGTAGAAAATAGAGGATGGGATCGCTTACCCATGCCAAGCGTAAATTACCCGTCCCACCCTCCATGGATACCCCACACACACTAAACCCCAATGGTCTATTTTTGAAATGGACTATTTTTGATTCCTTCGCGATGCGGGGAATTGGAATACCTATATTTTAGACCCGTGTCCACAGGTATCTTCAACCCAGCAATTATTTCAACTTCTGACATGTAATAAAAATTATCCAAATCAGCTCAGATTTAGTAGATGACAATTTCTTTGGCATTTCATGTCCGCTACTATCGGCAATTTGAACTTTTATATACAAAATACAATTTCATGGATGCATACGAGCCCTTGGGAGGGGTCCGTCCCACCCCCTTTCTACTCTGGTGTGCGAGTAACAAAAACCATCAAATAATTCAAATAATGATTAAGTATTTATTTACCATTTTGTTTTGAAAAAAAGGGAAACCAGCTTTTATATTGGGTTTGATTTTTAGGCAATGATATGATCGTTTCATAACATTTAGAACATCCTGAACAAGGCAAAGTATATCGAATATCTGCTATACAATTCCAACAGATGTCGGGCAGGGATTTTAGGCCTGTAAAAATATAACTAACATGACGATTCAAGCTTCCCCAATACCAATATTTATCAGCTCGAGTATTCGCATCTCGAAAAACACCCCATTCTAAGCCAGTCAAGCAATATATATGCTTTAGTACTTGTTTTGGTTCTGCATTTTCCTCCTCATTTTCATTGTTAGAACTCTGTAATATATGATAGAATATTAATGTAATTGTGTGCCAGACAAACAAAATATTGTTTTTAGTACCTCTTTCGTTTCCGTATTATTCTTCACATTTGATTCATTTGTATTATTAATATTACTATTCTGTAATATATGAGAGAATATTAAAGTAAATAATTTTGTATAAATTAAAATTACTTACCTCTATCATTTTGATCTTGATAACATCACATGTCTTAATTTCATTTTTAATGATGGCCATTGTGGCATTTGCTATAAATTCAACCTTATTTTTATTAAATAAACCATTAAAAAGTTTTTCGGCGAATAAATTTAATTTGCCTAATGGAATTACACCGATAGGAAACTTCTGTTCATGTAATATATCAGCGTCAGATCTTCTTAATAAACCAGTAACAGTCTTTAAAAAAAATAGTATACATTATTAAATTAAATATATATATCAGGGACGTTTTCTCTTTAAGCTATCGGGTTAGTATTACCTCCAGAAATTTTGAGATTTAGAACAACATTTAAATATATATATTTTTATATTATCGCATATTTCCTATACACCAATACCTCGCTTTGCGTTTTTTCGAAGTTGCGTCGCTGCTTAATTAGTACTAATTTTCACTGTGCGTCGTTAGATTTTCAAGGTTGCGTTGTTTTGGGATCGAGTCTTTAATTTTTTTTTGAAATTTTCTTTTTTTTCACCACTTTTGTTTCTAATTGCGCCATGTCATCAAAACTCGGGATTCCCTTTCTAACTGAAAATCAACGCAATTTTAATACTGTTTTATTTTCACTTTGTTTTGCTAATTTTAGAGTTCAGTTTCATTTATGTAGTGTGTTGTGCTTTTTGTAACGTTTCTATTAGTGTGTTGTGCTTTTTTTAAAAGAGAATAATAAATTTTTACGGGTTGTTTCTGGTTACAAAAAAAGGTAAATATTTTTCCAATTTATTTATTGGCAGAGTTATATTAATTTTTTTACATACACTTGTAATTTTACACTATGGAATCATCAGACTAAATCTCCCCTTATCTTCACGTTACAAGGGTCCACCACGGACTACAGAGGTTGTACCTTCTTGGTGCAACTTCTTGTATCAGTATCATTATAAAAAAAAATCAGACAGTGATTAATTTTAATTTTGTTTTTCATAAATTAATTGAATAGTTTATTTTGTTTTAATTGAATACGTTTTTTTTTGTTTTTTATATGTATATTTAAAATATATATATATATATACGTTTATATATATACGTTTATATTTAAAAAGTAGTATTTTCGTAACCCTGGAACCTATCTTCGATCTTTACATGGTTTGCTATAGAAAATCTTAATTCACTTTGCGTCGTGTTTTTTTGGAACGTAACCCCGACGCAAAGTGAGGTATTGGTGTATTTATTTTATAGAAACGAAATATCAATACTGTGTTTCACCAGACGGTTGGAATATCATATTCAGAATGAATCGCCCATCCCAATTGGCTTTTTGAAAAAAAAAGTGATAATTAATTTGTTTTCGGTATTTGACCCTGCCGCAGGTCTTTTTGGTTGGTCTTTAAATTGAAGCAGAGTGGCACTAGGCCTGGTAGTAACCCCCCTTGTGTATTGAGTGATCCCTGCAATGGGTAAAGGTAGCTAAAATTCTTCACGGAGAATTCAAGCTTTTGGTAGGGGAAGCATCCACGGGGATAACGTGGATGTTTGTAGGTTTGTTTTATTTTGTTTTGGTCAATAGTTTTTTAGGGTTGTTCCCCTACGTATTCAGCTTTATTTCTCTGGGATTTGAGTGGGTTATTATTGATTTTGCTCAATTAATTTTGATTAAGTTGTGGTTCGAATTACCTAGAGTGGCAGATTTGCTAAAAGAGTAGTGAGAAGGGTTAGATGACAGAAAGAGGTCGAGGAAATATTGTCATTGGTGTTATCCGGGATCCTAGTGGGTCGATCTAGAATTTGAGTTAAACGGTAAGAAGATGAGAATAATTGTGTAAGAATTGTGAATAAGTGGGATTTAGTAACTCTTCAGGAGAGCGATTTCAAAGTTCAAGTTGTTTTGTAAAATTCAGATTTGGAATAAAAAAAATTCAATGTTTTATGCCCTCCCAATAGAGCAATGAGTTAGACACTTATTCACCAAGAGCAACATCTCATACTTAGGGCCAGTTGTATGTCGGTTTGTAAAGTTTTTGTTAAAGTTGACAAAGGGTAAAACCTTAGAATTCACCCTGTGCCCGGAGGGATGGCTAATCAGATGAAAGTGCGTGTCTGATTGGCCATCCGGCCGGGCACAATATGAATTCTAAGGTTTTACCCTTTGTCAACTTTAACAAAGACTTTACAAACCGACATACAACTGGCCCTTAGTCAATTTTGCCCGAAATTCGACTTGACACTTATTCACAATTGTTACAGAATTGTCTTAAGGGCTGTTGGATCTATAGTAATTCAACCAGTCTTTATTATGAACATTAAAGCCCCCAAAAAAGAAACTGCAGAATTTGAAAAATGTGTTAGATTTGTTTGACACAATTGCCGAGATTATCGAAAAATTAATTATGTCTCTTATTATCGTTAGGCGAACTAAAAAAAAAAATCTACTCGTGGCCTTAGTATTATTTTGAAGTCATAATGAATCGAAAGCTTTTGTTTCTAAAGATGCGAATCGTTCACAAGGGATGTTACTGCCAATATAGCATCAGATTATATTATAGCAACGGAATTTGATACAGAGAATATATTTCTGAAATTTGGAGGTCAGAAAAATTTGAATCATTTTTATCAATTTGGGTTTCACTAAGGCCAAGAATAGAGTTTTTCGTTTACAAGGTGCTGGAATATGGGGTTTTTTATTGCTTAAAAGACCGCAAAAATTGGGAATTTCAAATTGGAATGTTTAAGGTGGACATGTGTAGAATGAGTGAGAGAGAATGAGTTAATTAACAGATGGAAGTCGGAATCACAGAAAGTTGATAAAAATCCAATATTAGTGAGTTAAAAAAAAAACAAAAAAAAAACTGACACGTTCCATATCCACTTGACTTTACCATACAACCTGGCCCCTCACTTATATTTAATAAAATTATTTATAATCATCTAGGGGGGGGGGGGTTAGTTTTTGCATTTTTAGACTTCTGGGGGCCCACGGATTATGTATACAAAATTTGTTTGAGTTTGCTCAAATGGCCTAGATTTTTAATTTTTAACCCCCCTCCGCCCTCCTTAATTTTGGGTCACATTAACAGACATTTTGACAAAACAATTATTATCTCGAAAAATATAATTTTTTCGATGTTCATTTATTAGGGCTTTTTTGTAGACCGAAATGCCATGATTTCGCCCAATTTTTTTAACCAAAATAGTTTGAGCCGTTTTTGAGATATTTCGGAAAAAAACACTTTTTTCATGAACGATTACCACCCTGTATGGTAAAGTAAAAATTGAGCAGTGGTAGATTCTCCGAGCGATAATTAAGTTAAATTATTATCTACCACTTAATGGGTAATCTCTTCTTTGTAAAATAATTTCAAAATACCATATATTTTAAAATCGATTAAATGATTAATGATAAATATTTTATATATTGTATTAATACAGTGGTACCACGGTATACGTTCTTAATCCGTTCCAGATCCTTGGGCTTATACCAAACAGAGAGGGAGGTATACCAAACGAATTTTTCCCATAAAAAATAAAGGAAAAATGATTAATCCGTTCCCTTTAAAAAAATTCTATTGTTATTGGCATATTATACATTGATGGGGTTGTATAAAATAATTTAAACACTGCTTAATACTAAAATACTTAAATGCAAAAGCAATTAGATGAAATAAATGAAAATTTAACAAACTCTAATTTTTTATTGTTTTGTCTCTTTTCCCTACTTGGAATTGGTCGAGGATCATCAAGTTTGATGTTTACTAAAAATCTGTCTAAAGAACTTTGCTTCTGCCTTCTCTTCAAGATGTTTCGGATATGTGACATTGTCTGATCATTCCAGACTGCTATTACGGCTTGTTATGGGCTTGGATGGGGTGGTACTTCTCTGCAAAGTTTTTGACATCCAACTTGTCGTGGCGGAGATGCTAGTTTTACTCTCTCTTCAAAAACCGAATCCAGTCGATCGAGGACGCAGGCGAGTCGTATATCAAACAAAAATTTTCATTTGGACTTATTTCAAAGCGTACGTATGCCGAGGTACCGTTGTACTTTAATTAAAAATAAATATAGTATAAAATATGTTCAAGTGAAATCCCCAGATTTTTAAGTCACGAGCTCCCACTGATATATAGTACTATTAACTATAAATCAATTGTAAAGTAAATTCAATTAAAATAAGCTGACGTGTTCTGATGTGGCCATCCACTTGACTTTACCATACAACCTGGCCCCTAAATTTTTTTTTTTTTTTAATGAAAATGATGAGAGGAGTTACACCAAAAAGGTGCAACCCCTAAAGGCCTGGGTTGGCCCCTCCATTGTGAAAAGAAGAAAGAAATTTATGGGCTGGGCGGGGGTTGAAGGTATCTGTGGATACGGGTCTTAAATAGCTGAAGGTTATAAGTCGCGGGAAAGATGGTGACAGGGGGCAAGTTCCAGTCTCTGGAGGTCGTAGGGATAAAAGAGTTGGCGAAAGCGCTTGTTCGATTTTTATCCAATTTGACAGCGAAGGGGTGCTGAGCGTTCGAAAACCGCGTGTTTCTCGTAAAGAGGGCTTTAGGGGGGATAATTGATTTCAGCTCGACTGAACAGACACCGTGATAGTATCTGTAGAAAGGGAAAGGACAGAAACGGTTCTTCGGAGCCAGGGAGTCGAGTGAGTTGGTTAGAGCCGGGTCTCCTATTAGTTTAATTGCTCGCTTCTGAATCGCATCTAGTGTAGCAAGAAAATGCTTGGAGGTACCCCACCACAGATGAGGGCTATATTCGAGACAGGGACGAATTTGAGCCTTATACAGTATAAGAAGTTGACTGGGAGTATAATAGCGTCTAGACGTAAATAGGAGACCGAGCTTGCGCGCTGCAGCTTTAGCAGTGGTTGAGATATGGTCATTCCATGAAAGGTCAGACCCTAGAGTTACGCCTAGCATTGAAATTTTATAATCGTGTAAGGGGGGGGGGGGGTTAGTTTTTGCATTTTTATACTTCTGGTGTCCCAGTGATTATGTATACAAAATTTGTTGAGTTTGGTAAATGGCCAAGATTTTCATTTTTTGACTCTACACGGTTAGTTTTTGCATTTTTAGACTTCTGGGGTCCCACTGATTATGTATACGAAATTTAGCTGAGTTTGCTCAAACGGACTAGATTTTAATTTTAACCCCCCCTAAATTTTTAGTTATTTAGTCAAGATCATAATTTATATTAAATATCTTTATATTTGATAAATAACAACTAATTATCAAAACATATTTACCTCTGAAAGGGTTCCATCCCCTCCTGCAACGATAAGGGCTTGGGAATTGTTTTCTAATTCCTCTACATATTGTGTAGCATGTCTTTCCCGTTGGGTTTGAACAAGATCTACCGAGATTCCAGCAAGATGTAGAAGTGGCGCAGCATATTGTTCATAATGCTTTTTCGCTTTGCTTAAGGGAAAAAATAAAACAGTTTTAGAAATATTGTTTAAGCTAATTCATTTTTGTTTTCTTGAATATTCTCCCTTCGTTATTTTAATAATATTCGTAAAATTAAATATAGATTCATTCTATCATAATATAATTTTAATTTCTTTCCAATCCTTATTATTATAAGAAAAAAATATATATCTATATATAAAGTATTTGTAATGGTAAAAATTTTAAATAAATTAGCAATGAGAATTATAAACAAAGTTATATTATTTTTGCGTGCAATGTCATTTTTTTCATTGGGCCCTTGGTTTCAAAAAGGTTGGCCACACCTGCTTTAAAGCTTATATTGAATTGTAAATGTTTAGCGCAAAATAATGTCTGGGTTTACTGTTCTCCGACTTAAAAAAGCTTGAGAATCACATGTATAGAAGGAAGATGATGATATTCCATCAACCTCAACCTTAATACTATGGTTTGAGAAAATGTTTTCAAACGACTTGCAAAGGCTCGAGGGCAGGCCAAAGGCAGATTATTAAGCAAGAAAATTTTCGTGCCAGGCCTGATCGAAGGCTTTTGAAACCTATTATAAAAGTCTCTTTACCAGGCTCTAGCGCTTTATCCTATAATGTGTTATATTATAAATGCTAGAATATCGGCGGTAGACAGAAATTGTCTAAAGCATGTCATGGATTAATTTATTAAATTCTAAATACCAAAGAACTTTCTCGTTAAGGACGTTCCCTAATAAATCGATTTTCTTGCTTTCCTTTTAAAACTTTGAATACGCACTTCGGGTTTTTCTAAAATCATGGAAAAGGTCATTAAGGACGTTCCCTAATATAGCAAAGATGCAGTTCGCTCTTTCCCCTACTCTCACATGCGCAGAAAGGCAAAAATATTTTCACTGCGTCGTTTCTCGGATCTGGCAACATTGCATTCTTACGGACGCTAAAAAACAAAGAATAAAAAAAAACACTTCATGAAACAGCTCAATGCGGAATTCCAGATGAGAACAGTATAGTTAGGCTGAGAGAATTAGCTAAAAATCTCAAATGCACCAGCTGCAGAAGTTTTTTAGATATGGAGAAATTGAGTGATTTTAGTGCGTCGTTGCCAAGTCGCCATCACTCACTTGTCATGCCATGAGAGAAAAAAATGAAAACCATCA
Organism: Forficula auricularia; assembly: GCA_024734495.1. NCBI lineage: Eukaryota > Metazoa > Arthropoda > Insecta > Dermaptera > Forficulidae > Forficula > Forficula auricularia. The sequence continues at coordinate 48,351 of JALMQS010000432.1, forward strand.
AAAGTACCTAACTTTTAACAATTTTTATACAATACTAATACGGCTTGATACAATTATTTTAACAGAAAAATATTTGTTATACCTTCAGTTAATGATTGTCAGTTTTCAAAATAATTTCAAGAAAATAACGATTGTTATTTAATGAAACAGTCGCTTTAACATCAATCGGGATAGGGTTCGCGTGTTAAATATGCAAATTTCAATAGTCAATATTTACAAATTTAGTGCCGCAAGGACTATTGAAAAAAATTTCTACGTATAAAGGACACTTATAAATATGTGTATTCAAAGTTAATAGAGTAAAGGGTGTGTAGTTTCACAGTGAATGAAATAAAACTCAAAGAGGTTTATTTCATTCACTGTGAAACTACACACCCTTTACTCTATTAACTAACATCATGTTTCACCTAAAACCTACACCACTTTCCATAAGTAAAAATGTGTATTCAAAGTTTTAAAAGGATTGTAAGAAAATTTATTAGGGAACGTCCATAATGAGTCATTCCACGGGAATCGTCAGAAGAAGCTGCACATTTCATCCCAATTGGTTCTATGGAATAGTCAATTTTTAATTTAAAATGAGCTTATATGGTCCAAAATTTACCTGCGTACAAATTAGTGACAAGGTTTATGTCGTTAAGTATTTTAAGTTTTATAATTTAGGCAAATCTTCATTGAAAATTTCTTACTAATCGAATCATTTATAATAAATTTTAAAATATAGTTTTTATAATGAATCTAGAAAAGTAAAAATATTACTTTTTATTAGCAGCTGGATTTAATATTACAGTAATACTTCTGGGCTTTTTACCGACAGGCAACGGTTGTTTTCCAATCTCCAAAGCTTCTCTACAATATTCTTCCATTAATTTTGTGTCACTAAAAGATTTGGAAAAAGTTAAAATATATTCAAATAAACATATCAATTATTTCTATTTGAAATAAGAAACTTACTTATATTTATTTCTGGCAAATTGAGTGGCATAACTTAGAGCCACACAGCCAAAAGTTGTTTTTTTCCAATTATTTCTTAACATGAAAATGTATTTGGACATATTTATTTTTGTTTATTCAATTGAATACTAATAAAATAAACGAAATATATATTAAAAAAATAGAAATCTTTTATAAAAAAACCATACAGAACACGTTTATTTATTTATTATATATATAGATATCTATATGAAATAAAATACAATAAGTTTTAATTAAGCCACTTAAAAAAAAAGGAGGAGGTTATCAATTCGACTAATTTTCTTTTTTTTTTCAAAATATATTTTTCAAAATATAATAGGAAATAAGTTGCATAGATAAAAAATATATATAGATAGCGAACTCTCAGGGTTTTTTTGGTAAATTCAAAAACGTCCCCTTAGGCCACCAGGGGCGCTATTTTGACACACAGCTCGCACTCGCGCATACTTAAATGAAGGCAGGAAATTTAAAATTAATTTTTATCACACTAAATAACTCAAGATAAAAATAGAAATTAAGACTGATGCCATCTAGATTGGGAATTTTTAATGAGATCATCTCATAAAAAAGCCCCGATCTAGATGGCATCAGTCTTAATTTCTATTTATATAAAGAAATCAGCTATAAAAGCATTAAATCTGAAAAGATAGGTGAAAATGAAATAAAAGATTTGATCTAAGGAATAAAACAGCATTTTTATTATTACTTATATATATATACATATATTGGTATCTGATTACATTTTTATATTAATATATTTAGCAATTATAATAATTGTTTTTTATAATAAAAAAAATACCTATAATAAATAACTTTGGAAAATTACAGTAATTAAAAAAAAAAGGTTATATGTTGAGATTTGAGCATCTTATTTTTGAAAATAGTTGGAATGTTTTTCAAAAATCAGCTCGGGTTCAGATTAACAAATCAATTTTTAAATGAAAAAGAATTTAATTTTAGGACAGATTCTAATCAAATCTTTACTTTTATATTTAAATAGGAGGACTTGTATGAAAAACTTTTTTTCATTTTAAGCTAAATTTTTTAATTTCCGTTATATATTAATGGAGTGAAGAATTTCTATGCTTATATCAAATATTGCCATTCAGAGAGAGGTTTTTGTCTCGGGGGTGTGAGCTGACTGCCCGGAAAGCATGTTAGTTCTCAGGTTCGACTCCTGGGGGGATGAATCCCCTCTGATATCGCAATTTAATAATATTTCTATTAAAATCTTAGAATCTGTCCTAAAAATTAAATTCTTTTTCGTTATATGTTGATTTGACAAATATCTTTTTTCAAATGGACCGGCGTCACGTGATTCCAGGACATTTATGCGTGTGTGTCAAAATAGCACCCCTGGTGGCCTAAGGGGACGTTTTTGAATTTACCAAAAATCCTGCGAGTTCGCCCCCCCCCCCCAATGACAAGTCAAAATAGCGCTCCTGATGGCCTATGGGGACGTTTTTGAATTTACGAAAAAAATCCTGTAAGTTCGCCCCACCCCCCATGATAAGTGGTTAAAAATAAGATTGGTAATGCACCGTACTGTGGGCAATAGTAGCGGCCTAGCGGTGGAACTAGTAACTATTTATAAATTCACTAAAAAAAAAAAAAAAAGAAGGATCGAATGCACCATCTATATATAACTTCTATCTATGATTGAGCCAACGTCAACCTACGGATCGGACCATCAAAGTCTAAAAAATAAAGAATTATATCTATATATTTGTATGTATATATATTACATATATTATGTTTCACAAATTGAAAAACCAAATCAAAAAACTGTAGTTAACTATAATTCAATAATTTGTGAATCTCTACAAGACAGCGGATTTTTAAAGCCACCTGTCAAAGTGCTAAGTTGAGTCATCGTGACGCTTGACAACGGAGCGCTAGTGCCTTCCTTTCGAGGTTAAAACAACTCTATTTTTAATAATATATAACGCAAAAGCGATTTTTCACTACTTGGAAAATTTCTAAGCTTATTTAGCACGTAATCCGTTGTTGTAAACTGCAGAGGCCGATGCAGCAGCAGCAGCCATTGCTTTTGCTGTAGCGGCTTCGGGTCTGCTTTGCTTTCGATCCTCCATGTCGATTATTCATTCACTCGGTTGTCTTGTCTAATCTTAAAGCTCAATGACAACCACAAGCAAGCAGCAACTACATTCACCTTTCACTCACTCACTAGTAAACACTAGCAAATTTCTCAAACATACAACATTTCCCCCCTTTTCGTATTTTTATACTTTAAATTAATTCTATTGATTCAAAGTGCAAAAGTGTAAGTATTCTCTCTTAGTCTATTTCTTAAATAAATGAAAGAAACTACTTTTTCTTTTATCAAAAATCTATAATTTAATGTTATTTTTTAATCAATTCCACATTATTAAATACAGTAAACTCTCCTTTATCCGCAGGCGGATTATCCGCTTTGCGGCTAATCCGTGGTCTTCCTGCATGAGTCATTACGGTACTTACGTATTAACGCCACCGCAGCTACAGATTTGGCGGTTTTTAAGCGCCACTACTGAAGACGGATTCTTTTAGAAAATGAATTTTAATTAAAAAATAATTAGTAAATACCCAAAAAATTCGAAGGTACTTACGTATTAACGCCACCGCAGCTAAAGATTTGGCGGTTTTTAAATTTCGCCAATCTACACCTAAAATTTTTGAGATAAATCAGTTCCCCTCTGTCAAAAAACAACTTGAATAGGTTCGGTTTATGATCTCGGTTCGATTAGATAAAAAATGCGTTCCCAAACAAACCTTGCGGTGGCGTTAATGTACCCGCATTTTTTATCTATCATAAACCGAACCTATTCAAGTTGTTTTTTGACAGAGGGGAACTGATTTATTCTATTTTATGATTTATCTCAAAAATTTTAGGTGTAGATTGGCGAAATTTAAAAACCGCCAAATCTGTAGCAGCTACACTACGGTGGAGTTAATACGTAAGTACCAATTCGAATATGTAAAAGTCGTTCCGGTTCGGTTAAGATATATTCAGTTCGGCTCGGTTCGGCTCGTATATCTTCATTTCGGGCTGGCATTTAGGCAATTAGGTTGGCTATCGCCTAAAAACCAACCCGTAATGGAGTTATACGAACCGAACCGAGGGGTGAACCGCGATTGGAATCAGGTGTACACCGTCTTTGGAATTATTTTGGAATTCATTAGATACACAAAATCCATTGTCTTCTACTTGGAAATGAAAGTGGAAGTAGGTGTACACAATATTAGGTCGCGGTTCACCCCTCGATATTAACCGAACCTTCCGAAGTTTGTTCGGGAACCCATTTTTTATCTAAATGAGCCGAGATGATGAATAGAACCGAACCTATGAAAACTTCTAAAAGTGAAAATTGCTAACGCCCACTGGCGCTCACTTGAGACAATTTGATACATCACGGTCCATAAACTCAATTTCAGTTCAAATTTGTAGTTTAAAATTTTATTTGTAGCTGCGGTGGCGTTAATACGTCATTAGTTTACTGTACATACATATTTTTATGTTTAGAGGCACTCTAAATAGCTTAAATTTCAAATTTCAAGGCTCTGCGACTTACCGAAGACGATATATGAATGATTAAAATATTTATTTTGCGACATGACTAATTTACACCCCCCTTCCTTTATTTCATGACACTTGATAAGTACAAAAATAAAAATCGTTAGTGCAGTTTTTGAGAAAATCAAAAAAAAACGAAAAATCTTTAATGTAAATGTCCACTTACGGTGTTCCGATTTCAATTGACTGATTTATTGTGCCACGCAGAGGGGGGCAGCCCTTTACAAAAAGAAAACAGATTTTTTTTTACATATCAGAGTACAACTTCTCATCAGCCGTCCAAACAATAATGCCAGATGTTGTGGCTCGCTGTACCCCTTCTGGCCTATATAGAGCTTAAGTTTCAAATTTCGTAGCTGTGAGATTTATGGTTGCAGGGAAGTACATTCTTACGTACGTAAACATCAACTTCCGGTACTTCTATTTTAGCCAAAATCTTGTACTTCTTGTAGCCTCCAGATAGCTTAAGTTGCAAATTTCACGGCTCTGCGACTTACCGAAGACGAGATATGAACGATTAAAATATTTATTTTGCGACATGACTAATTTACACCCCCTTCCTTTTTTCAATCGGATTAAAATTTATACACGACTAATAACTCATGAAACTAGATAAGTTCACCAATTTTTAGCGAAATCGTTAGAGCCGTTTTTGAGAAACCGATTCTATATATATATATATAATAGTCATCTAACGTTAACATATATATATAAGAATTGCTCATTTAATAATATAAGATTCAATAATTTTTGATTGTTAATTGTACAGATCTAGAAATCATTCATTATTTAAAAAAAAAAAAAATCAAATTGAGCACCCGACACGATTGGAACCTGTAATATCATCACTTTTCTTCTCTAGCCGAAGAATGGGTTTCACACATATGCTGTTCCATTCGGTTCGGTTCGGTTCTTTTTCGGTCGCTGCCGCTTCTGTATATTCGGTACCTAATAGAAACCGTAGAGCACCGAATACTCCATCCAGTGCAATCTAGACCAGTGCTGTAGGATAAAAGCTGTGAAAAATATAAGGACATTCCCTCATAAATGTAACTTGGCGTTGAAGACAGTCCTTTATCTTAACGTGTCATCATCATTGAATATACAGTCCTAAGACTGGTTTGACGCAACCACCCGTCTCCACTCGGCTCTGTCCCCCGCCAGCTGTTTGACCTCTTTAAATGTCTAAAATCCCATTTCCCTAATTATTTGGTTGAAATATTCTGATCTGGGCCTTCCCCTTTTCACTTTCCTACCTCCCACTCCAAGATATCCCTAAGCATCCATGTCTCAGGGTGTGCCCCATCATCTGACCTCTTCTCTTCTTCAGACTCTTCCACAAGGTTCTTCTTTCTCCGATTCTTCCAAGAACTTCTTCATTTGTAATTCTATCCATCCATTTGATATTCATCATTCTTCTGTAGCACCACATTTCGAAAGCCTCTAATCTCTTTCTCTCCGCTTCTCCAATTGTCCAGGTTTCACACCCGTACATGTCTCTGCTCCATACATATGTCTTCAATAGCATCTTCCTGTTTTCTAAGCTGATTGAGGAGGAGCATAGTAGTTTTTGTTTTGAATTAAACCCCGTCTTTGTTTGGGCAATTCTTGATTTAATTTCGCTTTCGCTCCTCCCATCCCATGTTATTTTACTTCCTAGGTAGCGGAATTCCTTAACTCCTTCACGTGTAATTCATCAAATCCTGAAGTAATTAGAAAAGTTGTCTTCATGCTCTGGAAAATGTTGTAGAATGCTCCAAAATCCTGCCGTAAAGTGATGAAAGGGTGCTTCCAATGAATTCTAGTATTCTTCCTTCGTTTTTTAATTTTTCTATATTCTATACAACTTGCTTTCTCTTCATGATCACTACTGAGTGTACGGAAAAAAACCTAATATGATCCGTATGAGAACCGTGTATGTGTGAAGGGGTTTCATTCGTTTTCGGCTGGAACCGAACAGAATGAAACCGCATATGTGGGAAACAGGCCTCAACCACCGGCATTCATTCTATAGAGATGGCTCAAGATGAAATGACTTTTCGCCTTTTAGCGGCTTTTCTATTCAAGCTTAGTTTCTTTGTTTTTCGATAAATTTACTTTTAAGCATTTCTTTTAATTTTTAACTAAGTGAACCTCGAAAGTTAAATAAATATTCTATTCAATAATTTCTGACTGGTAAAATTCTACAGATTATTTATTATTTTTGAAAAACGAAAAATAAAATAATATTTTTTTCTAAATATTTTTTTGACTAACAAAGTCTGTTTTTTCTCTCAAATAATTTTTTTTTTTAAATTTAATTTTTTATTGTTAAATAAACATTATAAAACCAACATTAATTTTATTAATTATAGTTGATTTTAATTTATTTGTTTATTTATTTCCTCTAATGTACCTATATTCTATAAATATTGAATTAAAAACTTACTTAAGCGGCCCACAGACGATCAACTTAGTTGCCAACCTATAGTTGTCATCAACCTTTCTGTCCGTTGTTACAGTGGCGTAACTATACCGTTGAGGCCCGTGCTGTCACGCCTATTGTTACGCCACTGAGTTGTTGCCACCAATATCAAAATCGTTTGATCTTACCTCATTGTTTCCAATATAAAATATCAACCACCAACCTGCCGACAGACTTTCACTATCGTCTTCAACTCGTCAATGCGGACTACAAGATTGGCGACCAAGTTCATCATCTTTGAGCCGTTTTACGCTTTAGTTTTATTTAGATCAAATAAGTACTACAAAAATTTCAAATATTAAATTTCTACCCCTTCTTTATTAATATTATCTTCTTCTTATATTCTTTTTTATTAATATTATTTTTTACCCCTTCTTTATATTATTATTAATAATAGTCCAGCCACTACAGAGCTACAAAAATGAACGAGGAAGAGATTAAAAGATTAAATAAAAAATGAAATTCCAAGTTCATATAGACATTAGGTATTAGCTTGAGTTCGGGGATCAGTGGACAAGAGGATAAGAGTTAAGGCTCTTATGAAGGCATCGCAGCGCACATGCGAAGATCCCGGGTTCGAATCCCGGCTGATCCTTTTGTCTATAATAAAAAAATATTTTCTTCGTTCTCTAATTTAATTATTATTACATTTTTAACAACAATATAAATAAAAAAATAATATAAATAGTAATTTTCGGTATTTTTTCTTTATTTTTTAGGTAATCTAAAATGGATGGTGATGAAGCTGAATCATCAAGTTCTGGAGGACCAATTTCTTCTTTAAATAGTTTATTTTCATTTACAAGTCCCGCTGTTAAAAAATTATTAGGATGGAAACAAGGCGACGAAGAAGAAAAATGGGCTGAAAAAGCAGTTGACTCTCTCGTTAAAAAATTAAAAAAGAAAAAAGGGGCAATCGAAGAATTAGAACGAGCATTAAGTTCACCTGGCCAGCCAAGTGACTGTGTCACAATACCAAGGTCTCTTGATGGCAGGTTACAAGTAAGTTTTTCAAATAATCAGTCAATTATATTCAATTAACTAACACCAGTTGAAATTAAAATCTAATAATTAATATTTCAATTTATTTTTATGGAAAAAAAAGTCACAACGACTTTAAGCTAATTATATATCTTCCAAATTGTTATGCTGCCTTATAATTTATAATGAAAATTAAATTTAAAAGATACGATAGGATATATATACAGTATTTAAGTTTTTACTTTAATACGTTTTTTTGTAAGTGAATAATATTTTATTTGAGTCACTTTCAAAAATAAGAATTATGTCCAATTTTTTCAAAATTATATATATACCCAGGTAGCACAAGAAATTCTACGAATATCCATATATTCCAATTATCTTCAAGAGATTCTTAGAATATGTGCACCATAAAAATTCTTGGGCGAATCTTCCGGGAATATCCTTTGGTGGATAATCTAAGATTGTTCAACTAAGAATATTCTAGTAAATTGAATTAAATGTCCTACACGAATATTTTAGTTCTAAGAAAATTCCCAGAATATCTACGAAGATTGAAAGTTATTCACAGATATTCCAATGTCCAGAAAAGATATCAGTATATTCATAGAATATTCTTGTGCTACCTGGGTATATAGCTAAGTGTATCGTAAATTGTTGTTCATTAAATTCACTTATGGAATAAATACAAGATAAATTGAAAATGTATACAATAACCAGCTGCGAAGCCCACCTTTCGCCTTATAATAAAAATCACCCTCGCCCCTTGTAATAAAATAATTTATGATCACCCCCCCCCCTCTCCCCCAATACACCGCCACTGGTATTGTCAAGATTGAGAACATGCCAAAATGTTTTTCTATCTCGGAATATAATAGTAAATGATGATTAATAAAATAATTAAAATCATTATTTACGAAAGAAATCCCCCTCCACTCAATTTTGCGCTCATGAGCATTATTCATATCTCCTTTTAAATATGGGAACTCTTCTATGGTAAATAGCTTTCTAGTATTTTTGTTTGAAAATTTTAGATATTAAATTCTTTTTGAATTCGCTCCTTATTTATTTAACGACTAAGCACGGCCAATCAGAGAGATCCACCGCCGTCGTCGTCGTTAAGCGCTTTATAATAATAGATTTTCAGACTTTATTATTAGTACCTACTTAAATGTTAGTTATTGTTATAGTTACACAATTAAATAATTGAAAATTACAAAATGCGAACATGTCCCTACTAGCACAATGTTTCAAACTATATAGTAACTATATTATCCCTATATAGATTCTCAAAATTCTCAAAATCTATATAGGTACAATATAGTTACTATATAGTTTGAAACATTGTGCTACTAGGAGTCTTTTGATATTTATTTCTAAAACAGAACTTTTTTCAATTTATACCATATTTGGTCACTCTCAAAATCATCAACCCAACTGCCAAAGCTTTACACATTATAAAAGATTTTTTACTTATGGAAAGTGGTGTAGGTTTTAGGTGAAACATGATGTTAGTTAATAGAGTAAAGGGTGTGTAGTTTCACAGTGAATGAAGTGAAACTCAAAGAGGTTTATACAAACTCAATATATTTCGGATTATTAGTCCATCATCGGGAGTTTACAAGTTAATACAGTATTAATACAGTATTAACTTGTAAACTCCTGATGATGGACTAATAATCCGAAATATATTTAGTTTGTATAAACCTCTTTTGAGTTTTATTTCATTCACTGTGAAACTACACACCCTTTACTCTATTAACTAATTATAAAAGATAATTATTTCATTTTATTTATAATTATATTGTAATGAAAAATTCTTTAATATAATTCGATCTTGTATCAAGATTGCCTTGAAACGTTTTTTATTAAAAAATTTATTTATTAAAATATTTTTTATATAAAATTACTTTTACCTTTTTAGGTTTCCCATCGCAAAGGCCTCCCTCATGTCATATATTGCAGAGTTTGGAGGTGGCCAGATTTACAATCTCATCATGAATTAAAACCTTTAGAAATATGTAGATTTCCTTTTTCAGCAAAGCAAAAGGAAGTGTGTATAAATCCCTATCATTATAAACGTGTAGAAAGTCCCGGTAAGAATAAATTATTTATTATATTAATTCAATTTTAAATGCTTTTTTAAGAAATCTAATTATAAAATATGTGGAACGACTAGCTTAGGGACTAGAGCGAGGAATACCAAACGCTTTCACTTAAAATAAATTTCAGGTCAAAAATTTTCATAGCTTACTCAAATTAAAGACATCTTATTAAGGACGTTCCCTAATAAATCGATTTTCTTGCAATCCTTTTAAAACTTAGAATACACATATTTATAAGTGTCCTTTATACGTAGACATTTTTTTCAATAGTCCTTGCGGCATTAAATTTGTAAATATTGACCATTGAAATTTGCATATTTAACACGCGAACCTTATCCCGATTGATGTTAAAGCGTCTGTTTCATTAAATAACAATTGTAATTTTCTTGAAATTATTTTGAAAAACTGAGAGTCATTAACTGAAGAAATAACAAATATTTTTCTGTTAAAATAATTGTATCAAGCGGTATTCGTTTTGTATGAAAAATGTTAAAAGTTAGGTATTTTGATGGTTTTCATTTTTTCTCTCATAGCATGCCAACTGGGAGATGACAGCTTGGCAACAATTTTTTAAAATTAAAAATAAAATTATTCATATATAAATTTAAATGATTTCAAGTGTATGATATGAGAATTTTTGAAGAATATAAAAATCATTAAATGCTAATTTTTTCATACAAATTTCTGAGCTGTTTGGAAGAAAGAAATCTGTTAACTCTAAATATTATTTTTTGCAGTAGGAGCTTTTTAAAATTAAATTAGATATAGTAATTGAGGAAAAATAAATATAAAAAAAATCATTTTTGGTTTATAAATAGTCAGTAGTATGGAATGCTTTTCTTTTTAATTAGTTGTTCTTTAACTATATCTAATAATAATAAAGGATAGGTCAGCTTTTAGATAGAGGTGATAGGGAGTGGCGCCCCTTCCTCTACCGGGCCCACCATCACCCATGAAACCTCGTATCCCAGCTTGGAAATTTTGCCTAGAAAATAACATCAATGATAATTGAGCAAAAGCCAACATTACATATTTGGAGGCCCCTCTCCACAGATGAGAGCCATTTTCGAGATTCGGTGATTAAAAATTCCAGTTTCCAAAATTGTGATTATTTACATAAATATATTTTAAGATATAAACTATAGAGAGTTTAAATATTAGATAATATCAATTACAAAAAAAAATTAATTATAAAGTTTTTTTCAATGATTTCTTAAATTTATCTTAAATTATTTTACTCAGTACATCCGAGTCTAATATTGAATTCACTCCAAAATTTTCTTTTTGTTCATTGTGTTGAAAATGTCCGGAACGCGGAGAAAAATCATTTTCAACCATAATTTTTTTTCTGTCTAGATGGGTGTCTGAATCCCGATAACTTAAGAACGAAAAGTCGTGGAACGTTTGTTTTTGGACTAAAATGTTTGTATTTCCAATGCGGAGAATTCGTTAGATTTTGTACTTTCTAGCTCCAGACTTCCGGTTAAAAATGCAAAATTATTTAAAAAAAATGACTTTTTCGAATTATTCGAGTTTTAATCCGTTTCTATAGTAAAAAAACAATCAAACAGGTATGTTTTGAATTACCATTTAAAAATTTACTTATTTTTATTTTTTAAAAACTTAATACTAACATTAAAATCACCCTCAATATGAAAATGTATACAAAAATAAATATTTTATTTTTTGAATAAATTTTGATTTATGGTAGGAAAATAAGCGGTAGGTGTTGGCTAAAAAATGATTTTAAAAAAGCGGCCATTAACTAATCCTTCTATAAAGAAAGTGGCGTCAAAAATTATTAATTCACAGAAACGGCAACAGCGTACTGAGTCTTTTTCACTTTTTCCTTCAATTTAATTGTTAAATTGATTCTTTTATATATAATATTTAATTATTACTTTTAAAAAGTTTTCTTTCTTAATCATTTAATTTTATTTCGAATTCATTAAAATATAATATTTTCTATAAAATGTTTTAGTATTACCTCCTGTTTTGGTACCAAGACACAGTGAGTTTGCCCCTGGGCATTCTTTATTGCCATTTCAACAATTACCAGATCCAGTGATGCCCCATAATGTGTCATATTCTGCAAGTGGAGGATTCACAAATGGAACTGGTCCTGGTCCTTTAAATGCAGGACCACATTCTCCTTTATCAAGTGTTCCAAGCCCAGGGAGTGCAACTTCTAACCCACATAGCCCATATGGAAATGGTCTCCCAGGTAATACATTTTATACCACAAATATAATCAATAAAAACATTTTGTCACATTTTGATTCATTGGAATTTTATTTGTAAAAATCTTGTCGGTTTTAATTTAAAATGACAATCAAATTTTAATATTTTTATTCCCTAAACCAAATTTCTTATTAAGGATTTATCCTTAATCAAACAAATTGAAATGGTTTTTTAACATCAAATCAGATCAGGTTAGTATAATAATTTAATTGAAAGTAATGGAAGGCAGCCCAGGGGTAGGAAGGAAAGAAAAATTAACACATATCAAATAAGGTGTAATTTATTGGAATCCTTCCTCCTTTCCTTTCAAACAAGGATCCTTCCCTTCTTCTTCAGGGTTTCAAGGGGTCAATGAAGGAAACATATAAAATGCTTCCTTCCTCTCTCCACAGCAGTGTTCAAAACTTTTTCTTCCTTAGCAGAAGCATAGAAAAAAGTTTTAGACACTGCTGTGAGAGAGAAAGGAAGCATTTTATTTGTTTCCTTTATTGACCCCTTGAAACCCTGAAGAAGGAGGGAAGAATCCTCCGAAACGTCGCGTCGGTTTGAAAGGAAAGGAGGAAGGAATCCAATAAATTACACCCTATGTGTTAATTTTTTCTTTCCTTGCTACCCCTGGGCTGCCTTCCATTACTTTCAATTAAAAGTTCTACCAGTCCGTCTCTCTCCAGAGAAAATTTCGTTGGAAATAATAATAATTTAAATTTTTAATAAAATGTACTGCTGTAATAATTCTTGATAGGAAATATAAAAAAAATTTTTTTTTAATTTTTCATTTATACCATGACTGGTCTAACTTTTGAACTGATCTTACTTGACCACCATAGGTTTAACATAGAAATTAAAACATGATTGATTTTTAGATAAGAAATTGTAATTTTTTTTGTATATATTTTTTTTGTATGTATATATATATATATATATATATATAATCACATTGATACAAGAAGATGTTTCACCAAAAAAGTACAACCTCTGTAGTTCCGGGAAAGAAGAAGAAATTTCAGGGATTGGGTCGGAGCCGAAGGTATCTCTGAATGCGGGTCTTTAAAGACTGAAGGTTATATTTCGCCGGAAAGAAGGACGGGGGAAGAGAGTTCCAGTCTCTAGAAGTCATAGGGATAAACGAATTGGCGAATGTGTTTGTTCGGTTAGTATGTAATTTAATCGCGAAGGGGTTTGAATGTTTGAAAATCGTATATTTCGTGCAAATGAGCTTTTAGAAGGATTATTGATTTTATCTCGTCAGAACAAACCCCATGATTTTATCTATAAAAAAGCGAAAATGGTGAGACAATTATATATATTTATATATACAATCATTATATCAATTTTAATCCACTCGACTCCCTGGCTCACCGAAGAACCGTTTCTGCCCTTTCCCTGTACTACAGATACTATCATGGTGTCTGTTCAGTAGAGCTGAAATCAATTATCCCCCCTAAAGCCGTCTTTGCTAGAAACCTCCGGTTTTCGAAAGCTCAGCACCCCTTCGCTGTCAAAATGGATAAAAGCCGAACCAACGCTTTCGCCAACTCTTTTATCCCTATTACCTCAAGAGACTGGAACTCACTTCCAGTCACCGTCTTCCCTCAACTTATAACCTTCAGCTGTTTAAGACCCTCATCCACAGATACCTTCAACTCCTACCCAGCCCCATAAAATCACCTCTTCTTCTTCTTTTCACGATGGAGGGGCCAACCCAGGCCTTTAGGGGATGCACCTTTTTTGGTGTATCTCCTTCTCTCATCAAATCATTATAACAAAAAAAAAATTATATAGACAATATATATATAAATTCTTCATTTCTTAAGGAAAAATTTGAAAGCTACTTATTTTATGGAAGATTTATAAAGCATATCACCATAGTTACTTTATAAGTGTTCCATAATGCATGTACTTTTCAAATTTTCCTTTGATAAAGGGAGAATTTCTCTTGAAATGTTTGGAAATTAAATAAATATTTTGGTATTTTGAGATTGTTTTTAAAAAAGAAGTGTTTTTTATAAATTCAATAAAAAATAATTTTTCAAAATATAGTATATACTTATATAGTAATTATTTATTTTCATTTTAGAGACCCCTCCTCCAGCTTATACACCAGCTGAAGAAACAGGGCAAACCGCCTCTCTAAATGATCAAGCAGCAATGGATACAACATCAAATATGTCTGAAATGTCATCAGTTTCCTATCAGGTAAAGATTTACTCTTATAAATAAATAAATAAAAAATATATAATTATCTATTCAATTAAAAAATTATTTGTTTTTTGAGATTAACTAGCCATTAGCATTTATATCTTGTTTTGAAATAACCTCGGAAATAACTAATCAATCCACTTGTTTGTATGAATCATATTACATATTCTAGTTCTCTTGAAATGATTCATACCTCTTATTATCATTACATATATTACGTCATTCTGTTGAAATTTTATCATTCATAATTGATGAAATAACATATTATTCTAGAAGATCAGGGTCGGCAAACTTTCGGTCGACGATCCAGATCTGTCCCTCAGAACAATTTAATAAATATATTTTAATAAATAAGGAAAATTTAGTTGTATTAAAATAAGCTATAATATTAATTGTATCTTGGTAAATGTTCCCTATCGACACATTTGTATCTTAACGCTCACTTCATACCGGTATGCCTGGTATATTAAATGAATAAAAACACGAAAAATTCAGCTTGCATTTCCTTAAAAATTTCTCTATGTCGTTTTATAGTTGGTCATTTTTAATTTAAGGCACTCTTCCAAGTAACTTGGCTTCTTAATGTATATATACATATTTAACGAAATTCATTTTAGACAATGATTGCTCACATAAATATGTAGACCCGAAGATACTAATAACACCAAATGCAAATTTTTCCAAAATAAATGATGAGGCTATAATAGTTTGAATTTAAGCCTCATGTAGTTGGGTGGCCTCAGTTTGTCGACCCTTCTTTTAGAATGATTATTAATTGATATATAGTACATCCATTAAGAACTTTTTCTTTATTTTTAATACCTACTTTTTTTTTTTTTAATTTCTATTTTCATTTGCATTCTGAATTAATTGTTATATTAGAATTAAAATTTTTGATAAAAATTAAAATATATTTTATAATGATCTTTCAAGAAATAATAAAATTCCTTATTAATTTATTGTTTTACTATTACATATTTAGGGAACATCGTTTATTTGAAATGGTCAAATTTGACGAACGCATTCAGCAAATTATATTTCGTTTTTGCCAATTTTTTTCTTAAATAAAATATTGTTTCAGATTAATCAATTTAATCGTTTTTCGTAATTTTTCAATGTTTCAAGTCAAAAAACTTATCGTCGGCTTAGGGCCGGTTGTATGTCGCAAAGTAAATGCTTTTTACCACTAACAAACGGCAGATGGTAAATGGTGGCACTTTCAGTGTCTGTCATCTGATTGGCCATCCCAATGCCACCATTTACCATCTACCGTTTGTTAGTGGTAAGCATTTACTTTGCGACATACTATCGGCCCTTAGAGTGTAAACCTGCTAACTCCATTTTGTATCATATATGACATATTGACATATTAATACGGTTCGAAAGAAAAAGAGATGCAGCATCGTTCAAGTAAAACTGCTACTTAAAATTTCTATCGTAAGTTGTAGAAAAAAAATGTTAAAAATAGTTTTTTCAATAACAACATTATTAAATTTTTCATAAGTTTCCTGTATTTGATTCGTTCGCGAAACTTATGATTAATTAATAGCAAACACCTAAAACATGTGTTAATAGATCGAGCGCGCTGGACTGGGAGATTGAATATATAACATCTCAGATTACAAATCCATTTGGTGATCCATATCATTGTTTGATATAAAAAGCGTCATGCGGGCCAATCGCGAAATGATGCTGGATTACAGCTAAATGGATCAAATCTTTTTCACACTCTCTTGTTCCAGACTTAAGACTCAGCAGACTCCAATAGCCTCAACCAGCAGTAGTCTCGCGATATATATATCTTGTTTAAAAAGCGCGATCAAAAACAATTCTCGTTAATATGTTAATTATTTTTTGATATATTAATGAGAAAATTATAAATTTATTAAATTTTGTTTGTTTTTTCTCTGCCCTGTAAAATTTCCTTGTTGTGAGTTAGCAGGTTTACTCTCTAAGGCGACGTTATATTTTTATTATTGTTTTGTAAATAGTTTCAAGTCAAAAAACTTATATTTGATTTTTGTGGTTATCCGGAGAAATTGAAAAGTTCAATGGAAATTTTAATTTAAGTTAAAATCCTATTATCATGCCATTGTTAATGTTTATCAAATAAATGTGCTAATTGAGCTTTGGGGCCGATTGCCTATATAAAAAGGAGTAAAAAAAAAATAATAATAATTTTTCAATGGTTAATTTATTGACGAATTTAATTTTTATGGTTGTTCATTGCCGTAACGAAGATTATTTTCTGGGGTGATCGATCTATGCCAATTTTTTCATTAATTTTACTCTTTAAGTCTCTACGGAAATGATTATCTAAGTTGACATGGGGCTTGAAATAATTAAAACTATAAGTCTGGAAAATTTAGAAAGCTGGAATTTACTAGGAAAAAGTTCTGTATTTAAACGAACATGTAAATATTACTTTGAAACTTTGACATGGAAGGTAATTAAAAAAAAATTATATTTTTAAATTTTCAAGCTCAGGAAATAAAGAAAGTTAAATTTCGCAGGAAGATATGCTTTAATATAAAATGCAATTATTTCATGCTGTTAGAAATTGTTGAGGAAGTTCTTCAAAAATTAAATCAATCATATCTCAAAACTTAAAAAGTTGAATTTCAAGAAGAGGAGGGACTCTTATTTATTTTGAATGAGAATTTCACGACGCTACCGCTTTTGGCAAACTAAATCTTTTCAATTAAATGGAATTTTAATTGATGTTTTCATATACATATATATCTTCAAATTTTATTCTTAATGTTTTAATTGAAAATTGTAAATATTTCTAAATCTTAAATAAAATATAAAAAATTATATATTCATTCAATTAAATTGCTGAAGGCCACAGAGATAAAGGGTACTGAAATTTTGGCCAACAAAAGTCTGGCTTCGCAGCTGATAATTATCATATTAAATTGGTATTATTCCTAAAGTAGTATATTATGTAAAATGCTACCCAATAATACATGTTTAATTGGTTAAAGCTTCTTAAAATAGTTTTAAATAAATCTCTATTAACTCTCATAATATAGTTTTTAAGGAATTTGGTGTTGATACTTGGTGAAACATTTTTAAATTACTGGATAAAAAATACTTGGTAGGTTTCACATTAAGATATTAAAATAAAACGAATTTATTTTAATATCTTAATGTGAAACCTACCAAATATTTGTTATCAATAATCTCATAATATATTTATTTATTAGGAACGAAACCCTCGGTATGCCTTTCCCAATCTCACTTGACCCCTTTTTTAAATAAACATTTTATTTTTATATACTTATTTTAATTTCTAGGAACCTGCTTATTGGGCAAGTATTGCATATTATGAACTTAATTGTCGCGTTGGAGAAGTATTCCATTGTCAATCCACTGTTATAAGTGTCGATGGCTTTACCAACCCAAGTAATAATTCAGATCGTTTCTGTCTTGGTCAGTTATCAAATGTTAATAGAAATTCCACCATTGAGAATACACGGCGTCACATAGGAAAAGGTAATTGTTTTTATCTACGATCATTTTGGCTTGCAATGCTCGCGTCTTATAGAAATATCAGGTTTCGTCTGCCTCCTGAGCTTGCCGAGTTATTTATCAAAGTTACATGATCACTTGTATTTTTTAGGTGTTCAACTCTATTATATTGGAGGTGAGGTTTATGCCCAAAATAAATCGGATAGTGCAATATTTGTGCAATCAAGAAATTGTAATCACCATCATCAATTTCATCCAAGTACTGTTTGTAAAATTCCTCCGGCTTGTTCACTGAAAATTTTCAATAATCAAGAGTTTGCTCAACTTTTGTCACAAAGTGTAAATCATGGATTCGAAGCTGTCTATGAACTAACCAAAATGTGTACAATACGGTAAGTTTTTACTTTTTTGTTACAATATATGTATTAGAGAGGTCCTTATTTAAGGTATTTTCGAATTTTTTTCGCTGCAGATGCTCATATGATTCGAAATAAATAAAAAAAAAATATCCCCCAAGTTTCAACCCTCTTTCCCAATTTTAACCTCTGCCGCACAGCGATGCAAGTTTCCCATCTAAATAACATGGGGTTTTTGGCATTGAACGATCAATTTCTTATTCCGGCCAAAGTAATTATTCGAAAAATTTGAAACTCTGTAGACTTTATCCTTAAAATAGTGGCTAGTCTTAAGAATATTTACAGATTTTTAGCTATTATAATTTTGGAGTTACAGTTAGATAAAATACTGCTATATCTTAGTGTTAGTAAGTTATAGACTCCAAAATTATAATACCTAAAAATCTGTGAAAATTCTGAGGGATGGTTACTATTATAAGGATAAAGTCTACAGAGTTTCAAATTTTTTGAAACATTACTTTGGCCTGAATAAAAAAATTGATCGTTCAATGCCAAAAACCCATGTTATTTAGATGGGAAACTTGAATCGTTGTGCGGCAGAGGTTAAAATTGGGAAAGGGGCTATAAACTTGGGGGATATTTTTTTATTTATTTCGAACCATATGAGCCCTTGCCAGCGTAAAAATTCGAAAATACCCTAAATGAGGACCACCCTAATATATATATATACATAAAAATTAATTTAAATTTTCTTAAATATAAATTAACATTCTGGTCAGGGAGTAAGAAGGTTATTCTGATTTTTTTATTTAATCAAAAAAAAAAAAGAAATTAATTTGAAAAATGAAATTTTAATTATTTAGCATTTCAATGAAATCAGTGTCTTAACTGATTTCATTTATATATTTTTTTAATCATTTTAATGCCTTGGTTTATTATCTTTGTATCTTTCAACACTTAAAATGGTCCAGAAATAAAAACCCAAGCATATTTAATAAAATTTATTTAACTAATTTTCTTTAGATTATCTAAGTAGTCTACCTAACTCGAAAAAACCTTCCAAATCATTATTTTATATTCCATCTCCGTATCTCTATCTTACTATTAGATATTTTCTTCTTTATAAATACGATTATTTATATATATTTTTCTTGTTTTTGTCAGCATGTCTTTTGTGAAAGGTTGGGGCGCTGAATATCATCGTCAAGATGTAACATCAACACCTTGTTGGGTTGAAATTCATTTGAATGGGCCGCTGCAGTGGCTTGATAAAGTGCTTACCCAAATGGGTTCTCCGCCCAATGCGATTTCATCCGTTTCATGAACAATCTAAAGTTCCAACACAATGATCTCGCCAGTTTTCAATAGCCTACTCCACTTCACTGAAATTTCACTATGCCTTTTGACAGAGGTAGGAAGACAACAAGGTCCGTGTATAGAAGGTTGGCTCATTCTGCAAAACTGAAACGAGTACCCAAGGGGAAGAGCACGCGTCGTCTGGTTAGAGGCTGGAGGCTCCTAGCCAGTAATGGATTAGAGATCTGAAATATTGGCATTTAATAATTCTTTCATAAAACTTCATATGGATAAGTTTATTAATTATTTTTATTTTTTAAGACCAATTTTTTCTTTAAAATAAAAATGTATATCTGGGTAGGCTGAGCAGATTTATAAATCACCAAATCGGGACATTTCCCAAAAGATTCTAATACATATAAATATACACTGTTTTAATTTAAAAAATCACAATCATGTCGCACGAACTCTTGAAACGTACGGATTGAAATAGGAATAAAAACGCATGTATTCAGGCAATAATTTTTTATTTTTGTACGAACAAAATCACAGAAAAAATACATTATTGCATGTATACCTAATATGAATAGCAAAAAGAATACAATTCTCAGTCTCAGTTAGCTGCCATGCAGGCCGATATATTGAATTCATCTAAATTTTTTTATTTTTTTAAAATAATAAAATGCGAGATGATAGAGTTGCTTGATAGCAAAATGTTTGTTATTTCAATGCGGAGAAATTATAAAATTTGAGCTTTCTAGCTTCAAAACTTACTATTGAAAAATTAAAATCAGATTTTATTCATAATAATAGATGATAGGCAATTGGAAGGGATTAATCTGCAGATGTGTCCAAACTCTGAGAAGTAAGCGAAATAAAATATAATCATTAACATCTTAGAAAAATTCTACTTTCTAATGGTTAAAAAATTATCCAAATCGCTAGCAAAGACATTCCCAGTAGGCGTTTAACTTATCTTCAATCCAGAGAATTCGAATCAGTCTTATGAATCAAAATCATAATTTTTTTCTCTAGATTTTTCTGCATAGGATATTTACAGATTCTAGATACCAAAAATTATTTGATTATCTACTTGAGTGCCATAGTAATCTTTTGAAATAATTTCCCTTTTCAGAAATATTTTTCTTAGGCGACTTAACTGTCCACAATTATAAAGAACTGCCTTAAATTCTCTATTCACAATTCTCTTGAAGTTGTTCCTTCTCCGATGCGTGAATTCTCTCAAAAATAATAATTAATTCTTCTAAAATATTTCTAAACAAACCTAATAAAAAATGTATTCTTCTCAATTTTTTCCTAATATCCCACTCTTCATCATTTGACGTTAAAATTTCGAACTTTAAGATAATTCCGATCACAACTTAATTAAAATTAAATCTTCCACAGACTTATCAAAACCCCCGACACCCCTAGATAAATCTGTCTCTTCCAAAAAGTAAATTAGGATGACTTTTTTGCTGGTTACCTACCAATGGAATGAATGATCACTAAATCATCGATAAGAATGCCTCTAATTCGCAGATTCTTTTAAAAATAGTTCAGAAGGGTCTGAAAGACTTTGTTTCCTTAAAATCTGTCTTTCTATTTTTTTATATAAAGCACTCAATTGAAATTTCGCGACATTTTCCCTTCCATGGATCTATAGCCAGGAATGCCTTGAAAAAGCCAGAATTATTCGCCTCCTTTTTTAATCTCATTCTCTTTATTAATTCCATTTTAGGTGACAAAGGGCATAATCCTCTATGACCAAAATTATTCATCAGACCCTTGATATTTGTTTCAAAGGCTTTCGATCAAGTTTGGCACACAAACCTTCTTGCCTAATTGCCTAAACTTGGTTCCACCTCAAAGCTTTGCAAATGGTTTGAGCATTTTCCCTCTCATAGTATTAAAGTTGTAGTTAATGGAAATCATCCACACCTTTCTCTTCAAATGTTGGAGCTCACCAAGGTTCCGTAATTTCCCCCACTTTATTCCTAATAATGAGATAACGAATCTATGATTTAAACATTCTCGAATGCAAATATGAATATCAACTTTTCGACTCTGCGGCTTATTTTTTATTATTATCTGATAATTAAAAATTTTATTATAAGAAACTATTTGTCCATTTTAGTATATTTAAAAGTTCAATTCTTTTTTTACTTTCACTCATATATATATATATATATATATTAGTTGAATAAAAAGATTTCACTGTCGATGGTAACAGAATTGTTTTTATTTTAGGTTAAAAATAAAATGAGAGAGTCTTCTGTTTTTTAAATAAAATAATTTTTAATTATTTCTAGAGACTATAGTTTCGAAGGCATTGCATTCATCATCAGTCTATCACAATATTTGTGATATTTGTGATAATTTGTAATATTTGTGATAGACTGATGATGAAGGCAATGCCTTCGAAACTATAGTCTCTAGAAATAATTAAAAATTATTTTATTTAAAAAACAGAAGACTCTCATTTTATTTTTAACCTAAAATATATATATATATACTTTCATTTATTTCTAAATCATTTATTACATGCTGATATACATTACATATAGTATATGTGGAAGTATTGCATTCCTCTCCTGAGGTCTTGTTAATTTGAGGGCTTCTATCTACAAGATAATAAAAATTACTTTCACTTTGTTTGATACCCTTAATTTATGAAAATGGAATTTAGAACAAAAGAAAACAGAAATTTTTCCCAAAAAGTGACGCTGTTAAGAACGTGTCGGCCTGCCTCTTGTACCCTACGTTCAGCACTGATGAGTCACATAGCAACGAAATTCAAAACTTAATCTAGAAATTGGCTAGTAAGAGTTCAGCAAGCTTTTTAAAATCAAAGAACAGGATAACATAACCTATTACTTATGCGCCTTTTTTTTTTTCAAATTTCTCAAAAAGTCTAAAAAAATTTTTTTAATCCTTTAATTATCAAGCGATGCTCGGTAAATTTTTGCCTCTAAATAGCTTAAGTTTCAAATCTCAAGGCTCTGCGACTTACCGAAGACGATATATGAATGATTAAAATATTTATTTTACGACACTCCTAATTTACACCCCCTTCCTTTATTCCAATCGGATTAAAATTTATACACGACTAATAACTCATGATAAGTACCTACACCAATTTAAAAAAAATCATTAGTGTGGTTTTTGAGAAAATAAATAAAATAAAAAAAAAAAAAAAAACGAAAAATCTTACATGTCGGTGTTCCGATTTCAACCTAAAACTTGCTGTATCCCTTCTAGCCTATATTGAGCTTAAGTTTCGAATTTCGTAGCTCTGAGATTTATGGTTGCGAAACGCAGGGGGGTACATTCTTATGTACGTAAACATCAACTTCCGGTACATAGATTTCAACCAAAATATTGTGGTACTTCTTGTAACCTCTAGATAGCTTAAGTTTCAAATTTCAAGCCTTAACGAAGACGAGATATGAACGATTAAAATATTTATTTTGCGACATGACTAATTTACACCCCCTTCTTTTATTTCAATCGGGTTAAAAATTTGACACAACTAATAACTCATGATACTTGATAAGCACACCAAATTTTAGCGAAATTTTTAGAGGCATTTTCGAGAACCCAGTTGGATATATATAAAAGAATTGCTCATTTAATAAGATAAGATAAGATAATATGATTTTCATTGAGCATAAATATTATTCCGATTGAAATTAAAAGTTGGGGAATTGATTAGTCATGTCGGAAAAAATACTAATGATTTTTTTCAAAATTGGTTTGCTTAACAAATTTATGTTTTTAATGGACCCCAATTATATCTTGTTTGATACTAATAGAGCGGAGTTGATTTTAGTCATGTTCAAATATTTGTCTATATCTCAGCAATGGTAAGTTGTAAAGCAATGATATTTGAAATTAAAGTTGGCTATCTACTAGAAGAAATATATCAAGGTTTAGACCAAAATTAATCCAGTGAAATTATCCCTTTACTTTTATCTTTTTGGGTTTCCGCTAAACTAATTTGATTAAAGACTGAGAATGACTTCAAATAAGTTTAAAGTCGTGTAATGCACTCATCAGTTAATTTTTTTTTAATTTTATGCTCTTCTTTCTTAATTAATATTTTTTAAGATGTTATTCTTGTTATTAAATTAAAAAAAAATGGCTCACATAAGTTACGAATTATAGCGTTGCAAAAAATATTGGTATCTTATTAAAAACATAAACGTGAAAAATTAAGTCAAGTTCTCTTCTACCCCTTTTTCTTTCAGCCACCAAAAGAATACAAATCTAAAACGGTAGCAATTTCCATGCCAATCCTAAAATCGAAAAAAGAGATTTAAGTTGTTAAATAAGTTCAAGCATGCGTCCTTTATTCAGATTTATTCTTGGCAATTTTTCCAAATCAGTTATTTAGCCTTTATAGAAATTCAACTTGCCTCGGATAAAAGAGAATAAAGCACATTTTTTCACATTTATTATTTTTACTGAGATTTTATTTTTTATTTTAATATTTTTTCAGTGTTGAGAAAACTTGAGAATAATAACTGTTTAAAATTATAATATTCTTTTCAATTATGTTATAATATTCTTTTCTTTATAATTATTCATTTTAATTGATTTTAAAATGATTTTTTTGGTAAATGAGACATTCCAAGACAAATTTATATAAACGGACAATTTATTTATCCAAAGAGAAGTTACGACTGAAACAGGCAGAGCGTTTCGATGAGTTTTTCTCATTCAAAATGTGCAATCTAGGTGGTTTCAACCGAAACTTATTTTTCTATAAACAACTCATCAACCAAAGAATCAAATCTCCACCAATTTCTAATCCCATTCAATGTTCATTCTTAATAGAAGCCTCCTCGGTACTTCCCTTATTCACAAATTATCCCAGCAGAGTTGCATATATAAAATCAACCTCGATTTGAACTCTCTAGTAAAATTGGTTTAATGCACTCAAGACTCTGTATTGTCAAATTTATTGGCGCTAGGATAAAAATTTCTCAGACATTCTCTTTAGATCGAATAATATTGAACATTATTTTCAGTAGTCTATCCTGGGCGTCTCAATCGGAATGAGTACATTTCCTCTGTGGAAAAATCTGTCACAACAAAGCTTGTCTTCCTACTCAGGACCAGGCGGTTTATTACGCCCAGGCAACTTATCACTATACAAGGCCTAAATCTGCCCCTATCTAGCAACTTATCACTATACAAGGCCTAAATCTGCCCCTACCTAATATAGCTTGCATCTGTGGAGAGGGATTTCCAACTATTCTCTCGTCACCCTAGATTCGCTTCATAAACGAGCTATCAGACTAATACAGACAATTAACGTATCTCTAGACTCGCTGGCCCACACGTTTCTGCACTTTCTCTATTTTATGAATACCGTCACGGCATCTGCTTCTTTCTAATAAAATCAATAATTCCTAATAGACTGCTCTGCGTGTAGCTTATGATTCACCGACACCCAACACATTTTCGCTTCTACATAGTTAATGAAACTCTTCCCTGACTCTTAGAATCTTCAATATTTTAAGAACCACGTTCACAGACACCTTGGTCATTGTTTGACGTGCTGCTCATTCATAGTTGAGGAAGCAA
Source organism: Forficula auricularia (assembly GCA_024734495.1). Classification (NCBI taxonomy): domain Eukaryota; kingdom Metazoa; phylum Arthropoda; class Insecta; order Dermaptera; family Forficulidae; genus Forficula; species Forficula auricularia. Next base: position 73,608 of record JALMQS010000432.1, read on the forward strand.
ATGGGCTAACCTCCTATCTACAGACCTTGGGAAGCCACTACTTATTTGAGGAAAAAATATTCTCATAACATTCATTTTACAAATATTAAAAAAAGACTATAATTTCTGTATAAAAAATACTTAATTAATAATAGCCTTAAGTGAGCGATTGAAGATAAATAAAACGTCCCAATAAATATTTATTTCATCTTCATCCTTTTTGGCTTTATCTCTATCTCTGCCTTTATAAATGAATTGACTTGTGAGTCTTTTTTTCTATCTTAGTATATATTTATCTCATTGTTTTAATCAAGCTTGTTTCTAATAATTAAGTGATAAAAATAGAGTGGCCTAGCACCAACCTGAATCTTTTTATAGAAGATTATTAACTATAAATATTACTTATGTGTTTTATGTATTTTAAATTGTGTTGGTCTTGACTGATGATCAAAATGAACAAAGTGCGAAACTCTTAAATGAATTGGACTAGTAGGTATAAAGAATAAAAACAAGCTTTGATATTGTAAGAGAAATGCTTATAAATTAATTATCCTCAATTTCAAATAAAGTAGTTGAAATTAGTCAAATTTATCAATGTATGTTTTGCAATATAATAGAGCAATTATCAGTTAATTTTTTATATATTTTATTATTTTATTTTCAATTTTATATTATACTGTTACTTTTTTATTGCTTCCCTGAATCTATAATTAAAAATATTTAATTTGGTAAGTATATAATAACAAAATTTTTTAAATAATTGACTGATTTATTAACTTGTGTTCTTTTTTTAAATACAAGCTTACATTCTTATATTTTAACTGTGCTATGCAATTAATTGTATTTATTAACTAAAGCCTTCTCACCTTCAATTCTATTATTTAAAATATTATATAATTATAAATTATATATTTATATCTGAATTTTATTTCTTGTTTTATTCTTTATAATTTATTTATAATAAATTTTATTTATCCCATTATCAATTTACTTCTTTAATCAACTTAATTATTAACAATTTTTATATTGGATTATATCATAAGTTTAAATCACTTTAATTTAATTATATATACCCTAAGAAAGTAAAATGAAAATTTTTAAACTTTATTTCTCACTATAAAATTTCACAAACTCTTTATAATTATATTATAACGATGTATTTTATATCATTTTACTCCCATATTAAATCAACTATTGGCGATGTCATGCCTATACCCAGGGCCGGATTTAGACTTGATAAGGCCCTAAGCTATTTGAGATATGGGACCCTTTATAAGTCCAGATATTATATATATATTGTATTATCAATGCCAAATATGATTTTCGAATACCTAGAGTATTAAACTGAAATACAATTAAGAAGTATATAGATAGTGAAATAATAAATCTTTAACTTAAAATCATTTTTATTCATAACAAACTTAAAAATGGAAACTCTGGTAAAAAGAAACAAAAGTTCTTTTAAAAGGCACAATTTACAAAGGCTTATTATCTAAACTTGAAACATGTTATAAGGCATTGGGGCAAATAATGTTGCATTATATTTAAGTATATATATGACAATTGCTCACTCGGACAATTTTTTTGGGGGGCCCTAAGCTATAGCTTGTGTAGCTTATATGTAAATCCTGCACTGCCTGTACCATCACTTATATCTCCTTTCAAGAAATTCAAAGAGAATATTGCTGCTGTAATTGCAGGTGTTAGTGAAAATCAAAATTTATGGATTTTATATCGTTCACAATAAATGGGCCTTTCTCCAAAGAAAAAATGACAAATTTTGCGTAAAGGTCTTGGTCTACACTCTGATAAGATTCAACTATCTTAAGAAGCCACAAGATTTTTGTTTGAGTCCACGGTTTGCTGAATGCCCACTAGAGCAACTCGAAATAGATCCGATTTTTATCGAAAATTCATCTTTTCAGATAAGGCTTATTTTTGGCTTGATGGCATTGTAAACAAGCAAAATAGCGTATTTGCAAATCCACAGGTGATTCAATAACCATAATCGTATCCTGAAAAAATCCACTGGTGTGGATTATGGGCTGATGACATTGGGCCCCCTTTTTTTTTTTATTTATATATTTATTTTTTTCTTAAGAAAATATACCAAATCCGAGTGTTAACGATTATTTTTTATTATATCCTAAGGATTCACCCCCCCCCCCCCCCCCCCCCCGATAATTGAACCCGAATGCCAAAAAAGCAATCAATTGTTGTGGCCGCCTAAATTTTTTTTAATATTCTTCTTATTGTGCCGTCTCTCTGGAGTTTGGAACATGACGTTTTTCCACGTATGATGATTCCTCTTGGGATATAATGATGCGGTGGTCTCCCGTTGCTTTCCGCATTCTTTAGAGCCAGGGATTGTCAGTTCCTGGAGCGTAGGTGTAGACGGTATTAATATTTTAATTTTTGCTTCTAGCTGGGATCAAACCCGTGATGTTGTGTTTTACAGAATAGATGCATAATCTATGACTTTATCCGCTCAGCTACTGGCTTCCTTTTAAATATTAAATTACATGATTTATTTGTATGGCATGATATCATCAAGAATAAAGTAGCCCTTTGTTTTAACTTTATTAACGGTGTTATCTGATACGTGGGCAATAACAAATCTCCTTAATAGTCACCGGATATGTGTGGGTGTAAACTGCAACCCTTGCTTTTTCTTAACGATAAATTGACTTTGGATTGAGTGGGCGAATTTCAGGGAATCGAGAGCTTTTGTCAATGCTGCAAAAGTTGACTGTTCGTGAAAAAGTGGTTGTCAAGCATTCATGTATCAGCTTTTGCTACGGAAGTAATATAGCCATTCCAAGAAAGATCAGATCTCACCTAACATTGATATGTTTACACAAAATTTAAATGAGCTCAAAATAAAGGAAATGTCAGGAAGGTCTCTATCAAAGCGCCTGGAAATAAGACAATATTGTGTCTTGCTCGTATTAAAGTTTACCAAGTTGTGATATCCCCAATTTTTAAGTCAGCTTTAATCTAAATTAATATTATCTGGGTTCCAATCTATTGGATTGGAGGGCAAATTCATAAGATCATTAATATAGATAAGGAAAGGGCGTGGGAGAAACGACACAAGCCAGAGGAACTCTAGCATACTACAGTTTGAGAGAAAGCTTTCAGAGTACTTGCAGAGGCTCGATGAGAGGCCAAAGGCAGGTAATTTGGCAAGAAGATTTTTGTGTCACGTCTGATCGAAGGTTTAGTTTAATTTCGAAAAGGACTACTAATACTAATAGAATTAGAAGACAACCTCTGAACTAGAAAAGGGATTTTGAGTAATTTTAAAATAATAAGAAATTTATTGAAATAAACTGCTAAATAATTCAATTCATATCCTCATTTGGCAGGCTAAATACATCTTCGAAAATATTACTTTTTAATCATATATCGACAATCGTTCATTAAGAGCGGACATATAACTCATCCAGAACCCCAAACATCGAACTGAGCTGTTCAGTAAATTATGGAATACACTCTATCTCATGGTAAAAATTTGGGTTTTGGTAGGGCCAATTCTGCACTGGATGTAGGAAAGGCCAGATTTTATAATTTAATAGGTGGCTGATTCAATAATCTGAGTACTAATTGGTGGGAAACAGTAATTTCACTCGAGCTTCTTGTAAATAATAATGCCAGAAAATATGATGGATGAATGTACAAATCACTGGTTTATTATTTTCTTCAAGTACACTATAAATATATAATTATACAGTAGAATACTAGATAAGAAATGAATATGAGGGCTGAAGGGTTGGATAATGGAAAAAACTGAGGCTCACCTGGTCCGTGGATAAGAAGGACAATTTACAAGGCAGGTCGTAGAACAGGAGAGGTACGAAGTATTTTGTTGGCAAAAGGTCTGGAGATTATAAATCAATGTGCAAGGCAGGTAGAAATAGCTGGGATCGAGTATGTGAAGAGAGAAAAATGGCGGTCGTCGTAAGTTGTGAATAAATGTAGAGAGTGTGTGTTCGTTGGTAGGTAAGAAAAGAGTGAGCTTTTCTTCATGAGGGAAGAAAAAATTGAAAAAATACATGTCTTCGTCATCGCTTCCATGTTGGAAGCAAATTGACCGGCTAGTAGTGGTCTTTGACGGTCAATAAAAAACATGAGAAAGAATAAATTCAAAATGAATTTATCCATAGTCCCGCCGATTAGAGATTCAAGCATGCAAACAGTAGTCGAATCACTAATCTAGCAAGAGAAGGAAGGATAGGAAATAAAAATAAAATAAAAAAGTAAATCTAAATATGATTGAATCATCTGCGAAGGCACAATTTTAATTCAAAATTAGAATTAAAATGGAATATAATCCGAAAGGATTTAAAAATATCTACATTAGATTACATTTAAAAATGAATAAATAATAAAGTAAGCTGACGTGTTCTGATGTGGCCATCCACTTGACTTTACCATAGAACCTGGCCCCTCACTTTAATTTAATATTTAATAAAATTATTTATAATCGTGTAGGGGGGGGGGGGTTAGTTTTTGCGTTTTTAGACTCCTGGGACCCACTGATTATGTATACAAAATTTGGTTGAGTTTGGTAAATGGCAAAGATTTTTATTTTTTACCCCCCCCCCCCCCATTTCGGGCGGTTAGTTTTTGCATTTTTAGACTCCTGGGGACCCACTGATTATGTATACAAAATTTGGTTGAGTTTGGAACAAGAGCCTTAGATTTTTAATTTTTAACCCCCCTCCACCCCCTTAATTTTAAGTCGATATGCACCAAAATCTAATCAGCTCTTAGTCTCAATGGACCAAAACTACCTGTGAAATTTGGTTTCAATATTCACACTAGTTTTTGAGCTAAATCGTCTACAAAATTTGGTAACGCACGGACTAAGAGACATTTTGACAAAAAAATTATTATCTCGAAAAATATAATTTTTATCGATGTTCACTTATTAGGGCTTTTTTGTAGAGCGAAATGCCATGGTTTCGCTCAATTTTTTTAATCGAAATAGTTTTAGCCGTTTTTGAGATATTTCGAAAAAAAGAAGGAAAAAAAACAAGGAAAACTTCACTTTTTTCATGCACGATTACAATACTTGACCATACCCTGTATGGTAAAGTAAAAAATGAATAATATAGGTATAAAGAGATAAGGAAAAGGAAGAAAAAAAAATTTAATTTATTGAGTTTTAGTCAATATGAAGGGGTGCGAATTTTGAGAGAATTTGACCACGCTTTCAGCGAGGCCAGAAAAATTAGGGACGTGTGGAAGGTGAAATCCACTTCACTCCATACGTAAATAAACTGCAACGGATCGTTGCTAGACTTTATCCAAATTCTTTTGAAATATTAATATGTTTATTCCTTATATAATCAGATATCACTTGCAATTTGCAGTACATGTTGACTTTAATTCAAAAATAGCGATGGGTTCTCATCTAATACTTGAGGAATAACAATTCTACATTAGATTTTTGACGCTTCGATTATTATTGGTATCCATTGCTGAAGACATGGAGGAATCGGCTTAAAATCAAAAATAATGATCGATTCTTATCTACTACTAGAGGAATAACCTTATTGCATTCCATTTTTGATGTTTTGACTATCAATGGCAACCTATACTGAAAACGTGGAAGAATCGACTTAAAATCAAAAAGAATTTATAAAAAATAGATTATAGGCATCCGGCCACCGATAGAAAATAACAAATTCAAAATTAAATAAACACATTGCGCAGACCAAGATTTTCAAGAAATGATAATTATTTTAAAAAAAAAATTACAGAATTGATAAACACACACACTATTACGCTATTAGAGAATTATATTACAAAATGATGGTCTTCTTTAATTTAATTTTTTAAATAATTATTGTGGATGTTGTATTTGGAGGCATTTGAAAACAGAAACTCGTTGTTATTGAGTAATTTCATTTAGAACAAAAAGGTTTTTGATTGAAGTAATTTTTGGAGATGGACTGGTAAGTGAAATTGAGTGGAATTGATGAGGCAGTCCAAAAAAAAATAAAAATTATAAGGTCAGGTGGGGTAACTGGGGCCGGGGCTACTGGGCCAGGGGTCCTATAACCCCTTGAGCTTTTTAATTTTACCGCATTTTTTTTAGCGCAATTCACTTTTTCATATTGGTGGGAAATTTTCAGTGTTCCTAAATTAGAGATTTTAAGTTTATTTTATACTTAAGTACTTAGTTAAGTTAATTACTTATTTACCTAGTTATGTGCTTACTTCTTACCTAGTTGCCTTACCCAGTTCTTTGAAAATATTGAGACTTGAGTAAGTACTTAATTAAGGCTTTCTTAAGCATAAGGAACTTATTTAACTTTATTTCAATGGGTAAAATGGAATTATTTTGTTTAGTTGTTTGATGTATGATACTTTTTTGTAATAACAATCGATTTTAAAAATTATACTTGGCGTTTAAACTTATCTACCTTAAAAAATTCAATAGAATAAAAAAAAAATAGAGGTCTTGGTGCAACTGGGCCAGCCTAGTCAGGGCCCAATTACCCCGAATCGCTTACATCTTTGATTATTTTCAATCCATATACAAATGAGACTAATTCTACCTACGGCCAGGGCCTTGAGGGATAGAGGAACATGTCCAACTGCTCAAAAAATGTTAAAAATTAAAAAAACAGCTAATATGCTGGGCTGGTCCAATTACCCCACAACGCGTTTAACTGGGCCAACCGCAAAACTTTACATTCAACTTAAGATAATTCCAAAATTTTGAATAATCAAAAGTTGAAAGTATCATGATTATTTGAAGAAAATTTCATCTTTCAATTAATATTGTAATAATTGTGAGGAAGCTTAGTTAGAGCCAAAAATATGGAGTACTATCCTTGGGAAAACAAAAGAAGCTGGCCCAGTTACCCCACCTGACCTTATATAATTATATATTAATTGTATTTATAAAAAAAAAATTGTGTTGATCTTGTTTTTAATGATGGACAAATCCCATTTTAATTGATTACAGACCCTGAAGAAGGTGGGAATAGCCTCCGAAACGTCAGTTTTTGAATAAAAAGATTGTTTAAATCAGTGGTGCCCAACCCTTTTTTGTTTGCGGGCCGGATTCAACATGACAGGATCTTGCGGGCCCGATTCTTTATAATTGTATATCTTAGCGGCACCTTTAATTAAAAAAACGCAACATTTTCAATGAATTCATGAATATTTTTGTGCTTCATTTTTTTTTCAAAATATTTGTAAATTTAATGAAAATATTATGTTTTTAAATTAATGGTGCGGCTAAAATATACAATCCTTTTTATTAGGATATTATCAAGATATCTAGTTGTTTTTTAATCAACTTGTAATTAAAAGATTGCTAATACCTGAATTAAACGAAATAATAAATTTGAGTTAAGATTAAAAAAAAGACAAAATCTGTAGTCACGATTTATTAATGTGAAGTCTGATGTTGCTTTTCAGAAATTAATTTTTGAATATTTGGTTCAAGTTGGGTAACGTTTCTCCTTAATATGGAATGAAGGTGATCATCTGAAAGCCGAGCGCGTTATCTAACTCTGCATAAAAATCCGCGGGCCGTAGGTTGGGTACCGCTGGTTTAAATTATCTTCTTTTTTGGACTGCGTCATCAATATCCACTCAATTTTTATTATACTTTATAAATGTAAATAAATATTAATGCATTTTTAAGAAATAATTTAATAATAACTACAATAAGTGACCTTATAACAATACCGAGGGTGAACCGCGACCTAATATCGTGTACACCTACCACCTACTTCCACTTTCATTATTATTATTATTTATTTATTGTATATATATAATAGAATTGGTAAAATTCAATACAAGAATTAAGTACAAATAAACAGAATTGTGAACAAATATAACAATAACTTTTAAGGAGTTAGGTGTTGGTTCTAGGTGAAACATTTTAATATAATAATAAAACTTGAGCAAGATGCGAGGTAGGTTTCTTTTTTGTGAAAAATATAACAATAAACCATTCCCTCCCCCTCCCTCCCTCCCTCATTCATTTATAATAAATGAACGGAGACGCAGAGCACCATCAATAAAATTGTATAAGCTTCTCAACTTTTGTAAGCTCAAAGGCCTCAAAATATCCCAAAAATCTTCAGCATTCTCAATAGAATCCCTTAAATAGACTTCCTTCAACGCATTGTATATCGGGCATACATTTAAAATATGAAATAAATTTTCACTTTCATATTTGTTACAAATGGAGCAGACCATCTCGGGGTTTATTTTACGTCCAGAACCATTCAACCAAAAATATAATATTTTTATATTGCCCACTCTAGCCTGGTGAAGGACTCTCATCATCACGTCTACTTTCATTTCCAAGTAGAAGACAATAAATGAAGAGGCATTATCTTATGAATTCAAAAAATAATTCCACAAAATTCCAAACACGTGTACACCTAATTCCAATCGCGGTTCACCCCTCGAACAATACAAATTAAATAGACATATATATTATACAAATATAACTACTTATATAATTTATTTTTAGAATACAACATTATTAAATATAAAAGTAAAACCAAATTGAAATATTAATTTATAGCTATTTTAAAAATGAAGTAATATTTTTCATGTACACATTTTTTAATTTCCTTATACATATAGGGTATGGTCAAGTATTGTAGTCGTGCATGAAAAAAATGTTTTGCTTCGTTTTTTCAAAATATTTCAAAAACAGCTCAAACTATTTTTCGATAAAAAAAAAAATGAAACCATAGCATTTTGGTCTTCAAGAAAGTATCTTCTAGGGTGAAATATTTTACGAGATATTAATTAATATGACCCTGGTAGCACGGTTAAACTAAGGTTAAATTACCGGTAAACAACTATCTTCAAGAAATCATTTGTAAATCATATTATACAAAACATTATGGTTGAGTTCACACATTCGCCAACCAGATACTTTCAAAGTGATTACAAAGTAGGTACTTTTCCCTAATTTCCAAAGGCAAATGTGTATTGAATGCATGTTGCCAAATGAAGTGAGTGGTAAGACTCATACATTATCCCGAATATGCACTTATATCGTAACATAAATCTTATGACAATTCCTCGAAAAACTATTATTTCCGAATCGCAGACATTCATTATTGTTTTTAGTTTTTTATTCAACCACTGATAATTTTTTTTATTCTATCTGTATACTTTATCAAGATATGAGTGGTATTTTAAGCTTAATTACTTTCTAAAATATAAGAAGGAAAGAGTAAATATTTAGACTATATTTTGCTTATGCTTACTGAGATCGAGTCAAGATTTAGGGCCAGTTGTATGTAGGTTGGTAAACTCTTTTTAAACGTTAGCAAAGGGTAAAAGGCTGGGATGGCCAATCAGATGAAAGTGTCTGTCAACAATATGGTAAACTCTTTTTAAACGTTAGCAAAGGGTAAAAGGCTGGGATGGCCAATCAGATGAAAGTGTCTGTCATCTGATTGGCCATCCTAGCTTCTACCTTGCTAACGTTTAAAAGAGTTTACCAACCGACATACTAACTGGCCCTTAACCAACTCTTGAAAAATTAAAGCTAAGGGCCGGTTGTATGTCGCAAAGTAAATGCTAACTAACAAAGGGTGGATGGTAAATGGAGGGACTGGAATGGCCAATCAGATGACGAGCCTGAAAGTGTCTGTCATCTGATTGGCCATCCCAATCCCTCCATTTATCATCTACCCTTTGTTAGTTGTAAAAAGCATTTACTTTGCGACATACAACCGGCCTAAGATAAGAATTTTTTTCTGGCTACCGCCTTAGTTAAATTAATACCAATTTCAGTGTCGGATTAAGACAATAAGGCTTTAGGCGCAAAAAAAATTAGGCCCCTGATAACACAAAAATATGTCTTTGGAAATTAATTAATACGTATTATAAATATAAAACGTAATTTTAATTACTTACTTTAATTATAATTTATTAATTTTATTTTTATGTTTCAACAATTTATAATATTATATATTATAATATAATAATTATTAACATTAAAATTATTTGTGTTTTTTCTGGATTTTTCTTTAGTGAATTTCTCAATAATAAGCTCGCAATTCAAACTATTTAATAATTCTTCTTCAATATAAATAGTAGATAAATAAATATATATAAAGCGGTTTGTTCTACAGCATGCGCCGTTTTCCGCATCCAACACGCCAATTCTCTCTATCCAGAATGTCTTGCTCTTGTAGTTGCCTACTGGTCATTGCCTCATCTACTCCCTGCTTCCACGTTCGTCTCGGTCTTCCTCTTCTCCTCCGTCTTTCCGTGGGCATCCAGGTCCATATTTTATGAGGCCACCTATCTTCCGGCATTCTTTTGAGGTGTCCATACCATATTAATCTCTTCCTTTCTATTCTATCTATTATGTCGTTTTCCATTTTCATTTTGTCCCTTATAGTTGTATTTGGGATATGCTCCAATCTCGACACTCTGCAACTCCTTCTCATCGCATCCATTTCGAGCGCTTGTAATTTCTTTTCGTTTTTTTATTCATGTCCCATGTTTCTGAATTGTATAGGGCTATGCCTTCCACTATGGACCGATATATATATTTTTTTGTGTCCTGTTGGATCCCTTTGCTCCACCAGACCCCATTCAGTTGCCCAATAGCTCTTCGACCTTGACAGATTTTATTTTTAATATCCCTCTCACAGTTTGGCTCCTCGCTAAAGACAGATCCCAAATATCTAAATTCCTTACAGTTTTTTATCACTTTTCCATTGATATCCAGATTTTCCCCCTCTGTCCCGACCGTCAGGTATTCTGTTTTTTCAAAGTTTATTTCCAGTCCCCATCTATTATATTCCTCTTCCAGTTTACGGGTCATGTAGCTTACGTCATCTATATCTGCTGCAATAACAACTTGGTCATCCGCAAATAATAGTGTGTAGAGGTACGACTCGTCAATTTGTAGTCCCATTGATCCACATTTTTTTGTCCATTCTTGCAGGGCATATGAGACATATATTCGAAATAGAGTAGGAAACAGACAACATCCTTGCAGTAGACCTTTATTTGTTTGAAACTCATCTGATATCTCATTTTTATTTTAACTGCTGTTCTATTTTTTATATATAGATGTTTAACCGCGTCGATATAGCGCCTATTGATTGTTGTAGATAAATAATTTAACCTATTTTCAGAAATTTTCTTTTTAAAGCAGAAAAAGAACGCTCCCTTGAACCATTCGATATTGGCAATGTCATCAAAATTTTTAAAATAATTTCGACTTTAGGGAATGTTGCTTTTAAATGCAAAGCCTTTTGATATATTTGAGAAATATTCAACTTTTCCAGAGAGTCGTCTTGTTTAAAAACAGTAAAAAATTGATTTACCTCATCCTCGAATAATTCGGAATCTATATCATCTTTATATATTTTTTTAGATTTTGTATATACAATGTTTTCTCCGACTAAGAAAGCGATGATATCACGTTAACCAGTTCACTTTAAAAACTAACTTAGAGCTTGTTGAGGGTGCCGATGTAGGATGTAAAGGTTTTGTCAATTGTTGTTGCCACCACGGACAACGTGAAGTAAAGTTGAAGATTGGAAGGTTTTTAAGTGATTTATTCATAAAATAGTTAAAAGTACAACAGCGAAAATATCTTGAGCACATGCTGGTGTCCTATTTATAGGTGATCATCTCTCCCCTTCTTATTAATAATTTCATTAAAAGAGCCATCGTGGTTTTAGGTGGCCCTCTCTTAATCTTATATAAACTTATTTTTCCTATTTCAGTAAATATCCTTATGAATAGAAATGCTTACTGGTCAAAAAGCTAAGAGCCAAAAGTTTCCAGCTGCACCCTTCATATTAATTTTATATAAATGATACATTTCTCTTGCACAAGTACCTTCTGATAAAAAATTGAATGGTCATTGATTCAGAGAACCAATTCATCGATTGCCCCCTTTGTTTATATTGAGAGATTATATTAATGATTCTCCGTCCCCTTGACAAACTTTTATGAATAGGCCACGGCTCACAGAAAATATAGAAAGATTTAATGAAAGTAATTTTCTAGTTGAATGTAAAAAGAAGATTTTATTCTTTTCTAAATCATTAATTTGGATTCACAATAAGCTCTATTTAAAATATCTTGAAGATTTTTTTTTAATTTATTAAAAAAATACAAAAGAAATTTTAAAAGATTTTTTAATGGAAAAAGTGATCAACAAAGTACTAATCTAAAAGACTTCTCAATAGATATTTAATTTTTCCCTTATTATAAGGTCTTTTTTTTATATAAATATTTAAATTAATACTTTGTTGTCAATTATCGTTGAAAAATAATATCTAATAATATTTGGAACAAAAATGACTATTTAATTAAGTTATTTGTCTTTTTACAAAAAATTGATATCTATACCTAATATGAGAGGAAATATAATGTTAAAGGAAACATTAAAATAATGATTGAATTTCATAAGTCAATTGATAAATTTTTTATAAAAATGAAATGAAATTTTATATCACGAACAAAATTAATATGATAATCAATTTTGGGGGCCCCATATTTGACTAGGCCCCAAGCGCGCGCCTAGTGCCCCTTGCTTATGATTCGCCACTGACCAATTTCTTTTTAAAGTAATTTATATGTTCAGCGTCGGATTTTTCATCCTCTTTAAAAAGTTCCAAGGATCTATCGAGCATGCTCGCAACATATTCTGAATCAAATATTTGTTTACCAGGAACGATTAAATTCTCAGTGTGCGTTCGCCGGATATTAGAGGACGTTCCGGACATGTAGATACCACGAACGAGTTTTTATCATTATTTATACAAAAACGTTAAGTGCATGTCCTTTGCCTCCAAGATAAGGAGGATGACCTTAAGCAGTGTAGCACACCCTCCCCTCCTCCTAAAAAAACCTCGGAGCAATTTTTTTACCCCTAAATTTTTTTTGTGGGGGGGAGGGGGACCCTTAAACTGGTTACACTGACCTTGCAAGTGAGAAACTCTCTCAAGAGGGCGCTCGCTGCTATGATCTATTCCTGTACTTATTCAAATTGAAAAATTACTTCACCAGGCGTGATAAGAATAATGAGTATGAAAAGCAAAAGGAACCCTTCCATTCCCCATTTGACATTTTCTTTCTTCTTTTTAATCAAAATGCCCTCTGATGAATTTTTCAGTGGGAATATATTATTAAATAATATTTTTATTTATAATATCAAGTAAATTAAAAAAAAATCTATATAAAAGATAAAAACTTGTTAATTTTCAATTCTTTTTGTAATAATGTATTACAAAATTTTGAAAATATAGGATCTCTATCTAGTTTTAAGTTTCTCTACTAGACATAAGCCTGGGAAAATAGATTAGAGAAGAATTCATAGCTTTGGTGGGGGAAGTACCGCCCATTATGCGCACAAGAGTCTAGCTTTTGAATTTCTTCTCATCCACTCATGACCTCATCATCAAGCAGAGATGTTTCATGACGTCACTAAAGTCTGGCAAAATTCAAAATTTGCGTGTGGAATTTTAAATAGAAAAATTGGATGAAAATTTAAACCATTTTCAAGTTTAGGTACGCTCTAAGTAGTTTGGGATATTAAATTAATTTTTACGTAATTTAAATATAACCCGTTATGATTTTTAAGAAATTATTTTCTATAATTTTAATTTAAAACACGAAATTAAATAAAATAAAATTTGTAATATACCTACTATGAGCTTGAAAAAAAAAAAAAATAGAGGGAGCATCTCAAAAAAATTAAAATTTTCAAATTAGGAATTCAAGTGAGCTGAAATTTATTATGAAAGGGTTTTATATAAAAGAAGGGATATTTTTCGGAGTCTTAAATAGGTAGTAGGCGGTTTGAAAAATGTATTGATGCTCAGAAAATTAAGATTCTTATAGGGTTAGGGTTAAAGAAAAAAGTCATATTTTGGTTCTCTTATAAGATTGGATTGGGATGATTATGTGATTTCTTAAATTAATTTAAAAAGATTAGGATGTAAAGTCGAGTATTCGATTTATGCAGATGATTTAACCCTGTATTGCAAATCTAAAAATATCAATATACTAAAAAATAAATTGCAAGTGGCTATAAATAAAATTGTCTCATGGACCAAAGAAAATGGATTCAAAATATCAATCGAAAAATCTGCGGCCATACATTTTTGCAGGCTAAGACGTTGTTTTGATAACCCGGTTCTTGTATGCGACTCACGCCCACTTCCATACAAAAACTCTATAAAATTTTTGGGTCTTCATCTGGATAGAAGATTAAAATGGGATGAACATATTTTACATATAAAGCGAACCTGCATTAAATCAATCAACTTACTAAAAGTCTTGGCTAATCATACATGGGGAGCCGATACGACATCCTTACTCAGGATCTATAGATCACTTATAAGAAGTAAAATAGACTATGGTAGTCCCGTATATGCTTCAGCAAGGGAAAACATATTAGCAAAACTTAATACAATTCACAATTCATGTATAAGGATTTGTTTGGGAGCCTTCCGGACAAGTCCAGTAGTAAGTATTTCGGCTTTGGCAGAAGAACCCCCACTCAGAGTGAGAAGGGAAACTTTGTCTATGAACTATATATGTAAAATTAAATCGACACCTTCCCACCCCACTTTTAAGTCCATATTTCTTAATAGGCTTACAAATAAATTTCTGTCTAAGCCTAGAAGCACACGGCCACTGTCAGTTAGGATGAAAAATTATATAGATTCTCAACAAGATAATCTTGAGAATCTGGTCAATTTTATTCCATGTCCAGAACCTCCTTGGAGCCTAGCTAGACCTTTCCTAATATGGGATATGTTAAGTCATATAAAAAAAGAAACAAACACAATTATATACAAGAATCTGTTTTTAAATACCATTTCCAAGTTTCCCAACCACCAAATAGCTTATACTGATGGGTCAAAATCTAATTCTTTAGTAGGATGCGCTTTTAAAATAGGCTCAATAGAGAAATATTATAAACTACCTCCTGTAAGCAGCATCTTTACTGCAGAATTAATGGCACTCATGTTGATCCTCACGAAGATTAAATCATTATGACAAATTTGTAATTTGTTCAGATTCTTTAAGTGCCCTTAAATCTATAGAAAACATATATAGCCAACATCCGCTGATACAGAGAATCCTTATCCTCATTAAAGATCTGCAGCAAGACGGCAAAGAAATAATTTTTTTCTGGATCCCAGCGCACAAAAATATACCAGGAAACGAAACTGTAGACCAGCTAGCAAAAAAGGGGGCTACAAAACGAACTCCCGACTTCACGATGGTGTATTATCATGATCTAAAGAAATATATCACACGAACCTTCAGAGAAAATTGGAAAGATGAATGGAATCAAATCGAAGGCAATCACTTGAAAAAAATAATGCCAGCGATACAGAAAGTTGAAAATATAGTTTCTATGTCGAGAAAACAACAAACTATTCTTAATATTTTAGGTTAAAAATAAAATGAGAGAGTCTTCTGTTTTTAAATAAAATAATTTTTAATTATTTCTAGAGACTATAGTTTCGAAGGCATTGCCTTCATCATCAGTCTATCACAAATATTTCAAATTAGTTACAAATTAAGATTTATACATTGAAAATTTTGAAAAATATATAATGTCTTTTTCTTCATGTTTCCTCTTGGGAGATTAGAATATTAGAATATAAGTTATATTCTAATCTCCCAAGAGAACATGAAGAAAAAGACATTATATATTTTTCAAAATTTTCTATGTATAAATCTTAATTTGTAACTAATTTGAAATATTTGTGATAGACGATGATGAACCAAGCCTTCGAAACTATGTCTCTAGAAATAATTAAAAATTATTTTATTTAAAAAACAGAAGACTCTCATTTTGATTTTAACCTAAAAATAAAAACAATTCTGTTACCATCGACAGTGAAATCTTTTATTCTTAATAGACTAAGAATAGGACACTGTTTTTTCTCACACCAACATCTTTTGAATAAACAGACTTCCCCGTATTGTATTGATTGTAATAAACAAATGAATGCAAGCCATGTTTTGCTGGAATGCCCCTTATATGACAACGATAGAAGCAGGTTTAAAATTCAGGATAGCCTGGAGAAAATATTGCTCGAACCTGAAGGGTTTGATAATTTATTCATATTTTTAAAAGCAATAAGGATTTTTGCATTTATATAAATTAAATTAGATCCTTACAAAAGAGAATAAATCTGGTGACGCTAATGACCTTTGTAGTCGCCGCGTCCTTAAATAAAAAAAAAAAAAAAAAAAAATTTAAAAAGAAAAACTTTTAATTTCAATTCCTAAATTATTTTAATAACAATCAATTTTGATCTTTTAATCGGTCATTTTCAGGTTAACTATAAATTAATACAAACATTATTAATACAATATTATTAGTATACATTATTAAGACTTAAGAAAATACAAAAAAATATGAAAATTTACTCTCTTAATATTTAGTAGTGAAAAATAGAATAATAATTAAATTTAAAATATAAAATAGGTATAATAATAAAAACAATTATAAAATAAAAATTGATTTAATAATAATTAAAATAAAAATAGATCAAAATTAAGCTCATAGTAGGTACATTACAAATTTTATTTAATTTAATTTCATGTTTAAATTAAAACTATAGTGAATCATTTCTTAAAATCATAATGTGTTATATTTAAATTACGTACAAATTAATTTAATATCCCAAACTACTTAGAGCGTACCTAGACTTAAAATGGTTTAAATTTTCATCAAATTTTTCTATTTAAAATTCCACCGGCAAATTTTGAATTTGCCAGACTTTGTGACGTCATGAAACATCTTTGCTCGATGAGAGGTCATGAGTTGATGAGAAGAAAGTCAGCAGCTAGACTCTCTCTTTAGACGCCAGAGAGTACTAGAGTAGGGGTAGAATCAGTGTTGCCAATTCAGCGGATTTCCCGCTAGATCTGGCTAATTTTTACTCATCTAACTTGTAGAAATCTCATCTGGCGGCTAGCGGGAAACCTGGTTTTTTTCAAACATTTCTGGCGGAATATCTGGCTTTTTTTTACAAATCAAGTTAAATTCATTTTTTTAAGCAAAATTCCTCTATGATCGCCAACCGAACCGTCTAAAAACCAGGCCAAAAAGGAGCTATACGAACGGAACCGAGCCGAACTGAATATATATTAACCGAACCGGAGTCGTTTGCACATATTCGGTTCTATTACGTGGTTTGATTTAATAAAAATATTCTAAATAATATTAATAATATTTATTATAATATTAATAATTACATTAATATTGATCTACTGCACTTTTAATTAAAAACCGATTAGACGGAATCAAATTGAATAACTAAAATAGGAGGGAGGTGAGCAGAGTGGGGGAACCCTTTTGACAACGAAATTGGCGCTTAAAAAATCAGACCCACAGCTTTGCTTGTACCCGTTATTAAGATTGTTTTTTAAAATATTTCTATTTTTTCAAATTTTTATTAAATAATCAATAAATATTTTTTTCTTTTTTATATTATTGTATATATTTTAAATAAAAGAAAAATATCAAAAGCTGCACGACTCTTTATTGAAACTTTGTTAAATATAAATAAATTCGAGCTATAAAAATTACTGAAATCCTATATTTAATAATATAAATTAATAATATGCACAATGTAAATTTGTTTTTGTAATTAAAAATATTTTGTATTTAAAAATATTTTGTATTGCAGTTTTCTATTTTTAATATCATATTATTTTTATTCATCTTCGAGTATTATTATTATTATTAAAGCTAAAAGTTTATTTAGCAAAAAAAAATTGTGATAAGTAAATTTAAATCACATATCTTTTTTGGAAGACCAAACTAGTGGATTTATAATTTCAATCATTGGCAACACTGGTAGGGGTAGAATGCGTGGCAGTGAAACTCTTTGGTTTAGTTGCTTAGTTGCTTTATCTTAGTAGTAAATGGCTTGTCTTTCGATCACAATCTCTGCCTCTTTTAGTTCTGCCAACGTTCAATTTTACTTTTCGACTTACTCTTAAATTCATGTTACTGTTTCCATTTTTCCATAAAAATAATAAGAATGTCCTCTCCAACTACTAATGGTGCTCCCTTTTTTGAAGGCGTAGAGAAACTTCTTGAAATATGGTTCAATCAATCTGAGAGAAATCTTAAAAATTGTGATCTTCGTAACATTCCAAGGTAAATCTTTTAATTTTTTCCTCCAGGTTATTGAATTATTCTGTTAATTATAGATTTTTTCGAAAAATTTTAACTCAGACTTGAATTTTACACATTGATATTTGACTTTTGATTAAATTATTTATAGAATCTATATAAAAATAAGACTCATTAATGAGTATCTGGTTTTTTAAATGAAAATGAATCAGATAGAGACTTGATCTATTAATAAACTACTTATTCATTAATATTTTTGAAATTATATAAGTAATTGTAAAATACTCAAAAATTTTTGCATATCTTTATTTCCAAGATTATTATTAGAAAACTTATTAAAAACTGTTGGTTGTGAAATAATCAGTTCTTCAAGAAATGACCACATTGATGCTTATGTCTTGAAGTGAGAGTTCTATGTTTCACTGATGACTGTTTTCATTTCTCGATTTAAAAATCAAAATAATATATATATATTATTTTTTTCAGTGAGAGTTCTATGTTTCTTGCAAAGCGAAAATTTATTTTGAAAACTTGCGGAAGGACCCTTCCTCTACAATGCTTAGAGCGTCTTTTAACTCTGGTTGAAAATCATGCAGGTTTCGACGAAATTGAGGATATTTTTTATTATTATTCCTTTAAAACTTAAATCAAAATAAATTAAATTTATATATTTATAATTATTTTGATTATTTATGTCCATCTATTAAATTAATAAGTTGTTGTAGGGGAATAAGGACAATAGCTTATGCAAGTATTTTTTATTTTATGCCGGCGTTTCGTCAACTTTGTTGACTTCCTCAGGGCTCGAACAAATTAACTTCTTTGCATATTTGTCATTTTATAAATATTCATTCTTAGCAAACACATATAGGCACAGATTGAAAATATTTCCTATTTAAATCTCATTATTTTCAATCTGTGCCTATATGTGTTTGCTAAGAATGAAATAAATTAACAAATATGCAAAGAGATTAATTTGTTTGAGCCCTGAGGAAGTCAACAAAGTTGACGAAACGTTGGCATCAAATAAAAAATATTTGCTTAAGCTATTGTCCTTATTCCCCTACAACAACTTATTAATTATATTTATAATACTGCAAAATGGGATTTTTATAAAAAAGCAATTTAAAAAATTTCCATTGTCTATTTTCAAAATATTTGTTTCTAGTTGCTTTATATTCATTTCTTAAAACAAGTTTATTTTCAAATTTCCGTTGATAAATGGAAAATTTTAAATACACGTTTTTAGGTTATTTTTTCATAAAATATTTATCTATGTTTTGATATTAAGAATTATTAAAAATGTAAATATTTAATTAAATACATTATTTGGCTTTTATCACATCGATATCATATGAAATCTCGTAGCCTTATTAGAAATAAAATTTCAAAATAAAAGTATTTCAATATACACGAGAAGGACAAAAAAAATCAAGCCACTTATACGCTCTTTTTCTAAAACTTGACTTAATTCAGGTTCTATAGGCATCGGATTGGAATAAAAAAATGTTTCATAAGTTAGGGAATTTATTACAGTTTAAATAAAGGCTTTCCTTAGAAGTAATTTATTACAGTTTAATAAGAAATAAATTTTTACATTGTACACACATTTTTTTATATATGGAAAAAAAAATAAGAACATAAGCAAACTTTGTAATTTTAAGATCAAGAATAATTTCATTATTTTTCAAATTTATCTTATATTTTATTTTGAATTTTCTCAATAAATTTAATTTAATACAGAAATTTAGAATTAAACATTAGGTACACTTTATTGAAAAATAATGAAATTATTCTTTATGTTAAAATTACAAAGTTGCTTATGTTCTTATTTTTTTCCCCATATATCAAAAAATGTAACAATTTATTTCTTAAAGTAAATTTTTTGAAAAATGTTTTTTTTGGAACTTTTTCGAAATTTTTTTTTAAATATATAATACTAGGTAAGTTGGTACTTACGTATTAACGCCACCGCAGTGTAGCTGCTACAGATTTGGCGGTTTTTAAATTTCGCCAATCTACACCTAAAATTTTTGAGATAAATCATAAAATAGAATAAATCAGTTCCCCTCTGTCAAAAAACAACTTGAATAGATAGGTTCAGTTTATGATCTCGGTTCGATTAGATAAAAAATGCGGGTACATTAACGCCACCGCAAGGTTTGTTTGGGAACGCATTTTTTTATCTAATCGAACCGAGATCATAAACCGAACCTATAAGTTGTTTGCAAGGTTTGTTTGGGAACGCATTTTTTATCTAATCAAACCGAGATCATAAACCGAACCTATTCAATTTGTTTTTTGACAGAGGGGATGACAGGCATTTTCAGTGCCAGTTTTAAGGGCCAGTTGTTGTTGTTGTCGGTTGGTAAACTCTTTAAACGTTGGCAAAGGGTAAAACCTTAAAATTCACCTTGTGCCCGGTGCAATGGCCAATCAGATAAAAGTGCCTGTTATCTGATTGGCCATCCCACCGGGCACAATGTGAATTTTAAGGTTTTACCCTTTGTCAACGTTTAAAAAGAGTTTACCAACCGACATACAACTGGCCCTAAGCCGACGATATAATGATTAAAGATTAGATTTTTGTATTTAAATTAGAATGAATCTTGAAAAATTACCATGTCACTTGAATTAAACAAAGTTAACTCAAGTCCCTTTATAGGGGTTCAAAAATTTTTTAAAGAAATTCTTTTTCAGGTTAGTTTATTAAAGTATATACACTGCCTCGCAAAAAAAGTAACGCACTTGGAAAATATCAATTTTTTTCTTGATCTTGGATTTGATAAATTTTGAATAGATAAAATTTCAAAGCTTTAAATTGTTTTTTTTTTTTTTTTTATTAAACTAATATAAATTATCAGTAAATTTGAATATAAATAATATATAAAGTAAAAAATAAGGATATGAAAGGAAAAAAATTGAAATTTTTCAAGTGCGCCACTTTTCTTGAAGGGCAGTGTATATTATTATTTTCCAAATAGATATTTTCACAAGGAATGACACCTCCCCCCCATTGTAAACAAAGCTAAATCGATAGACAGTATAAATAAGATAACTTAAATTATAAATATTAAGTGTAAAAATAGGGAGAGAAAAATTTGATTTTAACTTTTGTTCAATAAGAACATGAAATGTAAAACCTCTAGAATAAAATGCATTTTAGTTTGTTGTAAATTTTGGACTATAGCTTCAAAACCTGTATTCTTTCAGATGTCAAACCTAATGTTATCTGTTACCAAAGAAAAACTTGTTCTATAATCCAGTATATAATTGATAATAATGTCATTTCTCAATTTGATTTTATTATATGACCAAGGTCCTTGCCAAAATTTATTTTCTAGCTCATCTAATGCTAATTGTACTAACTCGAAACGTAGCACAAAATTAAATATATTTTGTTCAATTTATAAGAATTTAATAAAAAATAAAATAAAAGCAAATAAATATTGTATGAAATTTGAAAGTTTATAATAGGAAAATAAGGACAGGTTTTTATCTGTGACTTTTTTATTTATCAACCAACGTTTCGTTGACTTCTTCAGGGCTTCAAATAGTCATGCCACACATTCGTCTAAATTTTCTTATTATCTTCGTTACCATTGAAGACCATCAGAACACAAATTTCAAAAAATATTTGTCACATTCACAAAAAACAATTTTTCTTTCTTTTATTTTTATATTAACAATTTCATTAGATATAAAATAGAAATAACATATATAGAATGAGTCAACCCTGTTTTTGAACCAGAATAGAATATTTTTAAATGGCATGACTATTTGAACCCCTGAAGAAGTCGACTAAACGTTGGCTGATAAATAAAAGTCACAGATAAAAACTTGTCCTTATTTTCCTATTATAAACTTTCAAATTAACACAAATTATGGACGGAAATGATAATAATAATTATATGAAATATTCATTTACTTAGTTAGGATTTCTAGGTCACTTGTTTCACATTAAAAATTAAAAAAATAAAAGAGGTAAATTTTTTCAATATATATATTTCGGGCTGTAGACCCATCTTCAGGAAAATATAGAAATACTTTTATCTTTATTTAAGATGTTTCACCTTGCACCAACACCACAATCTCTATTAATAAAAAAAAAAAAAAAAAAAAAAAATACTGAGGGTGCTAGGCCACGCAGCAGAAGTGAAACATTTACCGGAATGATCCTCTCGTCATTCAGCTGAATTTTAATGAAATTTGAATTTTTAGATTAGTTAGTAAAAAAATTATATTTTTCCTGGGAATTTTTTGTTAGATCATTTGAAAAGAACTAAGGTTAATATAATATTACATATATTTATATCTATTAAATTGTCATTTTTTAGCTTCGGCTCTTTCCAGAAAGAGCAAA
Source organism: Forficula auricularia (assembly GCA_024734495.1). Lineage (NCBI taxonomy): Eukaryota > Metazoa > Arthropoda > Insecta > Dermaptera > Forficulidae > Forficula > Forficula auricularia. The sequence continues at coordinate 96,092 of JALMQS010000432.1, forward strand.
AAAGATTATCCCGATCCATACCACTGGTCTATCGTTTTAGTTAATATATTACCACTTAAGGACGTTCCCTAATAAATCGATTTTCTTCCAATCCTTTTAAAACTTTGAATACACATATTTATAAGTGTCCTTTATACGTAGAATTCGTTTTCAATTGTCCTTGCAGGACTAAATTTGTAAATGTTGACCATTAAAATTTGCATATTTAACATGCGAATCCTGTACCCCGATTGATGTTAAAGCGACTGTTTCATTAAATACAATCGTAATTTTCTTTAAATTATTTTGAAAAACTGAGAATCATTAACTGAAGATATAACAAATATTTTTCCTTTAAAATAATTGTAACAAGTGGTATTCGTTTTGTATGAAAAAAAGTTAGGTACTTTTGATGGTTTTCATTTTTTCTCTCATGGCATGACATGTGAGGGATGGCTTTAATATAGTGAATATTTGTGAATTAATTCTGTAGTAGTCGCGGGCAGGATGGAAAAGTTTCAAGGGCCGGATTTAGCCCGCGGGCCGTAGTTTGGGACCCCTGATTTAGATAATTAAAATACATTTTCTAATGAAATAACCCAACCAAAATATATTGAATAATAATAGACATTAGAAATTTAAAATGTTGACACTTCCGATTAATATGTAAGCTCAATATTATATCGAGAATAAAAAAAAATTGATCATTTATTCTTTGTCTTCGAAACTGTTCATACATTTAATCAAATCATAAGTAGGCATTTTTTTAAACCAATTCTCTAATTTCAAATAACATAATTTTTGTTTGTCTATATTTTTTTTATTCAGTAAAATAGTTTTGGCAAGAGTGGGAGTTTCAAGGGTTTTAATTAGCCTTAATAGAAGATGCCGATCCATTAGATACTTGTCAAGGGCTGTAATGTAGCTCGCTCCACCCTTCATAAGTTATTGCAAGGCTTAGCGAAACTAGAAACTACTCTCGCAGACCAGTTTCTGGGCTACAACAGTACAAGTTGACAGATTTTTATCCCTCTTCTCTCTACATAATCGTCATCTCACAGTGTTAAGTTACAAGATCGGCTTCCTATAGTAAGAGAAACCTATAAATAATAAGTCCCGATAAGAAGACTTCAAAAAGTTGGCTTGGCGTCTAGCCTCAATTATTGGTCAAACATCGCGTAGATAGATTGAGATTTTCTGCAGAGAATCTTAATTGAGCAATGGAAAGCTGTTCTCTTTACAGATGTATCCCGATTTTTTCTGTATTTTTTAAATTAGCGGGGTCGGGTGTTGAAGATAAAACTCTATTCCTCGCAATTCCTCTGAAAACAGCACATGGGTGAAAATACGAGATATTAAGAGACATTTTTTTAATTAATGATGTTTTTTTTTTCATTTTTATGGAACGTTTTTACAATAGATTTATCGTCTTATTTTTTGTTTTTTAAATAAATATATTTATTAAGCCAGAAAAAATTAAAATGCCATTTTAGCTTTACAAATATATTTTTTATTTATCTATGAATATTTTTTTTTTTAATATTGTTTTTATTTATTTTATCTAAAAATTATTATCATTAAGTGTCTGTTTTTATTTTTTATTTGTTTTTGCTGTTGAGTGTATAATATACACTCAGTGGGACAATTAACCGGCCACCAAGTTTTTATCAAATATTTTACAATTAAACAAATGTTCACTTAATTTATTTATTACATTCAATTTCTAGGATCAAAAAAGATAAAAAAATAATAATTTAAACAAGAATATTTATTTTTATTTAAAAAAAAACATGAAATTAAAAAAATGTCATTTTTACATGAAAGGCATTTTTACTTTAACATTCAGGGTATGGTCAAGTATTTTAATCGTGCATGAAAAAAGTGTTTTTTTTTCGAAATATCTCAAAAACGGTTGACTTAAACTTGATTAAAAAAATTGAGCGAAACCATGGCATTTCGCTCTACAAAAAAGCTCTAATAAGTGAACATCGAAAAAATTATATTTTTCGAGATAATAATTGTTTTGTCTAAATGTCTGGTGGTTGTCTGGTTGTCCGTTAGTCTGTACGTTACTAAATTTTTGTGGGCGAGCTAGCTCAAAAACTAGTTTGAATATCGAAACCAAATTTCACTCGTAGTTTTGGCCCATTGAGATTAAGAGCTGATTAGATTTTGGTGCATATCGACCCAAAATTAAGGGGGTGGAGGGGGGGGGGGGGGGGGTTAAAATGAAAAATCTAGGCCATATGAACAAACTCAACCAAATTTTGTATACATAATCAGTGGACCCCCAGAAGTCTAAAAATGCAAAAACTAACCCCCCCACCCCCTATATGATTATAAATCATTTTAGGGGCCAGGTTGTATGGTAAAGTCAAGTGGATGGCCACATAAGAACACTTCAGCTTATTTACATCAACACTTCATTTTTCAAATTTATTTATTGAATTTAACATTTTAATAGCATGTGTTGCCTGTGGCTTTAATGACCTCCTGTAGGGATTGGGAATACTATCGATAATTAAATTAGGGAACGAAGAAAAGATTTTTATATTATAGACAAAAGGATCAGCCGGGATTCGAACCCGGGATCTTGGCATGTGCTCTGCGATGCCTTTATATATAATATAAAAATCTTTTCTTCGTTCCCTAATTTAATTTAATTACAATTGTCTTTCCACGCGGCCTCATTGTGGTTGCGCCCTGGAGTGAAGAAAAAAATTATTTTCGACCTTTGGGTTCGCGATCGAATGGGAGGCGTTTTAGTCCGGGAGCTAGCAACGTCGGGAAAACAAGAATTTTAGGTCAGCTGATTTTTTGATATGTCGTTTCTTTTGCTATTTCGGTTAGGGTCTGGGCCATCTGGCTGGCTGTAGTAGTTGCGTTTACTTCTGCGCATCCAATTTGTACAGGTAATAATACTAACTTTTGAAAGAATTTTAAGAAGGCTAATTTTTAATATTTTATCTTTAGATAGGTTTAACAAACATCCATCTCTTATTGCCAGACGTTTTTATCGTTGCTAATAATGTCCCAGACGCGATTTTTTATTGATTAAAAATCAAAAATTTTAAGAATTTTAGTACGTCTGTAATTTTAATATTATGTTATTTAAGTGTGAAAAAACCTAAAATTAATTTGCCAGACACTTATTCAGTTGTTAAAACAAGAATCAGAACGAGAAAGTTCAGTATAATGCTACTAGTCAGAGATAGACGGTTGCAGAATAGATTGCTGAGAACAAGATAGAAAACCATTACAGAAGTTCAAGTTTCAATGATGAAATTTTAACATGAAAAATAAAATAAAATTAGAATAATACTGAATTAGAAACCCAGAAATTAAAAATGCATTATTAAAGGTTCAATTTTTTTTTATTTGAAATACTCTGGTCGCCACACGTGAATTACAAAAAATTAAAGTTTTTTCATTCTATAATACTGTCACAAAAGAAGGATGCATCTTCATAATCACCGTCATCGTCGTCACTCTCATTATCAGAATTATTGATATCATCATCTTGGGCATCGTTGTTGTCTTCTAATATTTTATCATCTGTAACAACAACCAAATTAACATTAGTGTGATATTCTTCATTCGTTATATAATATTATAGTTATTATTAATAGATATTCTATTTCATACTTACTTTGTATAATAATATCTGCAACTGATGATGGTAATTGCTCTCCTACAAACCAGACAAAATCGTACCTATCATCGTTGATGGTCCAACCGGAAGCAACTGGGGATAAGGATGTTGGATGTTTTAAGTGAGCATTTCTCCAAAGTTTTGTCACATAGCGAACCCTCAATAAATGCTGTTGCAATTCCGCTTTGCAGGGTGGCAAACTTGATGAGTCGAAGTTTCGAAATTTTTTTTCAAAGTTTTCATCGGATTTTTTTGACTGATAGGTACTTGAGAACAAATGAAATCGCACATCATTGACATTCGAAGAGTGACGAACTCCATACATTTGACAAATAAATTTCTCAAGGGTCACATATGTAGTTTCAAGTACTGCTTCGTCATCCGTAATAATGTTTTCAAAAGCTAATTGGTACTCTTTAGATTTCTCCAACAATTTAAAAGGCCTCACTTTACCTTTTCGTAAGAATGCTGGCGTGTAATCACACCCTGTGATTGCGTGGAAGCATGGTAAAGCTTTAGACAAAGATTCACCAAGGATTTGGTATAATTCATTAACGTTAATGTATCGCTGATTATTTCCTACGCCCATATTCATCCAAATTTTCAAAGAAGCGTCCACATGATCCATATTTCCCAGGAGAATAATTAAGATATCAGAGTCAGAACAGCGTATAACAACTTCTGCGTTAAAATTGACTTGACAAATATGAAAAATAATCCGAGAATCGGCTTCTTCGTGTTCTCCACATGATAATGATTCTTCAGTACTTCTAATAACTATGTTATTTAACACTCTATACGAATAACATTTGTCGAAACTAACGTAAATAGTTTTATTACCTATGAAAGGTAACATGTCATCACTAGCCCAGTGATCAATAAAAAAGTTAACTAGAGCTTTTTTAAATTGTATGTTTTTAAGTTCTGATGCGAAATTATGTGGCCGAATTTGATTAGGCCCGATTGATACTGGGCTGGTCGATTCATCTCGCCTTGAACGTTCACAATCTTTAATGGAAGGTGAAAAGTATTGATCAAATACAATATCTATACGAGTAGATTTAAATTGCGAGATCGAATTGAGGAATTTTTTGATATACCATCAAAGGTTTGAGGCACATCTTTCATGAGATGTAACATAAAAATACCATCAACGATACTTATATCAAAAGATGACGGTGGTTGATTCATCCTGTTTCCCAATTTCTTTTCTATCAAGTTTGCTAATTGTGCTTTATCGGTTTTACAAATTGAACCATCTGGATGGCACATTGACGTTGGCATCGGCGTAAGTGGAAATGATAAAACTTTCTCAATATCAACCTTGTGAGTAAGAGAAATACCCAACATTCGACCAAATAAATCTCTTTGCATTCGAAGTTCAACAACTTTATTTACAAGAGTTAGCTTCTTCTTTTTTGGAGCTTCCGCCAAATTAATTTCTGTGGACTCCAAAAGATCCAACCTAAGGCCTTTTCTTTCAAAATGAATAGGAATAGGATTATTAATAGAGGCCGAATGAGTAGAGGAATGTAAATGAATGGCGAAAGCAGAAGTCTCGTTATAAATAAATAAAATTTATAATTCCAACAGAAGACACACTCTTTTATTGTCTCCTTCAATATATAAAAATTCTGCTACTCTCGGCAAAAACTTTCAATTGAACTCTTTTGTATCCTATTATTATCTATTTTTGGGCCAGGTAGATATTTTATTTTTCATGTTAAAATTTCATCATTGAAACTTGAGCTTCTGTAATGGTTTTCTATCTTGTTCTCAGCAATCTATTCTGCAACCGTCTATCTCTGACTAGTAGCATTATACTGAACTTTCTCGTTCTGATTCTTGTTTTAACAACTGAATAAGTGTCTGGCAAATTAATTTTAGGTTTTTTCACACTTAAATAACATAATATTAAAATTACAGACGTACTAAAATTCTTAAAATTTTTGATTTTTAATCAATAAAAAATCGCGTCTGGGACATTATTAGCAACGATAAAAACGTCTGGCAATAAGAGATGGATGTTGTTAAACCTATCTAAAGATAAAATAATAAAAATTAGCCTTCTTAAAATTCTTTCAAAAGTTAGTATTATTACCTGTACAAATTGGATGCGCAGAAGTAAACGCAACTACTACAGCCAGCCAGATGGCCCAGACCCTAACCGAAATAGCAAAAGAAACGACATATCAAAAAATCAGCTGACCTAAAATGATCGCTCGAAAACGTTGCTAGCTCCTATACTATTTGGATATACTACCGATAATGTTTTTGATATAGTCTTGTGGTATGTTATTCCACTCTTCCAAAACCGCATCTTTCAGTTCAGGGATAGTGGTTGGTGGGGAAGTTCGACTCCGAATACGTCTTTTTAAGTTGTCCCATATGTGTTCGATATTGAGTTCTGTACTGCGGGATGGCCATGGTAATCTTCTAATGCCGACTGTATCCCTGTACTCAGTAACAATTCTCGCGACGTATGGGCGGGTGTTATCTTGCATAAGAAAATCTTCTCCAATAAATGGTGCAAACGGGATAACTTGTGGTTTCAGGACAGCTTCCAAATAACTTAGCGCATTGATTGCACCTCTTTCTAAAATCACTATTCTAACGTTTATTTGGTTTCATTTATTAAAATAAGAAACGTTATATTATTGAAATATTTGATAAAAACTTGATGGCTGGTTAATTGTGCCGCTGAGTATATAAATTAAATATAATTTTGATGTTTTTAAAATTTTTTATTAAATTAAATTATAAAAGGATTTATAAGAATTTTCATCTACATCATTAATGGTTGTTACTTTTTTTTTAGGATATTTTTTATTCTCGAAAAAACTTTAAGAAGCCGGAATTACAATTAGCCCCTTATCAAGATTTTCAGCAAGAAGCGGAGATGTTAAATCGTATTTTTAAAGGTAAATTTTTTATTCTATTTTCGAAAAATCTTAATTCTTCGTGTAATCTCAAGTTTTTTTTAAACAACTTTAATTTATTTATTTGAATCTTAAAATTTTACATATCTAATAACCAATAAAATAACCATACTTTGTAATGTTAAAAAAGTTAAGAAGAAAAAGAAAAAGTTTTTAATTAGAATATTATTACTACAACATGCTTTGCAAAAAGTGTAAATTTATTAAGTATACTGACATCATTACATGAAGAATTAACGTATGGAATCCAATAAACGGCAATAGAGACTAATAATTTATATATAGTTTTTTCTGACTCTTGCATTTCTGAAACAAGGGGGTGGGGGGTGGATTGAACTTTAACCATTTATGGAATTGTATATCTTAAAAGGATTCAAGGTGGTAGGAATCGGGAAAAAGTAAATTCATTTCTCTAAAAATTATAGGGATAAACTAATTGACAAATTGTTTTCTATTTTGACCGCGAAGGGCTGTTAATTGTTTGTGAATCTCGGATTACGCATAAATGAGGCTTTTGGAAGATTATTTATCCTTATTCTATAAAACACATGCTCTCATATTTTCTATAAAAAGCGAGAGGACGAAACTCTTCTACGTTGAACCAAAGGATCAAACGTCTCCTATTAATTTTATCACTCATTTCTCAATTGCATCCTGGGTGGCAAGAGAATGTTTAGAGGTTCCTCTCCACAGGGGCCAACCGTTTTCGAGTTAGAGCCAAATATGGGTCCTGTGAAGTGTGAGAAGTTAAATGGATAAAAATAGCGTCTGTATCGGAAAAGAAAGCTAAGTTACGTAAAGATTTTGCTAAAAGGAATTATGCTCGTTTCAAGAACGGTCAGATGCAATTGTGACGCTCAGCATTGACAACTTAAGGAGGTTCTTTCGCGACAATCTACACCAAAAGTTTTAGCCTCGTAACCACTCTATAAATATGAACGGAACTAAAATTTAAGGGTATTTTTTTTAACGTAACTGTCCAGTCACACTACGAAATCTCGGACAACAACAAGTGGTAAATAATTTCAATTTTTTTTTAAGTTACTCCGAATATATTATTCTAACAAATATTAGTTTTTCATCAAGATGGTTAAATTCCTTCAATGAAAAAAAATAAAATAATGATCATATCCCCACCCTTTCCCTATCTACCCTATGTAAAAAATGTCATTTTTAATTGCAATTATTTCATGTTTGGTGTGGTAAATCGTCTTCAAATTTGAACAGTATGTGTATTATCCTCTTAATGACTTATATTCCATGTTTCAAAGACTTCTTGAATTTGTGCATTTGTGAAAGAACTACCTTAACACACATTCGACCCAAAGGTAATATGGAAAGTCTGGAAGCTCTATCAGCGCGCATAGATATTAGAGTACATTGTGTTTTACTTGAAAATAATTTAACATATATATAATTTAATATATTACATATATCATTTTTTCTTTTTTTAATTAAGGAACTCTTATCTAAATTTATTGAAGAAAGAACTTAACAATTATTTTGCAAGAGATAAGCACATGAGACTACTAACGTCTGCGTAAATTAACAGAATAAGAGGATACATTTATTAGGGCTTTTATTAAATTAGAAAGAATGAGGGAAATGAGCTGAGAGACCCTAGCATTAGTGAAGAAGCAATACAACAATAAATTCCATTAAGCACAGCCTTTAAAAATATGGTTTTTCAAATTCTATTCAATTCTATCCTATCAAAATCTGGAAATGTCTTATCTACAAAGGAAATAAGTGATTAGTATATTCCATTGTATTAATATCTAAAATATCTTTGAATATTTGAGTAATCTGAAAAGGAATTTTTATTAATCATAAATTTCCTGAATTTGATCCGATTGCGAATCGAATGCAGATGATTTTTGTCAAATATTAAGTGAAAATAATATCCGAATTTATATATTTCTAACTTGAAATAGTGAAGTTAATTTTCTTATTACTATATCAAAGAATAATCAACACATTAACGAGAATTGTTTTTGATCGCGCTTTTTAAACAAGATATATATCGCGAGACTACTGCTGGTTGAAGCTATTGGAGTCTGCTGAGTCTTAAGTCTGGACCAAGAGAGAATGAAAAAGATGTGATCCATTTAGCTATAATCCAGCATCATTTCGCGATTTTCCCACATGACGCTTTTTATATCAAACACTGATATGGATCACCAAATGGATTTGTAATCTGAGATGTTATAGGTATATATCTTGTTTAAAAATAGCGCGATCAAAAACAATTCTCGTTAATGTGTTGATTATTCTTTGATATATTAATGAGAAAATTAACTTCGGAATTTTTATTTTAAATGAAATCTACTAATAATATTTCAACTTCTTTTTCCAGATGGTAAAGCTTATGTTATGGGATCCCCTCATCTTAATCATTCTGACTGCTGGTATCTTTATACTTTAAATGATAGGGACAAACGTCCCCGACGACGCATTGAGCCAGATCAAACTTTGGAAATTTTGATGTCTGACTTAGATCCACATGTTATGGCTATATTCACACGCAACCAGTCCTCAACCGCTGAAGAAGCCACTCAGGTATAAATTGAGGTTCCAAATAAATAAACAAACAAACAAATAAATAAATAAATAAAAAAAAATAAACAATAAAAAAATAAAAAAGCTCCCCCTATCGCTTGGATAACTCAACATTCTGATTTTCCAGTAAGCATAGGTAGCTTCGCTATTATCTGCTCCGTTATGGTGGCAAGGCCCTTGCACCACACTCCTTAGCTGAGCCATCAGCCTTCTGGGCTTCTCTCTCGCCTCGAAACCACATTTCAATGGTAACTTTTGCATCAATGTATTGCAAATCATCGTCGTGTGGGAAAAGGCCAAACTCAGTTTTTTGGCTGCCCTTATTTCAAACCCACTTGGTTTCAGCAATAATATTTTTTTCAAATAAATTTTGTTTTTATCATTTTGTAAATAATTTAAATATTTAATTTAATTTGATGATATGTCGAAATTGTTAATTATTCATCCAGGAATCCGGTTCTGAAGCCAAATGTTGGATTTGATCCCATCTCAACGAATGACATAAATTAAATTCACTTTTTTACAGCCATTTAAAACTGATGAAATCCAGATTCTTGCTTCATTCAGCTTTTGTTGAAACGTTTTTGCTGGTGGTGGTTCTTTCAAAATGTATAAAAAAATCATAGAAGTTTCTTAATTTTTTTATTCCTGCTCTTGTTTTTGTTTCTGTAACTATAAAATATTAATTTCTAATTCCTTGTCTTCAATTTTTTTTTTTAAATGAACATTTCTGTCTGTGAAATAATTAATATTTGATGTTGTTAGTATAATTTTATACTTACTTTTGTTTCAGAAATCTGGTATACAACTTCTCATACCTAACATGAAGATCGATGATTATCTTTTTGAACCTTGTGGTTATTCGATGAACGGAATATCCAAAAATGTTAGTATAGTTACATTTTTTTAAAACTCTTATTAATATATTATTATTAATCTCTTTAATCGTATCAAAAATATATATTTTAGGGATCTTATATGACCATTCATATTACTCCTGAGCCTGCATTTTCATATGTTAGTTTCGAGTCTAATATTCCACAATCCTCTTATAAAGAAGTGATAACTCGTGTTTTGGAAACCTTCAGACCCGGAAAATTTGTCCTTACTGTGTTTGCTAATAAGGTAATCTGATATTCTTATTTAATATTTCATTAAGGTAGTTGTTTCCCCAGTTATGGGTTTTCTTAGGATTTTTTTGAAATTTAGACAGATTATTATTTAAATACTTCTGCATTGATTGGTGGAAAAACGAAATTTATTAACAATATAGTTCCGGAGATATTAAATTTCAAAGATAGAATTTTTCACACTCATACATTGCACTATACGTGTTATCGGAAAGTTTACATACATTTTTAATTATAATTAAGAAACTCTTCTTACCATTTTTATAAAAAACTAAACCAACATTAAACAATAACCAATACATATTTTAAGACAATTTTGATTCATAGTTACAACACAGTTTCTGAGATAATAATGAATAAATAATGAAAAATGTATAAAAAAAAATTTACACTAAAAACAATTTGGCAACAGCTCATTTATTTAACTAGCGAAAGATTTTTTCAAAATTATAATTTTCATAAGGTGTAACGTAGGCGTTGATTACATTTGTTTAAAAATAACAAAACGATTTTAATAGAAATTTTTTAACTTTTTTTTATCTGTCATTTTAATATAAAAATATTCAATCTCTTACAATGGTGCCAGATTTGTCAAACGAGCACGGGATTGGCTAGAATCGGTACATAAACATCAAAAAGTTTTGGGCTTATGAATTATGAATCCTTATTGTCTGTTCTATATACTCTAGCATTGTCGCGAAACAACTACCTTAAATAATAAATATAAATAAAAAAATAATTAATTTTTTTTTTTTTCAGATGTCGACTTCTATCGAGTGTCCTAAAGAGTTGGAGAATATAAATTCTTTCGGCGATTGCTTACGACATGATATTCAATTTTGTCGTTTCAATAACTATGATTTTATTTATGCATTTTATTCTAAATTTCCAAGCTGAGGGTTTGCGGCGGCCCGTTGCTGGACATTCGTCGCAGCTCGGCGCCTTTTGGGATTATTTCCCAATTTTTCTATTTTTAGAATTAGTTTAAAATCAAATCCTAGTATGCTTCATAAAATTCTTTCATTAAACTGGCCCTTTATAATCATTAGTAAATATCTATGTCAAATAATTAAATTTAAATATCTCGTTTCACTTTGTCAAAATATAAATAGGAAAAACAAATTTTTAATCATATTAAATGATTCTTCTTCTTATAAACTCTCAGTAAATAAGTCAAATTCAACAGAAATTTATATGTGGTGGCGTAATAAAATTTCTTGAAAACATAATTTATTCTTAACAATTTTTTGATAAAAATAAATTCCCAATGTTTTAGTCATTGGTGCTCCATGAGGTGCATTTCATCTAATTGTTTCAATTAGTTCCTTGATGATTAACCCAAGATTAGATGTCAATTGACAGAGAATGGTTCACAATAGCCTAGAGGCTTAATAAGTTGTGGAAATTTCTATTCTATTTCCTTGTTTTTATTTTATGTGAACAAGAGGACTAGTACCTCATTCTTATCAGGTTTTTTTTTATTATAACCTGATCACTACTTTGTTGAAAAGATATAGATATAGACAATAAATTCAGGAATACCATTGGAAATTATATTTATCTGAATATTTTATAAGCTAAAATAATATTTATTTCACACAAATTTATACAAATTTATTGTCTTAAAATGAGTTTTTAAATTTTTCTAATCTTGGCTGATTGAGTTTGCTCATGAATTTTATTTTTATTTGTTCTTTCATATTTGTGCGTTAAAGTTGAATGCTAAAGCTGAATGAATAAGTAATTTGTTTATATGTTATTACTTTTTACTTTGTTTAAAGGAAATTCTCTTCGGAAAATCCCTTATTTAAAAAACATGTATTTTTAAATTTAAAAGGCTTGAAAATTGTTTAAATCTTTTTCACATTTCACTTGTAAATAATTTTAAGGAAAAAAATGAAATTAAAAAATTTCAGCTTTAACTTATTTTCCTTAATGTTTCAATCAATTTTAAAATATGTTCTTAACAAGTTCAATTTAAATGATTTCTTTAAAAAAATAAGTTAGTAAGCATTTTATCTCTATTAATTTTTAATGATAGAAAAAATAGTTTATCTTTTACCAAACCATCCCATTCTTTAAAATGAAATTGAGAAGTAGATAGGACTTTTTTTTGGAAAAAAATTTACTGAATCTGAGTTAGGAAACTCACAATCACTTATATTTAAACTCGGTGGCTTGGCTTTAAAATTGAATTTAAAATATACTTGACAGCGAATTTTTTTAATTATTAAGATTTAATTAGAAATATGTGGTTTGATGAGGCTCTTGAAAATCTTGGAAACAAGTAGAATGTCTTCGTTAGGAAAAGAAATTCAAGATTTCCTTATAGTCTAACCATTTATCCTCCAGAAAAACTTTTGAGACGTTTCAGCGGATATTCTCACGCCATTCTCAGTCCTGGTTTTTCATAATAAATATAGTATCAATACAATTTTTTATGCAGAAATTCATTCCTTTTCCACAGATTATAATATGTATTTTTATCAAAGCTTGTAATAAGAAATAACCAACTAATACAGGTGAATTTTCATAAGTTAAAATTATAATTAATATGAGGTGAAATATGTCCATACAATTGAATACATATATAATAAAATGTTTTTAAAATTTTTTCCCTTAAAATGCCTTTTAAAAAATGTTTTTTATAATTATTATCTCTTAAAATACTTAACAATTTTCCAATGTCAATATGACAAATTGTGCTATATTATGAAAAACCAGGACTGAGGATGGCGTGAGAATATCCGCTGAAACGTCTCAAAAAATTTTCTTGAGGATAAATGGTTAGACTATAAGGAAATCTTGTATTTCTTTTTCCTAACGAAGACATTCCACCTGTTTCCAAGTTTTTCAAGAGCCTCATCAAACACCGAATTTCTAATTTAAAATATTTATAGTACCCTATCTAATTAAGATTTAATTTTGGACTAAAAAATTTTCCTCTTGGTCTATATGTTAGATGGGTTCACCTCTGCTTTTTGGCATTCAGGTTTAATTCCCGAGGCGGTGAATACAACCCCTTTGACTTTTTACTTTACCATACAGGGTAAAAAGCTCTAATAAGTGAACATCGAAAAAATTATATTTTTCGAGATAATAATTGTTTTGTCAAAATGTCTCTTAGTCTGTGCGTTACCAAATTTTTGTGGACGAGCTAGCTCAAAAACTAGTGTGAATATCGAAATCAAATTTCACACGTAGTTTTGGTCCATTGAGATTAAGAGCTGATTAGATTTTGGTGGATATCACCCCAAAATTAAGGGAGGTTTAAAAATTAAAAATCTAGGCCATTTGAGCAAACTCAACCAAATTTTGTATACATAATCAGTGGGACCCCAGAAGTATAAAAATGCAAAAACTAACCGCCCAAAATGGGGAGGGGGGGGTCAAAAAAATCTAGGCCCTTGTACCAAACTCAATCAAATTTTGTATACCTAATCAGTGGGCCCCCAGGAGTCTAAAAATGCAAAAACTAACCCCCCTTCCCTATATGATTATAAATAATTTTATTAAATATAAGTGAGGGGCCAAATTGTATGGTAAAGTCAAGTGGATGGCCACATCAGAACACGTCAGCTTATTTTATTTGTTTATTATTTTTTTTATAATGTGGTAGAATGCCAGAAGATACAGCCCTATTTCGAAAGATCCATTTTTGTTATAATGATATTGATACAAGAATAAGTCGTACAAAAAAAAAAAAAAGGTAGAACCCGAGGGGTGAACCGCGACCTAAAATTGTGTACACCTACTTCCACTTTCATTTCCAAGTAGAAGACAATAGAATACAATAGATTATCTAATGAATTCCAAAGACGGTGTACACCTAATTCCAATCGCGGTTCACCCCTCGGTACAACCTCACTAGTCTGGGTTGGACTCTTGCATCGTGAAAAGAAGAAGTAATTTCAGGGATTATGAAAACTGAAGGTTATATGGTATTAGCCAGAAAAACGGACTATGGAAGCGAGTTCCAGTCTCTAGAAGTCATAGGTATAAACTAATTGGCGAATGTGTTTTTTCAATTAGTATCTAATTTAATCCCAAAGATGTTTTGGATTTTTGAAAATGGTGTATTTCGCTTAAATGAGGGTTTAGAAAGGAATATTGATTTCATCTCGTCGGAACCAAATCCGTGATTGCATAGTATCTATTAAAAGGGAAAAGGCGGAGACAGTTCTACGATAGGCCAGAGAGTCCAGAACGTCAGATAATGTTGGATCTTGTTTTAGTTTGATAGCCCACCTTTGAATTGAATCCAAGGTAGGAAGGGAATCCTTGGAGTCTACACAGATGCGAGCCATATTCGAGACAAGCCAATTTGAGCCTTGTATGAGTAAGAAGTTGAGTGGGCGTGAAAAAGCGTTTGGTCCGGAAAAGAAAGTCAAGCTTACATCCAGCAGCTCTTACTAGTGAAATAATGGAGTCATTCCAATAAAGGTCAGACTCCAGTGGGACACCCAATATTTTGTCACAAAATTCTAATGAGCTCGAATTAAAGGAATTGTCAGGAAGGTCTCTATCTACGGCCTAGAAATTAAACAACATGTTTCCTGCATTAAAGTTTGCCAAGTTCAGAGATCCTCAATTTTTAAGTCTGCTTAAATCTAAATTAATTAGCGTTGTTTTCGCGATTAAACTTTATGGACAGTTTTATCTTCTGCGTAACCATGTATTGGATTGGAGGGCAAATTCAAAAGGTCATTCATATAGATAATAAAGAGCATTAGAGAAATGAAACAACACTGAGGAATTCTAGCATTAGTATAAAAGTAAGATGATATTCAATATTAATACTGTGTTTGAGAGAAAGCTTTCAAACTGCTTGAAGAAGCTCGAGGAAGGTCTAAGGCATGTAATTTGGCAAGAAGATTTTTGTGTCAACTTGGTCAAGAATAATTAACATATTAACGAGAATTGTTTTGATCTCGCTTTTTAAACAAGATATATATCGTGAGACTACTGCGGTTGAAACTATTTGAGTCTTAATTTATGGCAAACACCTAACATACGTGTTAACAGATCGGGCGCTCTTGACTGGGAGATATAATATATAACATCTCAGATTTCAAATTCATTTGCTGATCCATCCAAGTGTCATGCGGGCTAAACGCGAAATGATGCTAAATGGATCATATCTTTTTCATTCTCTCTTGGTCCGGACTTAAGACTCAGCAGACTCCAATAGCCTCAACCAGCAGTAGTCTCGCTGATATATTAATGAGAAAATTAACTTCACTATTTCATTGAAGGAGACAATAAAAGAGTGTGTCTTCTGCTGGAATTATAAATTTTATTTATTTATAACGATACACATCCATTTTATTTATTTATAACGACACACTCTTTTATTGTCTCCTTCAATATATAAAAATTCTGCTACTCTCCGCACAAAAACTTTCAATTCACTATTTCAAGTTAGGAATATATAAATTCAGATATTATTTTCACTTAATATTTGACAAAAATCTGCATTCGATTCGCGATGGAATCAAATACAGAAAACTTATGATTGGTCAAAAGTCTTGGAAACGGGTTACTGCGAGAGTCACTTTCCCAGTCTCCAGTTTTGTTCCAGGTATGAGTTACATATGTTAAGATGTCTCCTGTGGACTCATATTGTCTAAATTAGCGGTACTCAATCTTTTCGCTTGGCGGGCCATATTCGTCAATCAGATGTGCTTAGTGGGCCGCACAAAAAGTATTTTTTATATCACGCCTGTAACTGTAAAAGTGGTTATCTTATGAAAATAAGTAGACGAATACAATATATTTTAAACACCTAGAGAAATGAATGTGGGTGAATATGTTCCCCACATGAATATAGCTTTGACCAAAGAAAAATAAACCCCATGGGAATACTATTTTCACTGGATTTGTTTCGCAATAAGTAGCTTGGACCAGAAACAGAAAATTTATAATAAAACATGGTCAAATTTGCTACTAAAGAAGTTAAGCTTTGTTGCTGGAGTTTTAAAAAAATTGAAAGGATTTTATATTCATCTACTAGTATATAACTTAATAAAAAAGAAATCTACGTTGGTGCAAGAAAAATAAGCTTCTTATTATGTTAAACTCCATATTTTTTTTAGGAACATGAATTTAGGTCATTTATCAAAGATTTTAGTAGATATGTTTATATTGCATGTAGGAGGGTCTTGTCCCCTCGGAAGTCGAACCCAAGCACTAAGCTTTCCGGGCAACTAACTAGTCAGACCCTTGAGACCATCATCTCCAAACATGCAATATATAACGAAAGCCAAGTATTTTCACTCCTTTCAAACAGATTGGAAAAGTAAAAATTACTCTTAATTGAAATAAAGATTCAGCATCGGACCAATGCAGAGGCAAATTTTTGTAAAGAAATGAGTATCTATTTGAGAAAGAAAGATTGAATTTTTTCTCAAAATCAACTTGTGATATATAATCAATTAATTTCGGTATATTTATCAAAGATTTTAATAGATATGTTTATATTGCATGTAGGAGGGTCTTGTCCCCTCGGGAGTCGAGCCCAAGCACTAGCAAGCTTTCCGGGCAACTAGTCAGACCCTTGAGACCTATACTCTATATTTTTTGTTAATATTTGCAAATTTGCTTCGATTTAAGGACGTTCCCCTGAGGGGTGAACCGCGACCTAAACTTGTGTACACCTACTTCCACTTTCATTTCCAAGTAGATGACAATAGATTATCTAATGAATTCCAAAGACGGTGTACAGCTAATTCCAATCGCGGTTCACTCACCCCTTGATCGTTCCCTAAGCCTCAGATGTAGTTCGCTCTTTCCCCTACTCTCACATGTCATGCCATGGGAGAAAAAATGAAAACCATCAAAAGTACCTAACTTTTAACATTTTATTAAATAAATTATTTTGAATAAACAGACTTATGTATGTATAATTTTAATTATTTTTCTTCAATAATCAGCATGCGATGATGAAAAAAGCGCTCTTGTATAATTTTAAATATTTCTTTTCAATAAATCATCAGCTCGCGTTCGCCTTAGTCTACAAGTACTGACATGTTTCGCTGCAAGTTGGCACAGGTTGCCGTGGTCATGCGTTATCTCTGCTTATAAAAGGGCCCTTTCGTGTTTTTATTATTTGTCCTTAACTTTACAATTATTTATTTATTTCTTCAAGACTATATGATTTGCGATAATCAAAATAAAATTAATTTTCTGTTTTATTAAATACATAAGATGTTTCTTAAAATTTTCAGTATTCTAAGGAAATTAAATCAATAAAAAATCAAATAGTTTTCTTTGAAAAGATTTTGTTTTGCCGAGAGTAGCAGCGTTGTTGATTCATAAAGAGAAATCAATGAGGTTGTTCTCTGCTTGATGCAAATTAACATATACATACCAAATATAAACTAGATGGATGGAAGGCAGCCCAAAAATAAAATTCTTAATAAAATAAATTTATTGAAAAGTTATTTTTATTCTATTCTTTTATTCTAAACCCCTCCCAATCGATCACAAACCCAAGGGTCGAAAATAATTTTTCTCTTTGCCCCGGGGCACAATTTATATATACAGTGCCGAAGCCAGAAAATTTTCATGGGGGGGGGGGGGGTCAATCCACAAAGCAAAATATTTAGTGGGAATTGTTTTATTAAAACAAATAGGTACTTAAAGAAATTAAAAAAGAACATAATTCTTTATTAAACATATTATGGTCCCCCTTCCATCTCATTTTTGGATTTTTTAAGAAAATTAAGTTTTACTTTTAAAGAAATTTTAATATATTCTAATAGTATATTATATACAGAGCTCGAATATAATATTTATTTTTATATCTCTCTAAAAATTAAATTTTTGAACCACTCCAAAAATGGTTAAGTGATGCAAAGAGTCCTCCCTTACGTCTCATTTTCGGAATTTTATAAGAAAATCAAGTTTTACTTTTAAAGAAATTTTAATTTATTCTAATCGGGCGGCTCACCTGGGGCGACCACGTGACGCAGGTCTGCCCTAGAGTATATGGGGCCCTGGTTCCTCTGCGTCGGCTGGCTGCTTTCACGCCAGTCGAGATCAGCTCGGAAGATAATTGTAGCCATTGTTCTTCCCCACTTCCTTTATTGTGATACAGTGCTTTATAACTTGGACAGTATAAGCAGTCGACGTTTGTCGGTTGCCTTCAAAGTACATATACCATCTTTGAGCCTAAAGCTAGTGTGTCCAGGTTCGCGGCCAGGATTGTGGGGTGGAGCCTTGGTGCATATCGTAAGTTCAGATATGCGAAGTTTGTGCACGGGGTCCTCTCGGGACGTGCGCCCGACTACCTCGGTCGTGCGCTCGTCTGTGGGGCGTCGGTGCGGGCGCGTGCACTGGTCTGTCCGCCCCACAGGAGCAAGATAGTGGCGGATTCCTTCAAAGTGACGGCGACGAAAGTATGGAACGTGTTGCCGGTTGAATTGAGGAGGATACTGAGCCCTGAACGATTTGAGGCAGAATTCCACCGGCATTTAGCCTAGCAGTGTAATATTGTTTGCTTTTATTATAGGTTTTTTTATTGGAATGTTTTATGTTACGCTAATAAAAATAATGTATTATTTAATTTTTGTAATATTTCGATGTATATATTGTACGATAAAGGGGCCTAACGCCCTATAGATACAATTAAATAAATAAATAATAGTATATTACTTTTTTCAAGAAATTTTATTTTTTTATTTATTTATTTCACAAAGTATACAAACATAGGACCTTAGGTCCCACCTGGTGTTTATACACAATTTATCAACAATTTTTACAAAGCTGGCAAACGAGTTCACCAATATACAAATTTTGGAGGGGAGAAGAGAAAAAAAAAAGTAGAGAAAGATTAGAAGATATGAAGGAAATAAGAGTAAGGAGTATCAGTTATTGAGATCCATAAAGAACGAAGACCTGAGAGCACCAAGAGTCGGGTTTGCATGAAATTTGGATGGAAGTTCATTCCAAAGCCTTGCTGCACCCGCCAATTTGAAGGAATGAAAGAAGTGCTTAGTTTTATAGTCCACTTGCACTAGGATTGTCTTCCTTGGGGAGCAACCGACGACAAATAGATTTTCTAAGTAAGTCGGGCAAATGAATTTATAAGAATTTAATAGCTTATAAATAATCACACAACACCGCCAAGCGTAAAATTTAGAAAGATCTGTTTTTAAAATGAGTTTTTTACCCTGGTCCGAAAGATGGCTACGTGGTTTTTGATTTAAAAGACATAGTGGATGCATGAATTCAAAGCTATTTCTAGTCTTTTGCCCGATTTACTGTCGAGGGAATTCGAAAAGATTATGTCGCAGTACTGGAAAAGGGGTGCTAATAAACTCTTACTTAAATTGAGGCGAGATATGAGAGTCGCTTCAGTGAGTGAAGGGCCCCATATATAAACACTACCGCATATATTATTTGTTTGAATTTTCTAAGATAAATTCCACGAAATCGTTAAACCTAGATTCTTAGTTGAGCAAGTGAATGGAATACTATCGTTATTGTAGAGGATAGGAGGTAATAAGATAGTAGGCAGACATTCTTTGAATAAAATAATAGCCTGCGATTTTACAGGATTAACAGATATTAAATTATTCAAATTATTTCAAATAGGTACTTCAAGAAATTAAAAAAGAACATAATTCTTGATTAAACATATGAAATATATTTAATTACAGTTAGTTTGCCACGAGTGGTGAACCGCGACCGAATATCGTGTACACCTACTTCCACTTTCATTTCCAAGTAGAAGACAATAGATGAAGGGGCATTATCTAATGAATTCCAAAATAATTCCAAAGACGATGTACACCTAATTCCAATC
>JALMQS010000433.1:0-115464 GCA_024734495.1 Forficula auricularia
TCTTAATTTATTTTTATTGTACGACAGTCAAGTACCCGAACGATGTTCGGCCGAAGGTTTGGCAAATTATTTGCCGAAACTAGAGTTTTTGGCCGAAACATGTCGAAACCGAAGCCAAAACTTCGGTGGTCACTAGTGGCCATATCCACATGAATTTACCATACACCTGGCCCCCCACTTAAGTATATTTAATACGAGCCATCGTCGGCCCTCTTGCTAGCCAGGGGGCACGCCCCCTGGACCCACAGCCCACAGGCCCCACCTTCACCCCCCACTCCCGCCCACCACACACTTCGAAACCCACCCAGCACCCCCACCCCGCATCATGCCCAACCCCCGCCCCAACACTCCATCCGGACCCTAATCCACGACCTGCCCCACACTTTTTGACTTTATGTTTATTACATTATTTTATACTTTTTTTAGTAGCGTGTTTTTATTTTTTTTAAATATAATTTATTTTTTGCTTTTTAGTCTTAATTTATTTTTATTGTACGACAGTCAAGTACCCGAACGATGTTCGGCGGGGTTTGGCAAATTATTTGCCGAAACTAGAGTTTTTGGCCGAAACATGTCGAAACCGAAGCCAAAACTTCGGTGGTCACTAGTGGCCATATCCACATGAATTTACCATACACTTGGCCCCCCACTTAAGTATATTTAATACGAGCTGCAAGGCCCGCCATCGTCGGCCCTCTTGCTAGCCAGGGGGCACGCCCCCTGGACCCACAGCCCACAGGCCCCACCTTCACCCCCCACTCCCGCCCACCACACACTTCGAAACCCACCCAGCACCCCCACCCCGCATCATGCCCAACCCCCGCCCCAACACTCCATCCGGACCCTAATCCACGACCCCCCCTCCATTCCATCCCCGCACCCAGTTTTTGCATTTCTAGCTCTCTAGAGACCCAGAGATTATGTATACAAAATTTGGTTGAGTTTGCTCCAAGGGCAAGAATTTACATTTTTTCACCCTCCCCCTTTTTGGGTGGTTTTTTGGGAAATTTTTTTAAACAAAAGTTGTCAGAAATCACACCCCCTACAACTTTGCTTATCATAAAATTTGCTGTAGGGTTAATAGTTTAGGAGTTATTTGATAATTTTCATTCGAGCGCCTCCCAAACCCCCTTCTGGGGTCAACATATCAAAACGTTATATATCTAAAAACGTAAGTTAGAAGACATCTAATGTAAATATGAAATTTCATAATAATCCCTTAAGCCGTTTTTACGTGAATCGTGAGCAACTTTTCGGAAACCACTGAAACAGACAGACAGACATACAGACAGACAGGAATTTTGTTGAGGATGTTTTCGTTCATAACTTTGCTTAAAACGTGTGCAAGCAAAATTTGGCGAGATTTGGAGCAATGTACAGAAAAAACCTTAATTTTATATAAATAGATTTAAATAAATAATTTAAAGAATGTTCTTTCCTCTTAATTTTGGGGTCATTAGCAATTAATAACTAATTTTTGAACTAAAGCTTACAGAAAATTTGATAGCCAACGCACTAACAGACATTTTGACAAAATAATTAATATCTTTCCAATATTCAGTCATTAGAGCTTTCTTGAAGACCAAAACGCCATGGTTTCACTCAATTTTTATTTTCAAAATAGTTTCAGTTTTTTTTAAATACATATTTCTAAAAAACGAAGCAAAAACACCTTTTCATGCACTATTACTATACTAAGGCATGTTCTGTATGGTAAAGTAAAAATTATTTAATTGATAACAACTTGACATTTGATTTTAGCTATTATTTGGTAAGCAAAGTAACCAAACAATTTCTCACAGATTAGCTAAAACTAAACTACCTTATATAGTACTAATTGTATCTTTTACTGATTGAAAAATTAATAATTTATTGGACTCTTGTTGAAAGGGCTAGGAGGTCCCATGGATCGTGGAGCTCTAGCCAAGCGAGCCCATACGTAAAGACGGCTCTACTGCTAAGCCTTATTTTAATGATGTTACTTTACACAGGAAATCATAATATTATTAATCAGATTAGGAATTGGGCATGCTGTAATGACAAGTCACTGTAGAGGAAGATCCATTCTGCTAATCTGGACTAATTGGGGACTTAAATTATTTAATATTAGGAAGCAATAAAAATAAAGATAAAATAGATAAATTTTATTCACGAATTCACCATAGTGTGCTATTCTCAATCAATGTAAAAACATTATTAAATCACTTATTAAATGGCAAAAATGTTTCACATAAAAATATAATGCAATTTTTAATTTCCTTAAGCGAGTTCGGGACAGCTTATCTATCTAGTTGATCTTCAAAAAAATATTTTGTATTTCTGCAGAGTGTCGTCTGTCTACTAAATTTTTTAATAAAAAACTTGTTAATAATGAGGTTAATTTCGAATAAAAATTTTTGTTTTGATAATATATATAAAACGAATATCGAGATAAATTTTTTCTCATTATAAAAACCTTTATTTAACACAAAAACGATTTCATGAAATAGAGTTGGAATTCTACACTAGTGCTTTTGTTATATTCTGTTGGCTGCAAATATCTCTTTATTTTTACATTTATAAATAACTAATTAACTAGACTGTCAAATCAGTTGAAAAATGTATCATTCGATTCATAAAAGTGGAATTATTGATCTGTACTAATTTGTTGAAAATGGTATAATTTGTATAGAAGTTATAGCCCTTTTTAAAGCTCGGTTCATTTACTTCCATGTTAAAAGGACAATTTTTAATCATTTATTTTTCAGTAATGGGACAGACGATCAACTTCAATTATCGGGAATAAATATTTAATACATCAATGATTCGATGGTAAAAATTTGAGAATTTTCTTGTAAAAATGATAACAGTCCCCAACACCCTTGAGACTAGATATCTAGCTACTCTATTTCTAAAAAATCAATCAAGGAACAGCCAAATGGCTTTTACTTGAGGCCATATAAAAAAAATTCTTCTTTGCAAGTAATATTCACTTGAATTGCACTTGATATATACCTAATATAACGAAATGCATTTTTAAATATGTATATTGAAAAAAAAATTGATTATTTTATTTTATTGAATGAATATTTAAAGTTCTTTTATAAAAACAATCTCAAAACGTTTAATAAAATTCCAAACGTGGAATTTTAGATTTTAATTTGAAATTTAATAAACGTTTTGAGATTGTTTTTATAAAAGAACTGTATTCATTCAATATAATGAAAGATTTAATTCAATTGGCCATTTTATTAATTTTGTGTATTGGTTGGTATGTAGATATATAAATATTTATTTTTCTAATATATTGCAACCAATACAGAAAATAGCAAAAAGGATTTTACATTTAATTTATTCCCACCTAGTATACAGCCCTAAGAGTAGTTTAAATCAACCACCTGACTGGGGCCCTGGGAATGCTGATGCAAAGGCAGTCCAAGGGTAATGAAAACCATAAATTCTGATTAAAATAATTTATTAGAACGTCATTTTCATCCTCTTAAAAAATCCGACGGTTCAGAAGATAGTTCCTCCCTCTTCAGGGTTTAAAAGAGTCAACGAACGAACTTCCGTTTATATTAATAATAATTATTACATTACCATACAGGATATGGTTAAGTATTGTAAGGGGCCGTCCATAAATTAAGTGACACGAATTTGAAGATTTTTAGACCCCTTGTGTCACATTCTGTCACATTTTCATTGAGCACCCCTGTATTGTGTCGTCACACTATCACTTTTACACCCTAATAATTGTAGAATTTTTTTTATAAATTAAACTGAACTAAAAGGATTTAATATATTTTAAGTTTAATTTTTTTAATTTTTTAACTTGACTTTTGTGACATCACAATTTTCCCTGTCACAAAAAAGAGATTTTTCGAGAAATCAACTGTTTTGGTAAAATGTTTATTAGTACGTACGTCCATATATTTAAAAAAATTTTAATTGCAATTAAGGTAGTTGTATCGTGACAATAGTAGCAAAAAAAGTTAATGCTAGATTATTTAGTACAGGCAATAAGGATTCATAATTCATAAGCCCAAAACTTTTTGCTGTTTATGTACCACTGCCAGCCAATCACGTGCTCGTTTGACAAATCTGGTAACACTGTCCGAGCTTGTATATATTTTTCATAGAAATGTCAGATAAAGTACATTATAAAGGGAGATTTAATTTCTTAATAAGCGATTAAAAGCTGTTGCGACAAACGATGAAGCAAAAAAAACGTCAAAAAAGTACTAAACTTAACCCACTTTTAGGTTAAATAAATGCGTTGTTGCCAGCTTGTTTGTAGTGTAAATTTTTCATCATGAATTTTTAATTATTTATTAATTATTATCTCAGAAACTGTGTTGTAACTATGAATTGAAATTTTCTTAAAAAATGTATTAGTTATTGTTTAATGTTGGTTTAGTTTTTTTGTAACAATCGTAAGAAGAGTTTCTTAATTATAATTATATGTGTACCTATGTAATCTTTCCGGTATCCCGTATAGTGCAATGTATAAGAGTCTGAAAAACTCTATCTTTGGAATTTAATATCTCCGGAACTATATTGCACATAAATTCTGTTTTGCCACCAATCGATGCAGAAGTATTTAAATAATCTATCTAAATTTCAAAAAAATTCATTTGGTGATACAAAATACCTTAAGTTCTAAAGCGATGGCCTACTTTATTCCAGTACTATTTTAGTTTTTTCTAAATATCTTAAAACTGACTTAACGAATTTTGATAAAATTTAATATTCTAATTAAGTACCTTGAGGACCACCAATAAGGTTATATAAAGTTTTTAGTAAAATTATATTTTAAAGTGATCTCCCTACCATAAGCAAGAATTTAACAAAAAGACCATTCTTGTCTTTATCTGATTAATAGAAAAAAATAATTATATATATATTTCAAATAGCTATGGATAAAGCCTAACGTCTAATAAAGTTTATTTTTAATTGAAATTAATGTCAAAACCGAGGGCAAGGTTGGGAATGCTCGGTCCACCAGGTACTAAATAAGTAAAATGTGAAACAATCGCGCTTTAAAGTTAAAAAATGTGATTGCTATCTCTCATTGGAGAAAGAAGAAGAGAAAGCAGCCAAAGTGAAAATAAAACGAAGGCGAATCCCCTGTTTGGTCATCGAAGCAAACGAAAAGAGAAAGAAAGCCGGCCGTGGGGATTGTGCTGGAAATTGGCTGGTCCGTCCGTCTCCAGCAGCAAATTAAATTTCTTCAATAACTCCAGGAGTCTTGGCTGGCTCTCGTTTCTACATTCTACACATTTGTTGTTTGTTGTTGTAGTGGACATGTGCTGGCAATTGCCCATCGGCAATTCTTGTTTGCGTTTAATAATAAAAATATATCAAACAATATATTCTATTGGCTAGCCTGGAGGGATGGGCAAATGGATATACGCCGTTTGCTTAGTTGACATTATTGTTATATGAAATGAACAAATGGATAGAAAGAAATCTTGAGAAGAAACTCGAGAAATTGTTTGAAAGTTGGGGGAATACCGAGTTCGAGGAAAAAGTGAAAACTTTTTAATTGATAAGATTTATAAGGAAAAATCAAGGAGATTGTGTTCATTCAAATAAACATGTAAATAATATTTACATAATAATAAAGGGCCTGGACCACCGAGCAATGGTCGGAATCTTTTTGCCGATAAGGGTCAGTCGTATGTCGGTAGGTAAAGTCTTTGTGAAAGTTGACAAAGGGTAAAACCTTAGAATTCACCTTGTGCCTGGCGAGATGGCCAATCAGATGAAACTGCGTGTCATCTGATTGACCGGGCACAAGGTGAATTCTAAGGTTTTACCCTTTGCTAACTTTTACAAAGACTTTACCAACCGACATACAACTGGCCCTAAATAGCTTAAGTTTCAAATTTCAAGGTTCTGCGGCTTACCGAAGACGAGCTATGAACGATTAAAATATTTATTTTGTGACATGACTAATTTAGACCCCTTCGTTTAAATCGGATTAAACTTTATACACGACTAATAACTCATGACGCATGAGACTTGATAAGTTCACCAATTTTTAGCTAAATCATTAGAGCTGTTTTCGAGAAACCGATTATATATATTTGTATATACAAGAATTGCTAGTTTAATATAATAAGATAATAATAATATATTATATTGTTTAATAATTGAAATAAATACAAATATTTAAAAAAACAATCCTCAAACGTTTTAATCAAATCTAAACGTTTCGGGAAAATTTCTCTCTTTATCAATAGAATTTCAAATCGTGAAAAAAAATTAAAAAAAATTTGCTTTATATAATGAATATAAAGAAACACTAAAAGATTTGCTTTTTTTTGCTTCGTTTTTTCGAAATATCTAAAAAAACGGCTGAAACTATTTTGATTAAATAAATTGAGCGAAACTACTAAGAGCCCAAAGGAATAAACATTGAAATATTTTATGAGTTATTAATATTATTTTGGTAAGATGTCTGTTAGTAGTATGATACGTTAGTTTGTACGTTATCAAATTTTGTGTAAGCTCTAGCTCAAAAACTAGTGTGAATATCAAAACGAAATTTCATATGTAGTTTTAATGCGTTGAGATTAATAGCTGATTAGATTTTGATTGAAATCGAACCAAAAATTAAGGGGAGAGGGTTAAAAAATTAAAATTATAAAATTTTCAAACTAAAAAAAAAAAACAATGAAAATGAATCTATTTTTTTATTTTTATTTTTTTTTAATTATAGTAATATTTACAATCTAGCTGCTAGCCGCAGCTAATAAGTATTTTTGTTATAGATTTAACTTAAAACAAAACAACAAGCAATCATATATTTCTTATATATAATTGTCTTTAACTCTATTTTTTATTAAAATGTTTTGAACAAAGTTCATGAGGATTGATACGCTTTAGCCGGCGAGTCTGTGTGTCAACGTTGAGCAGTTGCAAGGTTTCCTCGTTCACATGCCCTTGCAGCCTCGTCTGGTGGGCTGCTGATAGCTTCTTAATGGTTTCACTGACGGTTTCCACGCCAAGATCACGATGGAAGTCCGCGTTTCGAATGTACCAAGGAGCATTTACAATGCACCTTAGTACATTATTTTGAAAGCTTTGTATAATGTTTCTATTTAACTGTGCTGTACATCCCCACAACTGGGTGCCGTATGTCCAGAAGAATTTCTTCCAATTATCCAGTAGATCTTTTTAAAGTTGATTTTAAGCTCTTCCCTTTTTTTCTTGACATGTACCTACCATCGGAGACGCGTGTCTAGCGTCATTCCGAGATATTTGGCCTGATTGGAGTATGGGATGATGTTGTTGTTGATATACACCTATAGTAAAAAAAATGTTATTATTTTTTTCGGGGGCCAAAATTCGGGGAGTTTCAAAAAAAAAGAGAGCTATCAATAAGTACCTATCTATACGTCATAGGACCTTTGATCGATTTGTAGGAATTTTCGCATATGCACCCTATACGACCTTATGAAAATGACTCACTGTGTGAAATTGATACTGACCATAAAGAGGGTGTGGTGTTCACAAATAATTTAAAATAATAAAATTCTTAAAGAAAAATCGAAGAAATTTGAAATTTCTAATAGTAGAACAGTCTCATAATTAAAAGGGGATATTATTAATTGCTAATGGGCCCAAAATTAAGAGGGGATTTTTCGTAAATAATTATAAATTATTTTATTAAATATTAAATATAAGAGAGGGGCAAGTGTATGTTAAATTCATGTGCATGGCCACATAAGCTTATTTACTTAAAAATGACTGAATCATTCTAGCTCTAACATCGAGACGTTTATTTTATTAATCACACTCTAATTAAATTATTATTCTAATCGAAGAAGAGTAAATTAGATAATAAATGAATTTAAGAATTATTTAAAGCAAAACTTGTTGACATATTTCTAAGAAAATTAGCCTGGCGAATTATCTTATCTCGAGCAACGGGATTCTTTCTCTTTACATTTCTTTCTTTATTTGGTGTTGAAACTCTGCGGAATCAACATCGAACCACCAACTGCACCCACACAAAGGTAAACAAACCTTAATATCAACCACTTATATTATACTAACTACATTATTATTATTATTATTTATATATATTTTTTATTCTTTTACTCAAACTTCACATAATAAAAAACTCTTCCCAATTAAAAAAAAATATATTCCATTTAAAATACATGTCTCGGGCCTAATTGAGCCCATCTTCAGTTTCTTTTATAAGACATTTCTCTTTTTACACTTTTTGGAAGATCCTCATTTCACATTTTGTCAAAATTGCCAAAACAAAAAACAAAAACGAAAAGAAAATCAAGCCACAAAACTGGAATATAAATAATTCTTTGGCATTTTTATATATAAATATATTTATTTATCTTTTCATTTGGGGGGGTCGAATAGTCTGGGGTTAGCGCGCCAGCCTACTGACCAAGTGGACCCGGGTCGAATCCAACTTGAGGCATCCGGCTAAAATCTGACCCCGGGGGAGAGACAAATTTGAAAAAAATAAGTAGAAGTAAATTGGCTTATAGCTAGAAAGGCCGAAAAGCAAAAAAAATCTTTTCATTTACTTTAAAAAATAATGCATTCAAAATCTATTATTATTTATTGAAGG
This sequence comes from Forficula auricularia, assembly GCA_024734495.1. Taxonomy (NCBI): domain Eukaryota; kingdom Metazoa; phylum Arthropoda; class Insecta; order Dermaptera; family Forficulidae; genus Forficula; species Forficula auricularia. The sequence continues at coordinate 8,585 of JALMQS010000433.1, forward strand.
AGACAATAAAAGAGTGTGTCTTCTGGAATTATACATTTTATTTATTTATAACGAGACTATAGTTTCGAGGGCTTTGCGCTCTTCCTCAGAATATTACAGTAGTTCACAGGAATTAATTTATGAATGAAAGGTTAAATCTTACATTCTGGGAGTGGTTTTATATTAATTGTAATAGACTGAAATAAGCACTCCGAAGCATAAATTAATTCCTGTGAATCCATTGTAATAGACTGATGAAGAGGGCAAAGCCCTCGAAACTATAGTCTCGTTATAAATAAATAAAATGTATAATTCCAGCAGAATACACACTCTTTTATTGTCTTTTTTTGTCTCCTTCAATATATAAAAATTCTGCTACTCTCGGCAAAAAAACTTTCAATTTAATATAATTATTTAATTGAAAGGGTTTCTTAGTGAGTAGCGAGTTGTTAATTTATGTGTTCACTTTATCTCAAAAACAATAAGAGTTTTCAAATATTTAGTAGATTTCTGTTAAGCCTAAGGGTTGATTAGATTGTAATTGAAATTGCAACTCGCTTTCTTGACAATTTGTTTCTTTTAATAATTCAATTTTTACTTTATTTAGGTACTATAATAAAGCTTTTTTGAAAGCCTTAAAATTTTTTTTTTTTTTTAATTTATTGCTGTGTTTTTTTTAATATCCTAAGAGTTTTAATCGGTCGTTTTGAAAATATTTCGGAATAAAAAACTAAGCACAAATATCATTAACAACTCCTGATGTTTTCAAGATCTCAGAGAGTTATTGTTACGTATTGATGTCTCATCATTTTGGTTCAAAATCTTTTGCTTCAATATCTTAGTTTTCATAAACATTTATTTGAAATTAAATATTAGAGGGTTTTAAAATAAAGAAATTGATTAATTTAATAAATTGCAATTGAAAATATAAACCCTTGTTTGTTTGTTTATGTCTTTATCATGACAATGCCTGAGGTGTTCCAGAAGTGGGGCACCCCTTGGTTAAAAGTAAGGCTAAAAAATACCAGGTTATAGAAATAAAATTCTTTAGAATATAATTTTACAAAAACTTATGAACCTTTGAAGAGCCCTTGGCGGTTGAACGAAAATAATACTTTATCCCAATACACTACAGTTTGGAAATAAAGTTCAATTGGTTGAATGGGGTTAGATAGAATAGAAGCTAATTAATTTATTATCATGATTGACGATGCAAATGAAAAGAGAGTGATTAAATAAAACGCTCGCGAATTGTCGAGATTTTTCCAGACAATAAGAAATCGAGGTCAGAGATTTATCCTGAACCAGCGATTTCGTTTTTTTAGCTTTTCAAGATTTTTCCTACCAAATAATATACCATAGAATAGTTGACTGTGTGTATGTATGTGTGTTGTGATATGAAAACAGAGCCCTAGAGGTTATCAGAAAAGATGAGAATATTGGTGATGTTTGGATATGCTGTGGTTCGTCGAATATTCCTCCTCCTATTTGTTGAAAAGGGTTGGCAATTGAGTGTGAGGGTTATTGCCTCCTTCTAACGAATACGAAAGCATTCACAAGACACTAGTACTTTGATAAGCTGGTTGTTCAATGGCAGCAATTGATTTGACGCAAATCGGATACTATATTCCAAATCGATTGCGAATCGACAATTTTCACCCTTTTATAGTTGGTGCTTATGTGTTTGAAATTGTCTGAAACGAGGACAAAAGTAATTTTCAAACGTTGATTTTTCTTTATGTATATGTGTGTGTGTGTTTATCAGGATTAAGGTATGCACGATAACTATAAAATATACTTATAGAAAGTTCGTTCTGGTACCTAAATATTTGTAATTTTTTTTTAATTTAAAGCTGATTAGATATTGGTCTACCTAAATTCAGAATGTTTAGTTCAAAAAGATTACAACATGGCATAAGAAAAACTATTGATCGACTATTAATAATGAGGTCTAAATCAATATAATAATTTTAGGATTCTATATCTCTAGGTTCACCGACCTCTAAGTTAAACGGATTAACCGATTGACTCGGAATTTGAAATATATACTCCTGAGTGGTCAAGTAAGCGTGATGATTCATAAAAAGTTAACTTTTAGTCCTTTTTACTTTCACATTTATATTCTATAGGATATAATGTGAGGTATGGCGATCGCCTGCCTGGGTTCTGACTCTTTGCGAGCTTGTATCTCAGAGAAGAAAAAAGTTAATTTCATTTTGTAAGATTTAGCTGGATGCCCTTTATAGATTGAAAACGGATTTAGGACATAGAACCGAATATTGTGGTCCATAGAGGCCAAAAAAGGAACAAAAATTCATTGGTCAGTGCGTATGTACGTATGTATGTATCCCCTGCGTTTCGCAACCATAAGTCTCAGATCTACAAAATTCGAAACTTAAGCTCGATATAGGCTAGAAGGAGTACAGTAAGGTTTTGATTGAAATCTGCACACCGGAAGTTGACATTTATATGAAAGATTTTTTGTCGACTCTTAACTTCTCAATAGACAATATTTTTTTTTTAAAATAACCTTTATTATGTTTGTATAAAAGAAAAAATGAGACTCATTTTGTGAGAATATATTTTTGAAAAGTTACATAATAATTAATGTTAAAAATTTTCACAAATCAAGTCTTACTAATATTACATTTTTATGCTTTTGGTGTACCTATGTGATGCCATGTATCGTATGTGCTACTACTTAAATACCTATCGCAGGTGTATTGTATCGCAGGCCAGTGTTTCTCAACCTTTTGTAGAGCGAGGAATCTCAGAGCACTTATATTTAATTCTGAGAAACCCCCTAGCACTAAAATACGAGATATTTAATTTTTCGTCAAAATATCAACATTATGCAATTTGTATAGCTTCCAAATATAATATACCGCCGCCGATGACGGTGTTGAAACATTTTGAAAATTTGCTAGATTTTGGGGAAATTGGGTACAAAAAACATGCATTTTAACCTAACATTTTTATTTTCATGAATAATATTATTATTATATTATTACAATTTTTAGAATGTCATTGGGAAACCCATATGGCCCTTTCGGATCGGACAGATTTTTTTTTGCATATTTAATGTATACTCATAAATAATATTCTAATCTTTTTGAAAAGCAATATTATTTCAAACCTCATTAATAAGAATATAATAATAAAACAATTTAAGTAAATTATGTTTTCATTTTGTTACTTATATAACGTAATCGTTGTATTATAAGAACGTTGCAGCACAAATGGTATCACTGAGACAATAATAGTGATGTTCACAGCTATCTATGTTTTTATTTGATTATGAGGTAATATTGGACTCTAAATTTAGTATTTTTTTCTTTACATGACAAATTTTTTGAGGGGTGATACTACTAACTACTATTTTTGTTTTTCTATTTTTTCTTTGATTGAAATGATTGATTAGGCGCGGGGAATCCCTTACCTCCCTTTGTGGAACTCTGGTGTTCCGGGGAACCCAGATTTAGAAACAGTGAAATAGTCATACCTATGTTAAAAATAATAAATACATTTTGTTTATTACTCGAAATCGTCTATGATATTTCTTAATTCCATAAATCCGCAAGTGATTTGAATAATTCATAAATTCGGTAAAATGTTACCTATTTTTAGAAATAGGCAATTTCACAAATTAGGTATAACTGTGTACACTCATATAAGATATTATAATTTTTGATATGAAACCCTAAAAATGAGTTGAAAATTCAACAAATTTTACTAGCCGACTGTCAATGGATGCTAGTAAACTTTTATATCCGAGATATTTCCCGACTAAATTTATAATATCCTTCTGGAGATGATAGCCTAAAGAGGAAATGCTCGTGGGAATGGGTCTATAGATAGGGTGTCTGTCGACCACCCCTTGCTGCGTCCACAAAATGAGCTTGGCCACAATTTGGACTCTTCTCCTCGTGGGTTAAATCGGGCAGACCCGGGCTGATAAATGACCTGCACCCCAGCCACCCTCCTCCCCTCGCAGGGGGGCTGTTTATGGGAGGTAATGGGCTCAAGGGGGCGGGCTTGGGGCGGAATAAATGCAGCCAGGGATCTCGGCCTGATTTAGCGTGTCAGCTCAGAGGCATCCAAGTTGACTGCAAGTTTTAAAATCTCATTTATTATATGATAAAGTCCAGCCAACGTTTTTGCCGTTTTTTTTTACATAATTCATAAAAAAATATTTATCATTGCAGTTTAATTTATGAATTATTATTAGAAGTCCTTACGACTGTGTTTGCGATAAAGAGAACTGACCATTTGGCGTTATTTTTTTAATTCTTTCCAGCAATTTATTGTTACTAAAACGAAATAAAACTCGTATACCAAGGATTCCGTATTGGAATTATTTTTTATCCCACTTTCACAAGGCCGATTTTCTCAAAATTTCCAATGAAATATTCTACTTTTTTATCAGTGTTTCTCAAACTTTTTTGTGCCATGCCCCACCTAAGCCTTTCTAAAATTCTTATGCCCACTAAGTAAAATTTTTTATAAAAGACTATTTTTTTTTTGTTATTTATATATATCGTGGGTTTTTACAAAATTTTTCCCACAATAAAATCTAAAAGTGATTAAGATAATATAAGACATTGTTGTAAATATGGAAATGGGAAGGGAGTGTTGTTTGGTGCCCAAATTATTCTAAAAATAATTATGTAAATTTAAATTTGAAAATAAAATCATATTGTTCAAAAAAAAAGATATAGGTATATAAATATATTATAAATTTATATTTTCAAATTCATTTTTTCATGGGACGCAATCTTTAGGTACCTTTGATATGACACACTAACGTGATAGAATTGTCTCTTTAACTATAAATTCGACCGCTTTGAGTTTAACAGATGGCAGCACTTGATTACAACCCCTGTATTTAGACAACCAGAACAGATACTAGCACTGTGAATGATCAGATGGGCCTGCCAATAAATACTTTTATTTATAATATTCAGTCGACTCACGATAATTCGAAATCTAAAGAACTACAAGAAAAATTCGAATTATCGAGATTTCGAATTATCAAAAAGTTTGAATTATCAAGCGGAAAGAAAGAAAATCGAATGATTAAGAGCTTATATTATATTTTTAAAAATATGTATGAGTTTACATAGATTTTATATATAGCCTCAAGTAAAAAAGTAAAAATAATGAAAATGACAAAAAAGAACAAAAAATTACATATTAGTTACTATATAGTTTGAAACAATGTGCTACTAGGGATATAGTGCCTATATAGATTTCGAGAATCTATATAGCCCCTATATAGTTACTATATAGTTTGAAACAATGTGCTACTAGGGACCTAATTAAAAAAATTAAGAATAGTTTTTGCTAGGAAAAATTCGAATTATAAAGAGGAGAAATGGCCTAGTTCGAATTATAGAACGTTCTCTCCCCCCCCCCCCTTGTTACGAAAAAGATTTCGAGTCAAAATACAAGGGGGGAGAGAGAACGTTCTATAATTCGAACTATCCCGCTTCTCTTCTTTATAATTCGAATTTTTCCTAGCAAAAACTATTCTATATTTTTTTAATTAGGTCCCTAGTAGCACATTGTTTCAAACTATATAGTAACTATATAGAGGCTATATAGAATCTCGAAATCTATATAGGCGCTATATCCCTAGTAGCACATTGTTTCAAACTATATAGTAACTATATAGTGCCTATATAGATTTCGAGAATCTATATAGCCCCTATATAGTTACTATATCGTTTGAAACATTGTGCTACTAGTGCCTATATAGTTTGAAACATTGTGCTACTAGGGACACAGTATTTTTTCGATTTACGGAAGTTAACAGCTGAAGAGTTCGAATTATCCAAAAATTTGAATTATCGAGAGTCGACTGTATATATTTAACGTTATATAACATGTATATTGAATCTTCCTAATAAGCGATATTTCTTTTGAAATATGAAAACTACATAGTCATTTATTTTTAATAAAATATCTTATTTTATCCAAAACTTATTGTTTTTAAAAAGAGGTTAAAATTATTCAAAGGTTTTCTTCATGCCAAGGCTGCTGGCTATAGCAAAAAGGTGTGTAGAACCCCCTCCCTTCCCCCCACCGGTAAATTAAAACAACTCTGGTGAGTGAAATATTAAAGATCTGGGAACTGTTTAATAAATAAATTTAATTACAAACTGGACCGTTTCAAGTAACAGAGATACCATACATAGATACCTGGGCACATGATTAACATTTTAATTAATTTGTATAAATGAAATTTAATATTAAAATTTAAATAGGGAAATGAGCTGGAACGGACGTTTGTGCGAATTCATTTGAGGTTACATTCGAAATGAATCTAGTAAGGTAGAAAACATTAAATTAATTTGTTGTCTATTTCAACTAACCTCAAATATATATAATAATAATTTAAACTAGAATAATTATACAAAAGAATTTAATGTTTTTAAATCATATCAGGAATAATATATCTCACCAAAAAATAGATTCGAACCTCCATAGTTCGAACTTCCTGGAAAAAAATTCGATATATAGAAATTTCGATATACGAAATAAATAATGTAAATTTTTCTTGATTTTCTTATACTAACAACAATTTTCTAAATTGATGTTGTTAGGTAGGACTGGATTTGAGCATAGGCTACCCAGGCCTATGAGCCCACAAAGGGTTGCTGAAAATGCGGTTTTTGTAGGTTAATTTAAAAAAAAATTCCCCGATAGGCCCCACACCACAGGCTCATTCTAGGGGCCCACAGATCCCAAATAAGACCCCGTTGTTAGGATTCTAGTAAGCAAAATGTTAACCAAAATAGTGTACCTACTTATGTTATATTATATCGTACTATCTGTTATATATCCGCTCTATGAGGCATCTTGGCTCAGAACATAGTTTAATAAATAAATACTTACAGCTGATTAAATTGTTGTTTGCATCCCACTGGCTTCAAGCAATAGTCGTTTTTTTTAGCTACTTTTAATAAGGAAAACTTTTTTTAATTTATTTATTCCAAAATACTTGAGATATCAAATTCGTTGATGAAGAAAGCATGTCTCAATTTGTAGATTTTTTTTTCATAATTTTAATTTGAGCATTTAAATTTAAATTTAGTAGGAATAAAAATCAGCTAAAATCACAAAAAATTACATTTATATTTACTGCCTCAAACACCATGATAATAATATTATTATTATCGACCTCACGAAAATCCACCCTTCCTTAAAATAATAATTCGATTAAAATTCCAATACAATTTTTTCTTTCGGGGGACAGATTAGAGCCATATTCGAGACAGGGACGAATTTGAGCCTTATACAGTATATAAGTTGGTCACTTTACTTCCTTTCTTTTTCTAACATATCCCCTTAAAAAAATAACACGCCCAGGCTCGGGCCCGGGACCCAGGGATGCACTTGGACCTCCCCTTGCTGGGGCCATGAATATATTGAAGATGAGAAATATATATTATAGTTTCATTAAATTGAAAGTTTTTGCCGAGAGTAGCAAAATTTTTATATATTGAAGGAGACAATAAAAGAGTGTGTCTATATAAAGTATAGTTTCGTTATAAATAAATAAAATTTATAATTCCAGCAGAAGACACACTCTTTCATTGTCTCCTTCAATATTATAGTCTCATCAGATAAGCAATCAGAGAAGACAACGGAATTATTTAAATTTAACGAACGTTTTATTTTTATCTCGATTCTCAAATTCAGATTATTTTACTTTTGAAGTATGAATTATATTTATCTACATATTATTTTTATGAGTTATAGATACTTAATATTATAAACTTAAATATTTTAATGACTTGATATTTAATTTTGCCAGAGTCGGGAGTTGGTGTCGAGTGTTTTTTACCGACTCCGCAGCCCTTCTTAATTCATTCAAAAATAAATATTTTCTCCATTTTCGAACGTGAAAATTTTAGAGCCTAAAATCTAATCAGTACTTCGCATTGGAAATACAAACATTATGACATCAGAACCAACTTATTACGAATTCAAACGTTTTGCAATTGTACGGCTTTGCGCGTAGCACACGTTTTGCAGATTCCAAACACCCTTTCATGGTTAAATTCAAGGAAATGGAACTCTATCCCGGCCTCCGTCTTTCCCAACAGTTATTTTATTTTATTATTATTTTTTTTAATAGAGCTTTAACATCTCCTTTTATAGCCCACCAATCCTCCCAAACCGCCGGATAAGTGGCTCAGATTGTGGTCACAGCAGAACGGTATAAAAACCTTTGTATGCTGTGGGAGTTGAATATTAGGGTGAAAAATTTAAAATCGAGTTCAGTGGGTTGAAAATCAATAAATCCGTTCACTGGGATAAAATAAACCTTCAAAACTCGTGTCCACAAAAACCTACGCCTCCACCATTTCGATTGATCTATTTTCCCTCCTCTTCGGTAATGCAAGGGTCTTTCGAGATCCATAGGTGCTGCATCTTACTGGTGCGCCCCTTCTTGCTTTCAATTTCATTAAAAAACAAAAAATGCTGAAAGATTGACAATTTTTGAGTGAATTCAATACCTACTCCTGGCTTTAGGTTTAATTTCAACGAGGATTTGTAATAAATAAAAAATCGGGGTAAAGTGAATCAGCTTAGTTCATTTATTTTTTTATATTTTTGTGAATTTCGAGAAACTATCATTTACTGGTGGAATTGAGTGCTGAATGGCTCTAAAAGAGATAAAGATATCGTTAAGAGGCTCTTAAATAAATTCCTGTTTAATAATCGGCCATTCGTCTCGGCAGCTTCTCTCTTAATGAACTTTAAAGATAGTGAAAAATCTAGGCTGGCTCCAATTTTTATTGTTTAAATCGCTCCATAAAAGGAACGAAACGTTTCCTAAACATCCATTCTCATCATTTGCGATCGTTTGATTTTCTTTCCCGTCAAGATCGTAATGCAAATAGGCAAAAGTTGTAATGTCGCAATTTATGACTCGTTAAAAGTTATTACTCTATGTATATGCCATGCAGTGTTCAGTTAAGGGTGAAGCAGAGGGGGTGGGAATGAGAGAGAGAGAAAACTATTTCTTTTCCATTAATAAATTGAACGAATCTCTTTAAAATGCGGTAACGAGTGTCTCGTATTTTCAAATGGAATCATTCTTGAGATAAGACAAGCATTCAGAGCAGAAGAGAGGCTGCGGGGTTATTAAATGAACTATCCCAATGGCTCATTTCCATTTCGAATTAATTCAATAACATTAATATTCTATCGTTATAATTGGAATGATTTTATTAATAGTAATAATTGTTGTATATTTTTTTTTTGTCATTTTTGTTTAAAATTTTTTATTTTAACATACCGTGTAAATATCCCAAAAACAGTTCAAAGAATTTTGATAAAAAAAATAAATAAATAAAAAAAAAAATAGTAAATTTAAGACGTTTAGATCTTCAATAAAACCTTATAGAGTCTGATTCAAAAATTAGTTCTCGTATGGGGATCTTCATCGGCATCGCGGAGATAGCTGGCAGGGACTGGTGTATAATGACAAGGAATAAGAAAGCATGGGCTAATTTGGGAGACCCCTATGCCATAAAGCAGTGTTTTTCAACCTTTTTCATGACGCGAACCCCTTAGTATTAAAAAAATGTTGCGACCCTCTACCCCCCTCTGTTTGAGAGGCCCGCCTCATGACTTTGTGTACAATTTTCCATTTTTTATACTAAAATTCACATACAAAATATGAAGTATGTTCCCATTTTTACAAGAAAATATTGCCAATAACCGTTTGTTACGGCGTCCAAACGACGAAATGACGAACTCACGAACACATACCGTCTAGATGACGGTGATGGTGATGATGCCTTCAGTATCAGTAATGGTGAGAGTCGATCGATATTAATTTACTGACTTTTTCATGGAGGTTAGTTAGTCAGTACACCACGGCCGTCGGCCAGGAATGACATTATAAAAAAAGTACTGTAGGGGGAGGGGGTGGGGGCGCCTGGTAAAATCTCGCCTAGGGCGCCTACAACCCACGCGGCGGCCCTGCGGGCAAAGCAATGATTATACTGTTAATATTGAATAGTCATGGGCCCCACATGAAATTTCGCACCAACAGGTGTACTTGGATCCCTCCTTGTGGAGGACATTAGGGAAAGCCGTGACATCGACCGATTTCCACTTTTTCCAATTCAGAAAATTATTTAACCAATTGAGTGGATATTGATGAAGCAGTCCAAAAAAGAAGATAATTTATACTATTATTATTATTTATTTATATATTATTTGTTTATTTTTTAATAATTTGCCACTTTTTTATAACTTTTTAAAAATGTAAATTTTGTTATTCTTATTTTTTGATTTTTACAAAATTAAACGACTTAAGACACGCATGCCCATATGAGTTTCTCATGGCAATACTGGAGGGAGCAGCCTGTCATACAAACAACACCTGATCTCTTTTAAATATTTGGAGCCTTATATCGATTATCGATCCCAAATTAAAAAAAATGATATAATATAATTCTCCTCCTCACACGATCCCACTTATTTAAATAAATCTATTTCCACACAAAAAATATCACAATGCTGTAGATTATAGAAATAAAAAAATACTTCCAGATTCATATCTAGAGCCTCATTTCTGTAGCTGTGTCAGGAAGAAAATGAGGCGAAACTTTTAAGAGACTATGTATTTTCGGGAGTTTACAGGTATACATTTGGAGTGTGGTTTTTTAAGAGGAATAAAATTTTTGGACCGAGACGCCGCCCGCCAGGGCACCAGCCGAAGGCACGCACGCAAAGCTCGTATTACAATATTTTCCAACAGTATACCATAAGTGTACTTGGTTATCTACATACATACACTTATGGTATAATGTTGGAAAATATTGTAAAATTCGTTGTAATCACTGAGGGGAAAGACAAATGGGAACCGAGTTATACTCACGCATCAATAACTATTCAATACCCTGAAAAAGGAGAAAAAACTCTCCGAAACGTCGGAAATTGAATAAAATGTAAATAATTTATGGATTGCCTTTCTTTATAACCTACTTATTTTGCTTACCAGTCCGCCGTCTTTCTAAGAATATAAATCAAATTAAATTATTTTGTCTATTTAATTTCAAAGTTTATTATTAATTCGTGATTATATTAAAGTGGTATGAAGTTCACAAATTGAAAAAGATTATTATTTTTCTATCTTCAAAATTTTAAGAGAGAAAAAGAATGGGTTAAAAAATATTCCCCAAGGAAAAGAAGATAGAGATCGGGTGAAGGGAGTCGAAAAATAAACGGCTTAAATTTTTAAAGATTCTTTTTGATTTTTTTCCCTACCTCACTTTCTTCTTGGTTTTCAAAGCAGCAACTGGAGAGAGTTTGAGATATGACGAGAAGCTGACTGAGTTGGGGGGGAGGTTATATTGGGGTAGGGACTAAAGGGGAGGGACTAAAGGGGAGGGTTTAATTCCTAAAAGGGATTCAGGAAACTAATACCCTTTTCTAAGTGCCTCTCTATCTATATTAATAAAGTCGAGTGTGTCGGTCGGTTTGTCGAACGCTTTGAACTTTGAAATGATAGGATCAAGAAAAATTGTGATCCCAAATAAAGGACGAATTTCAACTATAAAATGCATTTTGAATAATTTATAATATTCTTATTATTACTCAAATATTTTTGGCATATTACTCGATAAGTCCATGAGGCCATATATCTATCTTGTATGTTTTGATGTAAAACAAAACATAATAATTGAACTATTAATAACAAAGCCAAAAATTTATTCCCAGCTTAGAGACATAAGTCAATGAACTTCTAACTTTTCTTTTATTTATCCACACCTATGTCAATAAACCCTTACTCAACCTGAAATTTTCACTTAACAATAGCCTAAGAGAAATTGTCCTTTAAAATAATTGAAACATTCTTCCCCTCTGTTCAATAATTATATATAGCCTGGCATTCAATAAGTTGAATTAGTTATTTTCTGTACTTCCTGAAGATGTGTTGATAGCCCGAAATATATAATATATTGAAAAAAAAAATTTTTATATCTTTTAATTTTTTAATTTTAATGTGAAACAAGTGACGAAGAATCCTTAACTCATAGTAAATCAATATTAAATATAATATTTATTTACTCTTATCTTTATTATTTTTTCTGTCTAAATGTCTATCTGGGTGACTGGATTCAGTTGCCAACATTAACGAAAAGTCGTAGAAAGTTCATTCTTGTGCTAAAATGTTTCCGATGCGGAGAACTGATGAAAATTATTCAAAAAATGATATTTTTTGAGATTTTAATCTATTTCTATGGTAAAAAATAATAATCAAACTAACAGTTATCTTTTGAATAACCTTTCATTTAATAAATAAATTATTTTTCAATTCAATGAGCAATCCAAGTACTCACATTGCTGGCATTCGGGTTCAATTGGATAAAAATCGAACAATTTTGCTAACTCTTTTAACCCTATGAACCCCAGAGACTGGAACTCGGTCCCAGCCACCGTCCAGAGATACCTTCGACTCCAAACCAGACCACAAAATCCCATCTTCTTCTTTTCACGATGGAGGGGTCAACCCAGGCCTTTAGAGGGTACACATTTTTGGTGTAACTTCTTCTCTCATCATTTTTAATTTAAAAAAAAATCCCGAAGGATTGAATTGCCATTCTGACATAATAAAAAGTACCTGACGGACACCGAGCTTCGTTCGGTATATTTTTGTTTGTTTTAATTATTGTTTGTTTAATGAAACCATTTTGTTTTAATTCAACCGCATTATTATTTTTTTTTCAACCACCTGTTTATAAATAATTTAATTAAAAAAATATTTTTCCCCAAAATTGAGACCTGATTATATAATATGTATTTTGAAATAGATTTTTCATAATTTTTTATTGTAATAAATGAATATCTACAGTTCTTTATAAAAACATTGATAAAATGTTTACTAATAATTATTTAAAATATAATATATATTTATAATATTGGCTGAAATGAAAAGTCGGCTTAAAATGCATTCTTTGAGAAGAATTACCTGCCCTGCCCATTGTCTGTGTGAATAAAAAAAGGCTGACGTGTTCTGATGTGGCCATCTACTTGACTTTGCCATACAACCTGGCCCCTCACATACATTAATATTTAATAAAATTATTTATAATCATGTAGGGGAGGTGGGGTTAGCTTTTGCATTTTTAAACTCCTAGGGGCACACTGATTATGTATACAAAATTTGGTTGAGTTTGGTAAATGGCCAATATTTTCATTTTTTGACCCTCCACCCCTTCCCCCCCATTTTGGGTGGTTATTTTTTGCATTTTTAGACTTCTGGGGACCCAGTGATTATGTACACAAAATTTGGTTGAGTTTGATATATGGCCAAGATTTTCATTTTTTGACCCTCCACCCCCATTTTGGGCGGTTAGTTTTGGCATTTTTAGACTTCTGGGGACCCACTGATTATGTATACAAAATTTGGTTGAATTTGCTCAAACGACCTAGATTTTTAATTTTTAACCACCTAAACTTAGCATTGGTTTACCTATGAATAATTACTTTAATTAAGAAAATAACAATCAAATTAAAAAAACAAAAAAACAATCAATTTAAAATTTCCCGAAGATGAGACCTTGACAGATCGATTTGTCGAGCCAAAAACTCTATTATGCATGATTTTCCTCAAAATCTTTAGAGACGTTTTCGAGAAATCGATTATAAATAGACAAGAGAAAGTATTGTTCATTTAATAGCATAAGATAATCCATAACACCTCGGATTTAGTATTTGACTATCTCTCTTCTTTTCTATAGATTTACTGAACGAAATGTATATTGTTATCAAATTAAATTTTACTTTTAAACAGATTACTCTCGATGCTGTTTTTTTTTATTTTATTTGTGTTTTGGCTTTGACAAATAGCGTCTCAATCATTCAGTAGCCTCGTTTATTACGCAAGCCAGCTGCTCCAATTGTTAGACAGCCCACCAATGTATAATCTAACGACGTATACAAATCATGTGTATTTTCTTTTGCCTTGGAAAAACCAGCTCATCGATGAGAGTAGTTTGGTAAACTTTCACCTCTTTGGTTGTTGGTTGTCTATCACACTCCCCCTGCACCCCACCCCCACCCCCTGAACCGGGCAAAGTTTTTCAAATCAATAACGATCGATTTCATTTTATGTGTCAATTTATTATTATTTGTGAACAATAAATAAGAAAAGTGAATTTTCGGAAAAACATTATTTTAAAAATTTCACAGAGTCAAAGAAAAACATCTCTACTCTTATTTTTTGGGGAAATAGCAAGTAATTTTTTAACGAATTACTTTTTTTCCCGCTGCTCTCGCTAAACAAACATGGATACACATATAAATAAGTGTTTATTTATTGGATGTTGATAGCCACATTTCCACTTTCACGAAAAATGTTGTTATTGAAACAATATTTATTGCGATCATAAAACGGATATATTGAAAAAGTATTGAACAAACAATGCATATCATAAATATATATATATATATACTATTTGATACTCTAAACGAGTAAATTTAACATCAAATTAAGACCCGCCAAAAGAATTTTAAAATAAATTTTAAATAAGCCGATCATACATACATACCCCTTTAGGGTAAAACAGAGATGGCGAACCTTCTCAATTGGCTAAGTCATTTTTGATACCTCAATTTAGAAAAATAAAATAAAAACAAAATAAATGGGCAAGATTTTCATTTTTTGACGCCGCCCCCCCCCATTTGGGGGGGGGGGATTTTGCGTTTTTAGACTTCTGGAGTCCCACTGATTATGTATACACAATTTGGATGAGTTTGCTCAAACGACCTAGATTTTTAATTTTTAACCCCCCTCCACCCCCCTTAATTTTGAGTCGATATGCACCAAATTCTAATCAGTTCTTAATCTAATTAGACCAACACTACGTGTGAAATTTGGTTTCGATATTCACACTAGTTTTTGAGCTAGCTCGTCGACAAAAATTTGGTTACGCACAAACTAACTAACAGACTAACAGACATTTTGACAAAACAATTATTATCTCAAAAAATATAATTTTTTCGATGTTCACTTATTAGAGCTTTTTTGTAGACCGAAATGCCGAAATGGTTTCGCTCAATTTTTTTAATCGAAATAGTTTGGGCCGTTTTTTAGATATTTTGAAAAAAAGAAGGAAAAAAACCACATTTTTCATGCACGATTACAATACTTGACCATACCCTGTATGGTAAAGTAAAAAAAAACAGAAGTGGGTTATAAATTTACTTAACAAATTACATACAGAACGCTGAAGGCTGAATGATATTAACGATTGCTTAAAAACTGATAAAGTTTTGTTAGCTTAAATCATTCATTAACTATAAATTTAATAGATCATAGATACTGAGTATTGCAAAAAGTTTTACTTTTTCTTCCAATTTATTTACTAAAATATTTATAAAAATTTAATTAAAAAAATCATTTATAAGTGCAATTTACGTTTGAACTATTAGAAGATTCTTTCTGGTTAGACTTTCCATAGGTGAAAATAAAATTTTTTATTAAACGAAATCAATTAAGTTGTCATATGCTTGATGCAAACAAAAATATACATATTGAATATGAATATGTTTAGATATAATTTATTTGTTTGAGACTAGGTATTGTTTCGAAGTTTTCATCAGTCTTTTTCATTCTAAACATTTTATCTGTTATCTCTTATATCCGATTGGTTATATCTAGATCAATCAGCTTTGTTGTTATAACAAGCTGGTCAGTTTGTTATGTGACCAGCTTACTATAATAACAAAATGAATTTTTCTATATCAAATAGGGTAATTTAACTCATAAGAAATAACCGAGAAAATAACAGATAAAATATTTATAATTAATAAGATTGATGATAAGATCAAATCTTCGAAACAGTCTCTAACAAATATATAATTATATAAACAAATTTGTATTCTATTTGTTATATATGTTATAATTTTGTTTACATCCAGCAGAGAACAACTTCATTGATTTCTTTTAATAAAAAAATTTATAATTTCACCTATCGTTAGTCTAACCAGAAAGAATCTTCTAATTCAAATATAAAATAAACTACATATATTACTTTTTTTTTAATTACATTTTTATGAATATTTTAGTAAATAAATTGGAAGAAAAAGTAAAACTTTAATACCGGAGATTAGTAAATTTTTGGTTAGTGAATGATTTAATCTAACAAGCTAGAAAACACGATACTTTTTTTATCAGTTTCCATGGTATTGTTAATATCATTCAGGCATCCGGGTACTGTATGTAATTTATGAATAATCCACTTTATTAATATATGAATCTCTAACTTTATATTAAATGTGAATTTTAATAAAATCTTAAATTCAACTTTTTTTTTTTTTATTATTTTTATTTTCTGTCTCAAAATATATAAAAATCTTATATTGTAAGATATATAATTTATAACTTCTAATAAATTCGAAAATCTCAGAGGGAGCGAATTTTCATACTAACATAAATATTTCATTCTCCATAGAAATGATGTTTTCATAAATAAATAAGATGATTGGTCCGTCCGGATTTTCCTTCATCTACCTAGAAATGTAGAAAATGCCTTCATATGGAGTAAATTTATTATTCTTATTTATTTATTTATTTCATCGCGTATTCTGACAAAATTACATATTAGTGGAGTGCGGTCCATGGATGCTGTGGATGCAGTGCATCCTTAAAATTTCAAACAATTAGAGTATTTTTATAAATTCAGGAGAATCTTTAAATTTTCAAATTATTGTCCGATATTTCAAATATTTATATAAAAAACGTTTTCCGGTTTGAATTAAAATTGTTGCGTAGTTTCAAGAGGGAATTAAAATGAATGATTTTTTCGAAAAGGATGCGGATAGAAGGTTTGAACTCCCTGCCTGGTAGATATATCTCCCAGTACAAGCATGTCAAAGGCAAGTTCAGACGAGTTTAATAAATTCGTTAATAAAATATTCTTTAAGCAATAACTGTTAAACGATTGAAGATATCGACATTCGGTTTGAACATATTTTGTTGCAAATTTCATCTACTTTCTGAATCTAATAAAATAATTATACGGTTCCATTTAAAATTTCGGAGCAAAATTAATAACACGGTTAACTTTATAAAACACGCCCCTTAGCGAGGGCGGCAAAAATTAGAATGGCATGGATGGTTTTTTTATTTTATTTACCAAACCTTCCTTTCTTGAAACAGACCCTGTTAACACAATTTCGTTAATTCAATCTTAAGTTATAGACACTACAGTCCATAAAAGTTTAGCATCCCCTCCCGCCTTTATTTTACGTCCTACAATAAAAAGTTATTTATCAAAAAGATGGACTATTATGGTGGCATTAACGTGAGAGTATTCATAGCCCTATTTAACCAAACAATTTCTAAACTTATATTGGAAAATTTTCGAGAAAATTGCATTTTTTATACGATTGAAGCTATTTAGCCACCTAGTGGACGTATGAGCTTAAAAAATATTTCCAGGAATTTTTTTTGGTCGATTTCCTCTGAAGGATTTTTTCCCAAACTTCTACGATTATTAGTTCCTGAGATACGGTACCTCGTCACCCTTATTGAATCACCCGGTACATAGGACCGGATTAAAATTAATAATTATTTAATTTTACAAACAATTACAATAAATGATATGATGTACATTCTTAACCATTAGTTCACATTACACATTTACATACATATCACAGGGTGAATCAAAGCGATCCGATCCATTTAACCAATTTTTTCTTTAATACTTTTTTGTCAAACGACAGATTTTTTAGATCATTTGGGAATCTATTAAAATATTTAATTGCCACAAAATAGGGATTTTTTGAGTAATTGACTTATTAATCTTTGGCAAGACAATTGATCTATGTCTAGTTCTGCAACTATGTCCATCATACATAATCTTCACACATCATAATAACAAACAACAGAGTTCACAATAAAACATTTATCAATACTCAAGAGAGATTACACCTTAATTTTTTAAATAAGTCTAGCCAGAAAAGTGATAAGTGGTTTCGTTGGATTATCATCTGCACCCCCACACAATTATACCATAGGCTGAATCCCTCTCCATTGCTTAATTATATACATATACAGCCATCAAATTATATCAACTTTATAACCATCGAGGAATATCATCATGCTCGGACACCTTATACAAATATGGCGCTGTCTTCAGAGACTCATCAACTCTTAGGAACTGATGATGGCATTATTGAATTAAAGCCGAAACGTTTTCCATAATTAGGAGTTTTTTATTCAGCAGAGGCTACCCATTGGCTGAATCCCTCTCCATTACTTAATTATATACCGTAGTTATTATACTCTCAAACAGAGCCTGATAAATTGCCTTCATAGCCCTATTTAACCAAGATATCATTTTCCATCTTGACGAAACTTTTTATTATTTACATATTTATTAATATTATGACTGATTATTAAGGACAAACCATTCAAACTAGTTTCTAACAAATAAATTATACCTATATATATATCTATTTTGTTTTTTCTAAGATTCCTCCAAAACTTAAGTGACTTATGAAGAATTTAAATTTTATAAATTAAAGCAGGAGTTCCCAAACTTTTCCGAGTTCCGGTGCCTTCTTTCAATTAAAATTTTTCCATGGTGCCATATAGTTTATTATTTATTTTGGCCGATCAGGAGGGGGCCTCCTCTTACAACAGATAAGTAGTTTACAAAATTGGGTTATACAAACTGTGGTAATATTTACATTTCTCTCTATTTACAGTAGTAGCATTGTTAAAATTTTATACATATGTCAAATCAATAAATACAAAAATGAAAAAGATGAATAGAAAAAACAAACAAATAAATAAATAAAAAGTAAAAGTATGTCTAATCGTAAGTAATAGATAAAAATTAATACATTTTAGCTTCTCATTTTGTATTTTTCTTAGTTAGATCAAATTAATGTCTTGCTTCAATTTATTATCAAGCTTCGCGGCGCGCCTGTGAAGAGGCTGCGGCGCACAGTTTGAAAACCTCTGAATTAAAGGGTTTGTTCAGTCACATAAAATAAATAAATAAAGTCATTTTAATCAATTTTAGTAAATTTATCAAATAAATAATGTTAATTGATTAAAATTACTTTATTTATATTTATTTTATGTGACTAAATAAAGTAATTAACTTATAAAATGTATATATACTAGTATTTCCATCAATGATTGATTTCTCTTTATCTATCAACAACTTTGCTACTCTCGATAAAACAAAATCTTCCAGCACTTTTCATTTTTATTATATCATTTACTACCATATGACTGACAAGTGAATGACATTTTCAATTCATTTCTTGTCTTTTACTAATATTCATTTTCGATGAAATCGGTTGGAATAAAAAAAATATAATTTAAAAAATTTGTCAATTTGTATACCAATAGCTTAAAGAGACGAGAAGATTAAAGATGTGTATTTGATACACAGGCAATCCGAAATATTCGATTTAAAAAAAAAAATTCAAGGAAAAAAATAACTTAAAAAGTCGGACAAGTACGCTAGTCAAACTAATAAATATTTTTAAAATATGTATTGATTCAGTTTATCTTGGAGTTAAAATTAGCTTAAATAAAAAAAAATAAAAATATTTACTCAAAATTCCTGATAATTATTAAAAAACAGCCCAAATATGACGCTTTTTGTTGCTTAAAATTTCGATTATTTATTTATTTTATTTTTTCAAAATTTTGTCTTTATTTAAAATTTTTCTTAAAAATTTTCCAATCCCAAAATTGTATATAAAGAACGGAATTTAAATAAAAGATTAATTTTCAAAATGGTCAAAATTTTAAACCAAAATTCAATTAACAAAAATAATATTTATATATTTATTTTTCATAATTATTTATATTTTTCATTTTTATTCAAGGTAATTTCATTTGAGACAATCTGTAAAATTGTCTATTTTCAAAATATTTATTTTTAATTTATATATTTATTTGTTTATAATTGCTTTACAATTATTTTAAAAGCAACTATTTTTTCGAATTTCCATTGACAAAGAAAAAATTTCTCTTGAAACGTTTGGATTTCTAGATAAACGTTTCCAGATTGTTTTTATAAAAATCAACGAGGATATTCTCTGTTTGATGCAATTAAACATATACATATAGGTATATAATTAATTTAAATATGTAAGGATATAATTTATTTATTAGAAAATATAGTTCCATAGGTTTGACCTTCAATATAATTCTTTTTAATTAGAAATGTTATATCTATTATTTCTCTATGGTTCAAATACCTGGTTAGATGTAGGTAATTTTGTTTTTGTTGTAATAAAAAACGTTTATTATGTGAGCTTGCTAGTACAACAAAAACGAAATTACCTACATCTAACCAGGTATTTCAACTTTTGTAATAAAAAACGTTTATTATGTGAGCTTGCTACTACCACAAAAACGAACTACTTCTAACCAGGTATTTGAAACCACGTTAAAACTCTCTAATAAATAAATTGAACAGTGTAAGTTCTAAAGGGTCTAGGTAAGTGGCAAATTCGGATATTTTGAGTTATACATGTAGAAAAGCTCTATGTGTCAAACCTAATAATATTGCAAAGGTAGACAGTGCCAGTGGTATATTTAGATATTCATCCGCTGTGGGAAAGTTGGCGCTGCCTGTATATGCCAGCCTATTTTATTTTTAAAGGGTGTATGTGCCGAGAAAATCTGAAAAATGTTGTGTTGTTTGGGGTACCCTTTTCAATAATATGTGTTGCACTATTTTTATAAATAAGTAATGAATCACTTAGACCCTTTTACGATTTCCGATTTTCAATTATTTTTTTCATTAAATTTAAGATCTTTTTTTAGTTTTTCGCAGGGGTCTTGCTTAAAGGAAATTGTATTACATGAAAAATATATATTTAAAGCTAAAAAGATGTTTACTACTTACCAAGATTTTTTTATTTGATTATCTCGGTTCTATATTTTTGGCACTTAGACCCTTGACAACACTCAACTATATAAATACATATTATATTATATTTATATTTATTATATAAATGTATAATTATGTTTATTTGCGTCAAGCAGAGGGCAACCTGAATGTTAGAATATTATTGAATTCCTTTTGCATATTATTTGACCTTTTAGTATTGTTTCGTGGAATATTAACGATTCGCGGTTGATTGAAAGTGTGAAGGTGCTGGTAATATTTCAACCTGTGTTCAATCATCTTTTATAGCCATATAGGTATAACGTAGAAGAATAAATAATTTATTACAGGATTGCGGCAACGATGAAATATAGGTATGTGCGACTTATAAAACGAAAGTTATGAATTGAAAAATTTATAACACTAGGGAAAAATTATGATAGTTTTAGTAAGAGAAAATATTTTATGATAACGTGACGTCCATATAGAACTATTTATCAAGATATAGAAAAATAAGTTATCAACTCTGAATTATTACGGTATATAATCCAGCCTCTGTTTTCATGGTTTTATTAATTTTCTCTACAGTATTATTATTATTATTATTCGATTGCGTTTATCAGAAAATTATCGGTGATTTATAAGTAGATTATGTAGTGAATTAGTTGGTACACCCGCTAGCAGACTTTATAGTTGAATTCACTCTGAATTTAATTATTTATTGATTTATTTGAAAAGATTTTGTTTTGGCGAGAGAAGAAGAGTTTTAAAGATTCTTAAAGAGAAATCAATGAGGTTGTCTTCTGCTTCAAATATTTATTCATATAATACCTATATCAAATATAAATATCCATTTATAAGAATTTTGCTGGCTTGGTGGGTACTGGATATATTAATTTTTTATTGTTAGGATAAATAAACTGAATTTGCTTCTTTCCAGTAATTTATTTTGATTTTCAAATGGTTATTCCAAATATTTCGAGAGCGTTCTCAGCATCTCTTCCTCAGTGTAATTATAACAACTCACTGACTTGCCTATTGTGTGGTCCCACAGTTTCCACTGAGGAAGAGATGCTGAGAACGCTCTAGAAATATTTGGAATAACCATTTGAAAATCAAAATAAATTGCTGGAAGGAGGCAGGTTCAGTTTATTTATCCTAACAATAAAAAAAAATATCTATAGCTAGGTATATATAATTTATTTCTTTGAGACTATAGCTTCGAACGTTTGAATTTGATCATCAGTCTTTTAATTAGAAATATTTAATCTGCTATTTCTCATGGGTTCAAATACCCGATTGGATATAGAAAAATTCGTTTTCTTGTTTTAGCAAGCTAGCCATATTACAAATGAATCTCACTATAGTATCAAACAAATAAATTATATATATGAAAGATTTCAATTTGCTAATGGTAATAGATTCAAATTTTCTTAGAATATCATAAGATGGTGTCATCTATTAAATCCGATGGAATGGAATATTTTTAATTATATGTCAGAGGGGTTGTTTTTCAACCCCTCGGGAATCTAACTCGAGTGCCAGTAACAGCAATCCATTAAAAAAATTTCATTCCGTCCGATTTAATAGATGACACCATCTTATGATTTTCTAAAAAATTATATATAGTTTATTTGAATCAGAAAGAGGTCAACCTCATTGATTCCTCTTTATGTATTTATTCATTGTTCATTTTGTTTAAAAATTTCTGAAATGTAGAAGAAAAATTATTTTCAAACATGATTTATTTCTAACTATGTGTCAGTAAATTATTTTAGAGAAAATAGTTGCACGCCTTGTATCTATGCAACCGAAACGACAGCTTTGGTGACCGTTCACAGCTATGCAGGAGGAATTGTTTGAGAATAAATTTAAATGATGAAAAAAATACTATAAATAATAATAATAAACAAATTATAACGTTTATCATTTAAGAAAAACTTAACCCCCCCCCCACCCTAAAGCTCTCTTTGCAAGAAACATGCAGTTTTCGAACGCATAGCACCCCATCGCTTTCAAATTGGATAAAAGTCTAACTCGCCTACTCTTTTATCCCTATGACCTCCAGAAACTGGAACTGGCTTCCAGCCACCGTCTTTCCCTTGACTTATTTCACGATGGAGGGCCCAACCCAGGTCTTTAGGGGCTTTACCATTTTGGAGTAATTCCTTCACACAACAATTTAATTAAAATAAACTAGGTTATGTTTTTAATTTTTAAATAATATATTTAAACTTTTCTTCCCCCTGTGGACTGGGGGTAGAATATGTCCACAGTATCCCCTGCTTGTCGTACTGAAAGGGGTTGGAAGTGAGGATAGCCAACTCACTCTGTAAAAAATAAAAAATAATTTTTAAAGGTCGCTGAAGAATTTTGAAGATTTGTTAGTGATTCGTGTTTGACGTTTTCAAGCGACCTTTAAAAATATTAATATTTTAAGCCTTGATTTTTTATTTATTTCACTATCAATTTACAAAATAATGAGCAAATATAAACGACGCGCGACTTAAAAAAAATCAGTATTAAAATATATTTATGTTTTAATATACATTAGAGCCTCGTTAATCCGGACTAACTGGTAAACCGGATAATTGAAAATCCGGATATATGGGTAATAAAAACAAAATAAATACTCAAATAAGCGAATTTGATTTTATTTCCATAAAAAAAAAACATGTTTATATCAAAATTATATAGAATTGTTTAAAAAATAGATACAAAAAAAAATGAAATATCTTTTCACATCATTATTATCTATGTGAACATTTATTAAAATAAAAATGTCTATAAATCTGATCCGGATAATCCGAAGGTTCAAATAAATGAGGGCCGAATAAACGAGGTTTTACTGTAATATTCTAATATTGGGAACCCATACCACAGTTGCCTTAAGATGCTCAGTTATCGTTGATTGAATAATTTATTCTTTTGTTTTAACGAAAAGATAATTTGAAAGAAATCGTAATGAGAGAATATGAAAGCACATGAACGAATGCGAAATTCAAATATTGGTGAATATTAAACAGACCAATGGTAATTTTAAGAATAGCAATTACAATTTTGAGTTATTAGATAAAATTAAAAATTTGAAAAACTTTTTATATAGGAATGATAAAGCAATTTTTTAATGTTTCCGTATAATTTTTCTCTTTATCAATGGAAATTTGAAAAATTCTTAAAAAAATGTTAGTTTAAAAAGTAATAATAAAGCGTCTATTTAATGTTTTGGGAGAAAATTTTTCTTTATCGATGGAAATTTGAAAAATCCTGAAAAATATAGGCTCTCTCAATGGTACACCTACAATTAGATACCGCGAAATTGCAAATGATCCAAGATCTTTAGTTCGATATAATTATATATATATCAGTAGCGTTTGATGACTTTTCAACCAGGGGTTGCTGTCTAAAAATGAACGCTTCATTTTTTTAAATTTTATTTTAATTTTTGATTTTTGTTTTTTGCAAATATCATCGAATAGAGCGTCAATTTTTTCAGTTTTCAAATTTAACATTAGATTATTTAAAATATATTTTAGGACCTTCGCCTCAAACTGATACTGTTTTGTGTGAGTAAGAGAAAAAGTCAGAAATTAATTCTTGTAGTCTCGATGGGAATCGACCATCTTCCTCAATGAATCAGCCTGTCCTATAAGAAAATATTAAATTTCTCAAAATTCTATTGCTATAAGCAAGCTATGCCTTGTCTATAGCACTCTTTGTTACTTCCGAACTTATATATTGAGAGTTCTTCGAAATGGATTATTCCAAAGATTCCCGAATCATCTTTATTTATCATTTTTTTGTATTATTTCTATTTTAAGCGAAAACAATTTTTATTCGACTAAAACTCATGTGGACTTGTCTTTGACAAGCTCAAACTGGAAGATATCTACCAGGCAGGGACTTAAAACCTTCTATCGGCGCCCTTTTCATTTTAATTGCCCCTTGAAACTATGCAACAATTTTATTTCATTTCGAGAACCAAAATACTTTTTAAAACAAAAAATGTTTTTTATAGAAATATTTGAAATAACAGATAATAATTTAAAAATAACGAAATCCAGTTTTGCTTTATGTTCATTTCATAAAGCAACTTTTTTTATTTTTTGTTTTTTACATTTCCTTAATTAAAATTCCATTGAAAAATGGAGAAAATTTCCCGACACTTTTGGCATTTTAATAAAAGTTTTTTTTTAATAAAAGATTTGTATTTATTTATATTATAAAAACAATTAATAAATTTTTTTCAATTTAAATGAGTATTTGTGGCCTGCTATCCATGGATGCTGTGGATATTGCGCAACCCTAAAATTTCTAAAAGTCAATAGTATTTTCATACTTTGTTATAAAAAATACAAAGTTAAATTTCAAAAATAATGAAAAATTTTCTATTTATCGATGGATTTTACAAAAGGAAGGGAAAAATAAAATAAAATTTTAAAAATTGAAGGATTATATTATTTGGCCAGCATACCCTGGTTGAAATGTCACAGCCCGCCACTGATGCGTTTGTTTATTTGCACCAAGCTGACGCCAATCTCATTGATTTCCCTTTATTAAACCCTTTATTAAAAGTTCCGGTTGTTGCCCTAGGACTGATTGTTTTTAAGCTGCTTAGTCGAATGTCTAGCCAAGATCTAAGCCACGGAAGAAGCGCCCTTTGCTTTGCATGCCTGTGGCCCTGGGCTCTTCATTACCGCCTTTTCTTAGCGAATACTTCCGTTCAACCTCGACTTTAATTCACTTCCCCCAAGGGGGTTTCAAAAAGAACTGACGACGGTATTCGGGCTTTTCTTAAAAGTGCTGAAGAAGGGTGGGTGAGACAATTAAAACGCTCCAGGCATTCCACGATTCCTTCCAAGCAATGCCTCGAGGGCGCAATATTTACTGACTTACTTATCGTACTTCCCTTCATGGCTAATGAGCACTTCACGCTAGTTCATTTCCATTTGACAGGTAGATCGATTCGAAAATAAAAACCCTGATAAGTACGATCCGGGCTCACATACAGAGCGTTCCGCAACTAAAACATCTATCTATCTATATCTATACTTATTATAATCGGCTTGCGCGACGACGCCGACGTGATTTTTTTAATTTTAAAACCCACTAATAGTTCCTGAAAAATATTTTTTTTTTTAAATTATTATTTTAATATAGCTACTGCGGAGTCCAGGGCCAGCAAGTTGCCCGCCCAATGCGGGTTTCGCTGCTGGTATATTATAATTTATAGATACAGATTTTTATTTAAACATATTATACTAATTATCATACGGTACGTAACTGATCAAACTTATTAAATCTAGAAAGGTCTTAGCTGAGTTTTTCAAGTACTCCTCTCGGTAAAATATAAAATCAATATTATAATAATTCTTATTTAATATTTATAAGTATATTAAAAAAAAGTTGATTTTTATAAGAACATTGTTTTCTATTTTTACCACCAGGAGCGACAGCGTATCTGAACTTATCTGATCGAATGATAAGAAAAACAATATATGTTCCAAAATACTTGAAATATCAAATTTATTATTATTTGTTATTAAAAAGAAAGAAATTAAATAAATTGTGAAATTTGTTCATATTTTTAATTCAAGTATTTGTTTGAAATTGAGCTGGTACAAAAATCGCTTCAAGACGGCCATTTTGCCGCACTTTCACATCATTATTTTAAATCGAAAATTAAAAAAAAAAAATTAAACCTAGCTCCACTAAAAAGATCCAAAGGGACTCTCTCTGATATAAAAATATACTACGCTTCAAAAAAGGTGGAACACTTGAAAAATTCGGATATTTTCAATTAACTTTAAATAATCTAAAAAAAAACTTTAAAACATTTTATTCATTGTGATATTGTTTAAAAATAATTCTACGTGTATAAAATGTATTTTGATATTTCTTTGAAAAAATCCGAATTTTCCAAGTGTTCCACTTTTTTTGAAGCGCAGTGTATTTTATATTTTTGACACCACGTAAAATTCAACCTTTCCCAAAATAATCAACATTTGATTTCAATTTCAATAAGATTTTAGGTTTGTCGAAAAATGAATTAGATAATTTTCCTATAATTTAAGTTCTTATCATATTTAGTTTACGAGCTACAATTCTCTGACAGACAGGGGAGGGATTTCGTTGAAAATTAAATAAAACGGGTCCCTATTAGTGTCGATACAAAATCTGTCTGTCCTCCGCCTGACAAAGCATGCAGCTCGTAAAATAAATAAGATACAATCTTGACATTTACACGTATATGAATTCATTTTTCTTGAAAAGGGGCCGTACATAAATTACGACTCACGAATTCCAAGATTTTTAGACCCCCCTCCCCCTGTGTCACATTCTGTCACATTTCCATTGAGTTCCCCTGTATTGTGACGTCACACTACCACTTTTATACCCTATAATTTTCAGGTTGGAATAATAATAACTCAAAATATAAAAAATATATTTGAAAATTTTTAAAAAATTTTCATTTAACTTTTGTGACATCACAATTTTTAAGATCCCCCCCCCCCCCCTTATCACATTTTGTTACAATTCTAAGATGCTCCCTCCCTTCTTACTGGGTGACGTAATTTATGAACGGGCCCAAACAAAAATTATATTAAAATTTTAATCGAATAATCATTTTGAAAGCGTCAAATTTTTTATGGGTTTAAAAATAAAAAATAAAATTATCACAAGGTTTGAAGTATTCATCTATTTAACTAGAATTAGACTATATGTTTTGAAATTTAATTTATCTTAAAATGAGGGGGAGTCGGGTAGCTCAGTCAGCTAACGCACTGGCTTCTATTCGGCATCGATCGATTATGACGATGCTGAAGTGGACGTCCGGGGTTCGATCCTAGCTGTCAAATAAAAATTTGCTGAAAACTCGGCTCCCTCACTAACCCTACTAACCCTCTACTTATGTGCTGTCTAAATGGGCCTTGTTCCCGGTGACATTAAATAAATAAAAAAAAAAAATGACGGTATAAAACGGCCATAAGTATCTATTTTTAAGTAATTTTTGTACCTTCCGGCATTCAGAATTTGCTTAACTTAATATTATCAAAAAATCACTAATTCATTTATTTTCCACTTATCGACTGAAAATAAAAATAAATTTGATATCTCAATTATTTTGGAAGATATAACTTTCGGAAGACTCAGTATGCGAGTTCGACTTTCTCTTGACTGGCTTACTTTTTTGTTTTTTAATAGATATTTACTTAAATACCAATTCGGTTACAAATTACTAATCCATTTTAATCATGTTTGGCCAGTTTTTTATACTTCAAAAATGATTTTGAAATTCATTTAATTCAATCGGGATCTCTCTCTGAGAGTTGGTTAATCTCTTTAATGAGATCTGCCCCCGTCCCCAAACTTCCACACGTTTTAATCCAAATGAAAACAGAAAGGGAGAGGAGAGAGGGAAGAGAGAGAGAGAGAGAGCGAGTGAGGATAAAGTTGAAAATTTAGGAAAAGTTTTAGGAAAATGTTTCACTAGCGTTAATAAGGTAAAAGATAATGAAAACAAATTTACTTGAATTTAACAGAAAATAGAAAATAATCGTTTGTTTTAGCTTAGGACATTTATATTTCATTGTATTGCACTATATTTATAATATAGGTATATTCATTAGCTATTCTAATACTGAAGGAGACAATAAAAGAGTGTGTCTTCTGCTGGAATTATAAATTTTATTTATTTATAACGATATAAATAAATCGTTATAAATAAATAAAATTTATAATTCCAGCAGAAGACACACTCTTTTATTGTCTCCTTCAATATATAAAAATTCTCCTACTCTCGGCAAAAACTTTCAATTTAATATTCTAATACTCTTAAATAGGCAGATAGTTTTAACAACTGAATAAATTTACTGATTAAATAATATGAGATAATAATTAAATTGAATTGAGAAATTGAAGAAAAGTTAAATAAATAGGAATTGTGGGAAGTGGATTTTTCAATATTTTTTAAATATAGGTACATACAAGCTGTAATTGAAAAGATTCAGTTTTTCGGAAGTAACTGAGTTCATGATTCATATACAGAAATCAATTAGGTTTTTCTATGCTTGATGCACATGAACATATTATATAGTATATACCTACATTTTGGAAAAAAAATCGTGATTCTTTTTTAAGATTTTTTTTATAATGATATTGATGAGAGAAGAAGATACACCAAAAAGGTGCATCCACTAATGGCCTGGGTTGGCCCCTCCATCTTGAAAAGGAGAAGAAGAGGGGATTTTATGGGCTGGGTAGGAGTTGAAGGTATCTGTGAATGCGGGTCTTAAACAGCTGAAGGTTATAAGTTGAGAGGAAGACGGTGGCTGAAAGTGAGTTCCAATCTCTTGAGGTTATAGGGATAAAAGATTTGGCGAAAGCGCTGGTTCGGCTTTTATCCAATTTGACAGCGAAGGGGTGCCGAGTTTTCGAAAACCGCGTGTTTCTAGCAAAGAGGGCTTTAGGGGGATAATTGATTTCAGCTCTACTGAACAGACACTATGATAGTATCTGTAGTACAGGGAAAGGGCAGTTAATTTTATATCCTTTTTAAATATATTTATATAATTATTGTCAATTTTTATATGTTGAAGGAGACAATAAAAGAATAAAAAACTTTCAATTTAATTTTTATATGGCATGTTCCTGTTTCTAATTTATTTATTTATTTATATTATATGATTTTTGGATTTTTTTGAATAGTCGAATAATTAAAATATGACCGAATTAAATTCATTAGTTCGAAAGTTATAATCATGAAACAATGTTTTTTTTTTAATTTTTTTTTTAATAGCCTTGAGAAAACTATACTAGTCCATTATGGCCATAAAAAGTTCCTGTGTGTGTGAGGAATCGTGTTTAAATTAGTGTAGGGATCAGATTAAAGTAAACCCGGGTTAGCTTGATAAGAGGCATTTAAGTTATCTACACCAATTGACCATCTATAAAACATATTAGGCACTGAAGATGCTGTCAATACTGGAGCAAAACAGTAATCCATTAAATGTTTGTGATAAATTAAACTTTATAATATAATACTATCCACGATAGTGTTCTAATTTCACAATTTCCATCTCCAATTTCAAAAAATCCAAAAATCATATATATAATATAAATAAATATTTATCTAAGTTAATTCACTCTTATTATCAGCGAAATAAGCTACTACCAAATGCAATTGTGTGTTTTATTTATATAATACTAGTTGTTTTAAATATATAGACTATTATACGTATAATATGATTTATTTGTTAGAAACTATAGTCTCTAATAAATAAATCATATTAATGTATATAGTCTATATATTTCAAAAAACTAGTATTATATAAATAAAACATATAATTGCATTTGGTAGTGGCTTATTTGGCTGATAATAAGAACGAATTAACTTAGGTAAATATTTATTTATATTATATGATATATGATTTTTGGATTTTGTTTCTTTTTAATTATAAATATTTTATCTGTTATTTCCCATGGGTTGAAATACATTGAATGTAAATAAATTAGTTTCGTTGTAATATTAATTCGATTGTGAGGTGGCCAGCTTACTATTATAACAAAACGAATTTAGCTACATCCAATCGGGTAATGTATATATAATATTTAATAACTGTTGAAAAATTCCACCTCACACCCTCTTTATTTAATTTTTACTCAATTTCACAATTCATGTAAATTATTTCATATTATTTAATTCACTGCTTATTCTAAAATATTAGAAAAGTTGATGAAAATACGTATATATAATTTAAAAGACTGTTCAACGTCAAACGTATAATAT
Source organism: Forficula auricularia (assembly GCA_024734495.1). Lineage (NCBI taxonomy): Eukaryota > Metazoa > Arthropoda > Insecta > Dermaptera > Forficulidae > Forficula > Forficula auricularia. Next base: position 39,248 of record JALMQS010000433.1, read on the forward strand.
ATGCCTACACGTCTATTTGCTTCAAGCAGAAGACAACCTAATTGATCTCTCCTTAATTTTTTTAGATCTTTCATTTTTGTAAAACACCACGAAAATTTCCCTTATTTTTAATATACAAACACCCCGTACACTATTAGTTTAATTTATGGTATAAGAATTATATAAATTAAGTTAATTTTAGGCCTAAGTGGAGCTAGAGGCCCCTGGATAGCTCTATCCCTTTATGCAATATTTTTTCACCAGTTTTGAGATCATGAAAATGATAGCTTATTTATGTATCTACTCATTTAAAGTATCAAATAACTATTAATATTTCCTATATTATCATAACTCGAATATATTTATTCAAAAATCCACCCTTTATCGTGAATTTTTTTTATCTAACTTTATCACGATTTCAATTTAATATGTTAACGAGTGTCGAAAGAACTTGCTAATAATTATATTCATGACTATTTTTTCCTTTTTAAACAAAATAATAATCTAAATATAGGGATTATTTTAAGATTCAACTGTCATTCTTGTACTGCAAACGAGAATGCGATATTAAAAGGTAATAAATATTAATCTGACTTTAAAGTAGTCGTGAATATGCAATGTGGGTTATAAAAAGACTCTTTAGAAAGCAGCTCGTGACTAACAAATTCGCCATCAGTACAAATTTATATTTAAATACTAGCACTTGGCTATCTTGTTTCTGATAGACCTTTCACAACCATCCAGGTCTTAGAACTTTTCAATTTATGACCTCTTTATAATGTAAATCTATAATCCGATATAAATATATTTTAAATTTTTCTTCGAGATAGTAATTATTATTAAAACAAGCCAAAACTGGATTAACAACGGCTTCTATTATTAAAACGAATAAATAAAAGAATTGATAATCCCGCCATCTTCTATCATTTCAAAAAAACTTTGTTCCAGCTATCGTTCAAATATTAATATTAAGATATTTAAACACTTTTTATCTTTAGTAAAATTTAAAATTCGAAATCTTATTTATTTGAAAAATATTTAAATAACCTTATTTATATTCAACAAGTCAAAATGTCATTTGAACAATCAAGTGGGACAAAAAATATTTAAGTATATAATAAAATATTTTAAAGCAAGGGGTTTAATTTTCAGACTTTAAAAAAATTATTTAGATTAGATTAAATAGATCTCATTAGATCATTACAAAGAAACAATAAACTATTTTTATAGTTTTTTTTTTTTTTTTAGAATAATAAAAACAGAGTGATTTTGTTCTTGACAATAATTTATAGAAAACATCATTGAAATTAGCGACAAAAAAGCTTCACTTTTTCATACATACTTACAAACTGACTTCATATTTACCAAATTGAGAAACTTATTTTCGTTTTTCATTGGTTCAATATTATTTATTAAATAAATCAAGGAAATTATTCAATATTTTAATTACAGAGCTCATCGGTTCAATATCTTCAAAGTACATTTATTACCCTTCAAAATCAAAAGAAGAACGTACTATACAATTGAAATAAGACAAAATTTAACAAAAATTCGCTCAAATCAATCAAAACGCGAAGAGTAAAACTGAAGAGTAATAAATGTAATTTGAAGAAATTGAACAGATATGATTAGTTAAATATTTTTTAAATAAGTTAAATGTTTTTGAATCGTTACAGTAAAAAAAATACATTTATTTTCCTTTTAAAATTTCAATCTATTTGGGACACTGGTTAATATTAAAAATTTAGCTAAAACTTATCATACCTTATTTTTAGGTATTCTAATCAAAATAAGAGTGGGAGGGGTGATAGTAAAACTTCGTAAATAATCAAAATAAGGTCCACCCTAATATATTGATTATACATATAACTTTATCTCGATAAAGACAAATTGAAATTCTGATGAATACACTATTAAATTGAAATATTATATTCTCTCGTTCAAATTTTATGCAAATTTAATGTAAATAAGAATATTATCATCAGATCTGCTATATATTCAGCGGAGGAAATCACTTTTATGGTTATAAAAGCTCCATCAGTTTGATCGCTTTGATTTTATTTTTCCTACCGTATGAGTTCAATTTTATGTCTTTGTTGTTGATCCACAAGAGCCAATCTAAAAGCCCTTGTATGCATGAAGGTGATGCTCGATATCCTGGTTGCATCCCCTCTAGCAGGAGCATTATCTCCGGTGAGAAGGTAGCTGTGAGATCGGCTTACGTGAAGATAGCCACGCTATACCCGGGAGCTAAAATGCATCCATTCATAATAACTTTAATAGAATCCCACCTAGGTAGATTATTTCCATAGAAATTAAGCCAACCAACAGGCATTCAGCCATTTTCCTCTATGCCCTGACCTTATCACCTTTAAGCTACCCAACTAACGTCAAAGAATTAAATAAAATTAATTTTATTTTTTTCATTATAGAACCTAAACTAAAAGACCCTTTCAAAGTGTCTGCGCTACTTTAAGAGAGAAAATAAGTTTGCATAATTCCTGACCAAGAGCAGGGCTTTAATCTACCTCTAGTTCCAAATATTTGTATAGACATGGAGACTAAATAAAATTCGGACTTCTATACCGGGCATTCCATACCTTATAATATCTTATTCTAAAGTACTTAAGATTTTGAATTCGTTCTTATTTGTTGTCGATAAGGAGAGAATTCGTACAATTTTTTCATAATTTTAAGTTAGACGGACAGATATAAAAATCACCTAAAAATGATCACACTCGAACCGTCATTTTAAAGTGAATTAAATTTTAAGTAAATTAAGCTTAATTTTACTTAATTAAGTATTTGAAGGGATAGATCATACTCTATGATAATTTTTTTCGGCCCTACTAAAATGTAAACCCTCTGCAAAATAATAATCATCATTACAGGATTTAAATGATGCAGTCCAAATTAAAATATGAAAAAATTATATTCAACAGAAAATCATTTATTAGAAAAAGTTTTTTCTTATTTTATAGTTTTCAAATGCTGACGTTTGCGAGGTTTTTCCCTCCTTCTTTAGGGTTTTGAAAAGATCAATGAAGGAAGTATAAGGTGTAACTCCCTTCTGTCTCCTATCTCAGTGTTAGTTGGTGTAAGAATATTTTATAATTTTCCATTATCAGTAGAGTGCGATAAATTCTACAGGTGATGGAAAATGAGATACATTCTTCAGATAATGGAAAATCATAAAATATTATCACACCTACCAACACTGAGACAGAAAGGAGTTACACCATGTACACATTGACCTTTTCAAAACCCTGAAGAAGAGGAATTTTAACACAATTTTTATTTTCGGGGAAAATAAATACATATAAAATGTATATTTCAAGTACATTTCAAATTTTTCATCCGAATTGACCAATGGATGTTTGTTCACTTTTTGACCTCTGAGAACGACAATATCCGGTTGTATTTTTTAAATCCGGTTTAAAACTATTAAGGGAATCGAGTCCTTCCCCCCTTCTAGGGAGAAGTCACAAAATGAAATTATTTTTTTCACCTTGGAGAAAAAGTGTCAGGTTTTAGGCTACCAGGTGTTTGGTAAAGTCATGTGGATGGCCACATCAGCTTATTTTGAATTTATTTTTGGTCGCTGCTCCATATAATTTCTTCGTTATCATTGCCCTTTTATGTTTTTCGACTCCAAAATTTAGTTTGACTCTAAATCGGATGGTCGTGACCATTGGCGTAGTTATGGAGTTTTCCTATTGACAAATTTTGGAAGTTACGAAATAATTTAATGAGAAATGCATAGGTGATGTTTCGTAATAATGGAGTTTCGATTTTTCTATGGGGAACAATGAGGCTATAAGTATAGGTATTTTAGAGTATTTATCTAACTCTCTACTTAAATTTCACCATTACTGCTTACCACAATCACATAAACAAATTCATATAAGGACTTTTAATAAAGTACATTTAATTTCCAACATAATAGTTTATCAGTGAAAGCAAAGATTTAAGTATCTTTTTGAGTGTCTTTTTTTGAAAAAAGATGGAAATTATTTCAAAAATCAACCCAGGCCTATAATATTAATAAATGAATTTAACTTTTAAAGACATCATAGATATTAGAGAAATATTTTTACATTGCATATCAGAGAGGTTCGTCCCCTTAGGAATCGAACGCAAGCGCTAACTAAGCTTGCCGGGTCAGTAGCCAAACCCTTAAGACAAATCTCTCTCTGACATGCAACATATATAAGTATTATAGCTAAAGATTTTTCACTCCCACTGATATGCAATGTAAAAATATTTCTCTAATATCATAGATATGATGTCCTTAAAAGTTAAATTCATTTATTAAAAATAGTTTATGCGAGAAATGTCTAAAATCAAAATCAAACTATTGAGTTTATCAGCTATGTAATATATTTCAACATTAAAATTTAAGCCCAGGTAATTTTTTGATTTAAATATGGAAATTGGTTGATGACACGGATTTCAATAAAAATCTTGACATTCAATCTAAGGGGCACCCTTTATCTAAAACCGCTTTTATTTTTGTAAATTTATTTTTACTTTACTCAGAAAAAAATATTTAATTTCCAACAGAAAAGTTAATATGAGAGAAAATCAATAGTTTACGCGTTAAAAAATATTCCACTATTGTAGAGTGAATGGATTTGAATCATAACAAGTGTCTCTCTGATGGGGCGAGACATCCTACCAAAAGTATTATAAATGACAAAGAAATCGATCTTATTTTATCGATTTAATCTATATTGAGGCTCATAGTAATTTTTTAATATAACAAAATAGCATTTTGATTAAGAATTTTGTAGTTTAAAAGAAATTGTATGAAAAGATTCATTCTCTCATCTCCGGGAGCGAATCAACTAGAAATAGCCAAGAGTTTTATTTTTTTTCTCATTAGATATATTTATTCAAATCTATTGAAATTTCAGTTTATATTTTATTTTAATTTATCTTTTAAATAAAATAATTATTATTGGGAAATTTGCATTTTAAAGGGTAGTTTACTTGAAGTCCAAATATAACAAACGCTAATAACTCCGTAGAAAATATTTTAAAAAATATTAAATTAATATTTTATAAAACAATCAATTATTAATAATTAGCTTTAATTTTGAACGAAATCAGTTAAGTAGTTTTTGAGAAAATGGTCAAAAACCCCAAAAACCGTCTATGAATAGCAGTTTTAGAAGGCTTTTAAAAATTCAACTCCATGTCACAAGTCAATGTTTCGTTTCATATGACTTTTTAAACTTTTTCCAAACCCATCTCGTGCTTTCAAAAAACATCGTTTTTTGACGGTTCAGATGGTTTTTGACCATTTTCTCGAAAAGTACCGAATCGATTTTGTTCAAAATATTATTATATCATTCATAATTAATTGTTTTATAATATCTATTAATTTCACATTTTTTTTTAAATTTCAACTGGGTTATTAGCTTTTTTTCAAATTGGACTTCAAATAAACTACCGTTTAAAATTTAAATTTCCTAATCATAATAATTTGATATAAAAGATAAATAAAAATAACCCACAAATATAAAATTTCAATAAATTTGAATAAATACCTGATGAGAAAAAAAATAAAACTGTTGGCCATTTCTAGTTGATTCGCTCCCGGAGAGAAGAAATTGAATTTTTTCATACAATTTCTTTTAAACTACAAAATACTTAGTTAAAATGCTATTTTCTTATATTTTAGACATAGTGTAAACCTACAGATAGATGAAATCGATAAAATAAGATCGATTTCTCTCATATTTATAATCATTTTTTCTGTTTTATCAAGAGGCTGGGTCGCAAGTCACTCGGAATCAGCGAGTCATTTGTTACGGTTTTCTATCTTTTCCCATTTTCTTATAAACTAATCAATCAATTTCGTTCAAAATTAAATATAATTATTAATAATCAATTATTTTATAAAATTTATTAACTTCAAATTCTTAAAAATTATTTCAAAGTACTATTTAGTTTTTTTTTCAAATTAGACTTCAAATAAACTACCCTTTAAAATGCAAATATTCTAATAAAATCCCATTTGATTTAAAATATAAAAGAAAATATTTCATATATATGAAATTTTAATAGATTTAATTGAATATGTGATGAGGAAAAAATTAAACCCTTTTATCATTTCTATATTCTATATTAGTATATTAGTATAATCTATTTCTATATAAGTAGGCTAAAGAGACAATTGATTTGAACTATTTATAAATATCCATGTATTAAATATATTTTATGTTTTTACGTAGAGGTCAGAAATAATGATTTTGCCTAGGGCCCAAAGAGTTTAAATCGGCCCCCGAGAATAGGAGGCAAAATATATTCAGCCTACCGCCGGCAAAGTCATATATCCGCCACTGCCTAGGCAGGTGAACGCAATTCTTCACATTATATATATCCTATATGTTTACATGATATAGAGAATATGTATGTGAAAGTAAGAATCAATAAATATTTTCCTATTATTACTATAATTTTAATTAAACTCAATGCAACGGATACTATTCATTTTAGAATATAATATAAAATAACAAATTCGTAGGTACCTATTCCGCTTAGATGATAGAGTATTGATTTCAAATGCTACTACTTATAATGAATTATCTGATGAAACTTGATGTCATGAAGTATACCAAAAATTGCCTTTCCATTAACGAAATTGATTCTGGCAACCGTTTAAAGGAGAATAAGAAAAAAACTCCAAATATTTTCAGTTCAATTTCGAGATCACGCAAAACTCATTTTTGTCATCGATATTATATTCTAAATTTATTTTTCTTTCCTTATCTGCACCGCCCCCCTCCCCTCCATTCCCCTCAATGCCTCTTTTATTCTCCCAATCTCTTTCCCAAATCTATTTCTTGATTCTATCTTTTTCTATCGAATACAAATCTATCATTAAATGAAGTAACATTTTAAGAACTTTTTTATATATAAAATGTGAAAATAGGGTAATGATAGTATCGTGGAGCAATGCGGACATTTCTTAAACTTCAATCAATGATCTCAATGAATTAGAAATTGTCTTTTTTTATTAGATAAAAATATTACTCGGTACATCCATGCGGTTCCAGTATTTAAAGTGTGTAAAAATGTGGAGAAAAATTTTTCATAAGGAATAATTAACGAAGTTGTCTACTGTTAATGCAAATAAACAAATACATATTAATGCAGTGATTAAATATATGATACCAAATTTTGTCAAGTCCTAATGTCCTAGAGTTGTGCAAAATTTTATTTAGTTCTCACAAGCAGAGATTAGCTGAGGTAGAGAGAGGTCATACTATCCTTGTTAAAGTTTTGACCAGGTTTCCTTAACAACTTATGGCAAATGCCGGGATGGCTAATGCGTCGCTTGCTCCTGGTATCGGGTTTTTGCGCGGAATTTTTAAATTACTTTTTGTCTTTTGATGGAAATCTATGGTCATGTTATTTGTTAATGAGCATACATTTCTATTTTTTTTTTTTTTTTTACTTGTTTATTATTTGTTAAATTGTTGTAATTAATTTGTATTGATGTTTGTTAATGTATTGTAGCTACATTGTATTGTTGTTTGGAGGACTTAACCACCGAGGACTTGTGCCTCTAAGCAGGTCGAAGAATAAAGATTTATTTATTTATTTATTTATAATTTAAATTGTATTAGATGAATGAGGAAGTATCAGTCAGTTGTTTTTTTTAAACGTTTCCTTCTGAATTTATTTGGCCATCTTCAGTTAATGGGGCTACAAAATTTACAAATAGTTGTTAACATTAATATATTGTCGCCTTAGAGTGTAAACCTACTAAATCCATTTTTTATCATATATGACATATTAATACCATTTGAAAATAAAAAAGAGATGCAGCAATGTCCAAGCTACTTAAGATTACGATCGAAAGTTGTAGAAAGAAATGTGGAAAAATATTTTCTTTCCATAACAACAATATTAAATTTTGTTTGTTATTTCTCTGCCCTATAAAATTAGCTTTTTGTGAGCTAGCAGGTTTACACTTTAAGGCGACGATATGTGTATTTTTATTATTATAATATTTCAAGTTGACCAAGTTAGTTATTTGAACTTAAAGTTATACACATATATGTGATTGAACTTAGCCTTGTCAAAAATAGGAATTGTAAATAGCTTCATGAAAATTTATACTGTGCTTGCGCAAAAGGTACAGAGATAAATGTAATGAGTTTATACAAATTTTATTCTATATAAATAAATATTTGACCCTTATGGGTGGTCATCTTCAATCTCATTATTATTTATTTACCATACATTCGACAGGCCAAATTAGATAACATCCATACAACTGAGATAATTTAATTTTTTTAATTTTCATAAATTTTATTTGTCATAAACTATTAGTGGGTTTTAAAATTAAAAAATCACGTCGGTGTCAGTCGTTGCGCAAACCGATTTAATAAGTAAAAGTATATATTTTTTTTTAATATTCTCCATCTTACATAGGCGATCTGCCCCAAAGGGCAATAAGCACATTTATTTGACAATAAAATAACAATGGCATGAGAATAGGATTATAACTTAAATTATAAAGTTCCATTGAACTTACAACTTCTCCGGATAACTACATATATACAATAAAAAAAAATCAAATATAAGTTTTCTGACTATTTACAAAAACAAAAATAAAGATAAAATGAAAACAATTTTTTTATAAAACGTTTATTACAAGTACACATGTTTCGAAAGAAATTCTCTCTTTATCAATGGAATTTGAAAAAAAATGTAAATTCAACTATAAACAAATAAATAAATATTTTTAAAATAGACAATGATACGGATTGTCTTGAAAATGAAATTACCTACCTTTAATAAAAATAAAAATAATTTTTTCCTGGATTTTTTGTTGAATATTGGAAAAACTGTACATATCTGACCTTTTGTTGATTGAATTTTCGTTGTTTAAAATTTCACCGATTTATAAAATTCATAATTTTTCTAAATTCTGATTTTTTATCTAAAATTTTTGGATTAAAAAAGCAAAAATTGTGCCCCATTTTGGGTGAATGGCGTACTCGCAATATTAAGTAATATTATAATTTATTTATTAGAGTGAAGTTTTGAGAGTTTGACCTTCCTCAGTATTTTTAAATAGAAATATTCTATCTGATATTTCCCATGGGTTCAAATACCCGATGGGATATAGAGTAAATTCGTTGTAATCTGGCTTGTTGAGTGATCAGCTTACCATTACAACAAAATCATTTTTCTGCTTTTTAATACATTTTTAATTAAAAGGGCGTTTTAAAAAAGTTTTTAATATTTATTTTTTCTTATTTAGTTATAGTAATAGTTTGTAGAACATTAATACAAACAAAATAAATAAATAAATAAAAAGTCAATATTGAAATAGTGAATTTTCTAATTAAAATGTACTGTTCATTAATGATTGTCAAATTAAAAAATAATATTAAAAAAAAATTCCGTTTCGTAGAAAAACAGTTATATATTAAAGGGGTTTTTGTAATTTGTTAATTTCTTTTTAATGGGATATAAATTGTTTCTGCAACGATCGCAAATAGAAGGGCATTAAATTATTTAAAGACTTTAGTAAAATAGAATATATATCGTATATACATATATATATATATATGTAGTTATATATAAATTATCAAATGGAATGAAAATGTTATTAATTGTCAAAATTTTAATCATGTTCTATTTTATTCTCATTTGGACCTGAACGAGAGGAAAATTGTATTATTCTATCGCCATGTGTTTTGCATTATGTAATCGAAAAACAACTTTGCATCTATCAAATAAATAATAATGTATATGGAAATGCTAAAAATGTGGGTAAAAGTGAAATTTTCCAAAACATGGTATGTTTTCCGCATGTTTTGAAAATAGTAAATGAGAAGAAGCTGGATTAAATCCACCCTACTTTAGTGAGGAAAGAAAAAATTAACACATATCAAATAAGGTGTAATTTATTGGAATCCTTCCTCCTTTCTTTTCAATCCGACGTTTCGGAGGATTTTTCCCTCCTTCTTCAGGGTTTCAAAGGGTCAATGAATTAAACAAATAAAATGTTTCTTTCTTCTCCACAGTTGGGTTCAAAACTTTCTTCTTTTTTATCAAAGGCATAGAAAAACAATTTTTTTTCCTTCTTTTCTCAATTCTTTTTATACTTTTGAAAGTACGATTCGAAGGATCTTCCTTACTTCTTCATTGATTATACAAAAAATCTATCTTTAACACCAACAAGCAGTGATAAAATAGACAAAAAATAAAAGTGTAATATTCTGCCTTCAGTGACCCTTTGAACTCTGAGAAGATCCTACAAAACGACGGTTCAAAAGTGTAAAAAGAAAAGTTTTAAATAAATCTTATTTTATTGAAAATTATTTATTTTATTTATTTTTTTTTTGTTGACCTTCTATTTAATCCTCAGCTTTATGTCTATCAGTCCATTCCTGAGATAAAACATCTAATATATCGATAAATAATTATTATAAAAAAAAAATAACTATGGTTTCTAATAATAAATAATAAATAAATAAAATAAAATAATAATTGATTAAATCAATAAAATGAAATGGTTTGTTTATGCCTTTATCATGGCAAATTTTAAAAATATCAATTAATCATTAGAAAAAAAAATTTGTTACTAATTAGTCCAACCCATTGGAAATACAAATACTTTTCTACCACAGTAACCTTTCTGCAATTTTCTGTTATTGAGTTATCGTGGATATCGGAAGTTAGACAGAAAAAAACTTTAGTGAAAGCAACAATTTACTGTAACCCATACCAGTAGGTATATGTGTCGATTGCAAGCACTACACCAGAGATGCCAATAGGCAGTAACTTATTATTGTACTACATTCTAACTTTAATCAAATAAACCACAAAAATAAAATCTTTAACAGCTTCATTACTAATTGTACTACATTATTAGGGAAAGTAAAAATTTACAAAATAATTTAAAAATTAATAATGAAGTACAATAAAAAAACTTCTTCTAATGATTATTAGCAGGTTTTAAAATTAAAAAATCTATTAATTAATTAATGTGAAATTGAAAAAAAACATCAGCTACTTTCAATATTTTCTTTAATCAGAAGACATTAAAATACCCATAAAAACAATAAAAAATATATTTTCTCAATTTTTCTGAAGCTAGAGTTCAAATCTACCCTAGTAGCACAATATTTCAAACTATATAGTAACTACATTCTCAAAATCTATATAGGGACAATGTAGTTACTACTATATAGTTTAAAACACAGTGCTACTAGGGTAATCAGTTCTCCGCAATCGAAAACCACACAATATGTTTATGCCAAAAACTAACTTTTTATCATTTTGCTTGGTCATCAGCATTTGACACGAAAAAATAAATTTTCTCTATATTTTAATCATTTTCATCCACAATAAGTAATTTTTTTAATACTAGAACCACCAGGAAGTCTTTCTCCCAGGCGTATTGAGTAAAAGAAACAATATGGCCAAGGGATAGATAAAGAAACCCGAAGTTAGACTACGTATCCATTAATTTTGTTTTGTTTTTAATTTTTGAGAAGACAAGGCCTCATAATTGGGGCTTAAACACAAGGCACTTTGTTCTGCCACCCCAAACCTTAACTACCGGGATGATACACAAACGACTAATTCTGAATATCTGTGCTCCCAAGGGTGTAATTCTGAAATCACTCTAAAGAACTAGATAAATTTTGCACAAACACCACCTCTCGGCGACTAACCATACTCTCCCAAAGCTAAAGAAAGGAAATCAGCGCCGCCTGTAGGATAGTCCTTAGGCCACCTAGGCAGCCATTTTAGTTGCAGAACTTACAGGAACTTGAAGCATAAAAAGCTACGTCAGCTTCCCTGGGCCATATTGGAAGAATACAACTAACGCTAATGATAGCTGATGAGAAAAAACATAGAACATATAGTTAACTTATTTGAGTAATTCAAGCTTTATTACTTTATGAATTTTGTTTTATAAAATTAAAAGACAAGCCAGCAACATAAAATTGTTTTTGAGACATTCTCCGATATTTGGTTCAAAGTGATTCTTAGTAAGTTCTAAGGTGTTCATCAAATATTTTGGATATAAGTTCATTCTTTGTGTCCTTCATACTTGAAAATAATTGCTTGAATAAATCAAATTATTTAAGAATCATTTTATGAATGCCTCATTGCTAAATAACGGGTTAAATTCCAAAATTCATAACTCATAAATTGTGATTGGTGTCAGGGAAAAGGACCTTATCTTCACCTAACAATTGGGTAAAAATGGAAGAAATGCCCTATTTTTGTCTGCTTAAAAATTGTCAAAATTTAAACTGCTATAACTCAAAACTACGTTTTTTACTTATAAATATTCAAAAATTCTTAACTGAGTCAATTTTTGGAATTTTTGAGCGGGACACAAATCGTTTTGTTCAGTTGATTCTATAGAAACAGGAGATGCCATTAGCTTGAATTTTACCAGGTGATAAGGGTTCTTTTCCCTGACACAATCACAATTAATAGCAAGTTAAAATGATTATAATAATATTTTTAGTAATATCACTGGTATTTTTAGTCGCAATCTCATAAAGTTTGTAAGTGTGGCATTTTTTCGTCGGTCCATATTGATAGCCGCCTTGGGCCGCATCCGGCCCACGACAAGTCTGAGCTGGATGCTATAATAGCCTCATTTAAATATGTGCATTTTGTTTAATTTTTAAAATAAAGTCTAAAATACACTCACTATTAAAAGAGGGTAAGCTAAGTTCAATAAAAAAAAAAATAAATAAATACTGAAAACTAGTTACGAAGAAAAAAGTGCTAATATCACCTGGGAAATCAACTCGAAATAACCATTAAATCTAATGAGATGATTTATTATTTAAAGAGAAAAATAAAGTTTCCAGGCGACCAATACTCTATTTCCAATTTCATATATTTTCGACCAATTACCATTCTCCGTTTTTTCTCTTATTTTTCCTTTTTTTGAAATATTATAAAATGGAATAATATTTCTCTAAAATAAAACTTATTTATGGCGTCATTTTGCTATCAGTCATAAATTCATAAATTGTTAATGGAATTCAAAAGCATTTTTACTTTTTAGTAAAATTTACTAATATCCGATTATACAATATATAGAACATACATTGTAATATTTTATACCTAGTTTCAAGGGGGAGGGGGGGGGGGCTTTTTGTTTGACTAATAAATTATTATCTAAGGTAAATGGAATTATAATTAATTGTAATTTGAAATTATGTTAATATTTAGTTCGGATTGCATTAGATATTTGTAAATTCTACTATTTCCATTCTTTTTTTTCTAATTATTACTCTGAATACTAATTCATTTATCCATAACAAATTAGTTTACTGATATGGCTGGTAATTGGGAACTTGGACTTTGAAATAATTGGAAGTTACATTTTTAAAAAGTTGCCTCATTTCGTTGTATATTTTTCGACTTCTTCAGTTTTTAAGCTTAACTTCTTCGTAATAAGCAATATATAGTTCATTAGACCATATAGCGATCAGAAATAAAAACAATTATTTCGGCAGAACAATGACATTCTTTTTTAAAAAAGCACATTTCTCAACAAAATACTTAACTAATACTATTATATGCTATATATATATATATATTAGTATTAGTTAAGTCTTGTTCAGGATTCTGTGTTTTTAAAAAATAATATCATTGTTCTGCCGAGATAATTGTTTTTATTTGTGATCAACATATGGTCTAATGAACAAAATATTGTCTATTACGAGGAGCTTAAGCTTAAAAATTGCTTGAGTATATTGAAAAATATACTACGAAACGTTGTAACCTTTTAAAAAATTAAACTTTCAATTATTTCAAAGAACAAATTCCCAATAACCAGCCATATATAAAAAAATTTAACATGGACGATAACAATACTAATTTAAAATATTATTTTACTTTCACATTGTTTTTTTTATTTTTTATCAAAACTACGAGGTAAATAATTTCAATTTTTTTTAAGTTACTACTATTATTCTAACAAATATTACATTTTCATCAAGATGGTGAAAGTCATTCAATGAAAAATAAAATAAAATAATAATGATCATTTTACGACCCTTTTCCAATCTACCATATGTAAAAAATTTCATTTTTAATTGCAATTATTTCATGTTTGGTTTGTTGTGTTTATTATGATTTTAATGACTTATATTCCAAGATTCAAGGACTTCTTGAATTTTTGCATTTGTTAAAGAACTACCTTAAAATCAAAAATACCCATCGCTTCTCATCTAATACTTGAGGAATAACCACACTGCATTGAATTTTTGACGTTTCGATTATTATAGGTAACCATTGGTAAAGACATAGAGGAATCGACTTATTTGATAAACAATTATAATTAAAAATAATCCATTCCACCTAGGATCTATCTAGTAGAGGGAAAACCATAGACCATGAAATATATAGACACGCCCTGGTGTCAATTTGGTGAGGCCAACATCAACTAGAGAACGTGACGTCATCTGTAGGTAGGAAGACCCAGAAATAGCATGGCCACTATAGGAATTATTATACATTGAGATAAATTTATTGTAGTTTAGATTATTTATTTTGGATTCCAATAATCGCAAATTAATATTAAATTAATATAGCAAAATTTTTATGCGAGAACGTGACGTCATCTGTAGGCTATGTTGGCCTCACTTCACTCAGTGTGGAGAGTAGCAGAGGGCGTGTCTATATATTTCATGGTCTAAGGGAAAAACTCTGTGATTTTTTTAGGAATTATCCCCCCTATTGTTTGAACTTGTTGCTAACTCTATTCTTTAAATCTAAGGTACGATCAATATGCCGTGCTTTGAATATTTCTTGTTATATAAGATATATAATACATAATAGAGCTAAGCTTTAAAAAGACAAGATATAATATTAAGTTGAAAATTCATTTCCGAAGGAGATAATCGAAACGTCTTTGATGGAAATCTAAAAACATGCCTCGTAAAGGATCAAAAGCATTTTGACAAAATCACTTTTCGCTATTTCCTTCCACACGAAAGGGAACAAATGGTTCTGTGAAAATCCCATTAAAGCACTATAGCTCCTAAAACAATAAGCGAGTACGTTTTAGAGTACTGATTAGATTTACTTTAATAGGGTTCCGTTTAAAAAGAAATACAGAACCTTAGAGAGACGCTACGATATATCTCTGTAACAGTAGGTTTTGTAGCTCATATACACTAAATAAGACACAAGCCTAAAATTTATAAATTAAACGTATTTTTTTTTCTCGAATTCGAAAGGTTTTTAATTGATTGAATATTTGGGGGACGGAAAATTTTTTTGTAGAGTCAAATAATTTTTTTTTATCATAAGAGTGTAAAGTAACGCTGTAAAAGTTTTTCTTATGTAGAATTTTTAAATTTATTTTTCCTTAAAAAGGGAAGAGCCTCAAATTGGTCATTCTTAGGAGATTTTTGTATCTCTCGGGATTCAGAAAGGGATCACCCGAATTTCAAGATTTTTAGACCCCCCCTCCCCCCCCCCCAGAGAGACGAGAAGATGAAGGATGCTCGAATGGTCACATTGAAGTCTTCGACTAACATTCTGGTTGTCAAGATTTTTTCCTCATCCACGGCCCGCAAAAGTACCTGGTCGTCGAAATTTGATGGTCGATCTCTTCCTTCTTCATTTTTAAGGTTTATATCGCCCGATTTGAACTTCTTAAACCATTTCTTAACTTGGCTTTTGCTGATTGTTCCTTCGCCAAAAAGTTTGTTGATATCGCGAAATGACTGTGCTTCATTCCAGCTTTTCTCGGACTGAAGTAGGCCATAATATGGCGAATATGAATAGGATTTTCGATAAGCATTTTCATTAACTGAAAAAAGGAAATTATTTTAATAAAAAAAATTAAACAAAACGCCAATTTTTTAAGAAAAAAAAGTCGCAATAATTATGTACCAACCCAATAATATTATTTTATTCCGTTATATTAAAATATTCCTACATTATTTTAAAATCCATATCTGTAAATCGTTCCAAATGATTTTCAAAAAATAGAATTGTCTCACTTCCCTCAAACCAGGCACGATCAAGAGTGAAAACAATTATCTATCTAGTTAAATTTCTCAAACTTCGAAGATATTAGTTCAAATGATTCAAAGAATACTATAATAAAGAATTGAAGAAAATTTGGAATAAGGGACCGTCCATAAATTAAGTCACTCGAATTTCAAGATTTTTAGACCCACCTTCCTCCTGTGTCATATTCTGTCACATTTCCGTTGAGCCACCACCTGTATTGTGACGTCACACTATTACTTTTATTATTTATTTGAAAAAAAAAATCAAATATGTTTGATAAAAATTGATTGCTTACAATTTTTGTCTAGATTTATTTTACCAACATTTTCAGGTTGGTTAAAAAAAAAAATTGTTCAAATTTAATATTCTATTTAAGTCCCTCGAGGTCCACAAAAAAGTTATATAAAATTTTAAAAAAATTATATTTTAAATCTCTTTTTACGATACAGTAAGCAAGTTCTTTACTAAAAACAAAATTATTTTTATCTGATTAATAATAATAGAATAAACATATTAATATTTCAAATGGCTCTATAAGATTAGTTGGAGTTTATTTTATTTAAAATCTTTCATATAACAATAATGTAATTGACCCGTTTTACATTTGATTCGCTTAACGCACTTTTTTCACTTATTAAGAGCATAAACCGGGTATAAGTATATTAAATAATAATTACTATAATTTATATATGTATTATAGTTACGGATCCCTGGAAGGCAAGTCTGACTTGCACATGACCGACACTTTTAATTTTGGCTAAGGAGTGGAAACTCTACTTTGTGTGAGATTTTGAGGCCGGGATGTTCCGAATTAGATAACTCGAGAAAGGGAACTTGAGTTGCAATTGCTTTTACAGCTTTACTTGATGCCTGGAAAACTTGAAACATTTTACCTTGAGTTTGACACCCTGGATTGAGGTGAGGTTTCGCTCTGAGAAGACACAGAAGCTACTAAATTTAGCATACAACTCTCCACCAAGATGCCAAGGGAGTTAGGCAAAAAAAGACGAAAACAAACCCTAGAAAAGCAAGCAATAAGAGAGAGAGAGAGAACAAACAATAAACATTGACGCTTGTTTCAATAAATACCCTAAGCTCGATCGAGTTATTTGTCTGACACAAATTGGGGAATCAATGGATTGCCTAACAAAGCCAAATAACAAAAACATAATGAAAGACAAGAAAATAAAATAGAACCTAATAAAATAAAATAGCCCCGAAAAGTACGAATCGGGCTCTTAAACTGAAGATTCCATATCTAATAATATACAGGGGTATTATTTATGTCAGAGGTTCGCAAACTGTGCAGCGCGGCGCTGGGGAGCCGCGGCCACTTCACAGGGGCGCAGCGAATCTTCATAATTAATTGGAGCAAGATAATTGGCCTAACTAGACAAAAAATAAAGCGAGAAGCTAAACATTTATTTATTATTAATTTTCATCTCTTACTTACGATTTGACAGACATAAACCGAAAAAATTTAACTTTTATATCCTTGAAAAAATCTGAAATATATACAAAGGATCCCCTCTGTGGTCTGAATTTTTGATTTTAATACCAAAATAAATGATTAATTTCCAATATATTTTTATCGATTCTAATACAAAAGTATTTAGAGAGACCAAATACTCTATTTGTTTTGATATAAAGCAAAAAAATTTAACTTGGACACCCTGGAAAAAATCGTATGGTCTGAATTTATGATTTAAATAGAAAAATAAATCATTAATTCCCAAGATATTTTATCGATTTTAGTACAAGAGTATTTAGAACGAAGAAATAAGGTATTTTTTTGATACAAAGCGAAAAAATTTAACTTTGACACCCCCGAAAAAATCTGAAACGAATACAAAGGGTCTATAACTCCAAAACTACATTAGATAGGTATTTTTATACAACTTGGTGGGTAAAACTAAGCGTAGAGACACATCTGTTGTAAAAAAAAGAAGAATTTTCAGTTTTAACAAGTGATGGTGGGGGTCAGGTTGGCAGAGTGGGCTTAAAGTACATGCCTTCTAATCAAACTAGACCGGATTCAAGCCCGACTCGCTGGAAATCGACTTTAATTTGATCCCTAGATAATAAGGAAAAAAAATTAATTAATATAAAAGTATAGTAAAATGGCTAATGGTTAAAAGCCGAGAAAGCCAACAAAAAAACAAAAAAAAAAAAAAATCAGTGATGGCGTTCCAATCAATTTCACCCTAATTATTTTGAATAAAAAAATATTACGTCATTGCTTTTTTCAAAAACAAACATTATTTTATTAATGAGGCTTAATTTTGATAAAAAAAAATCTCTTGGCTTTTTTTTTGTTTCTTGAAATATTGTTAAAGAATTATTTCAATAAAAAATGTAAAAAGTAATTTAAGCATAAAAATATATTTTTTTCACTTACAGATAACACGGGTCAACAGTGGTTTGATGGCCCTTGATATAAAAATAATTTCGAGTAATTTTATGCCAACATTTTATGAAATATGAATTTTTTTGGAATATTGGCTGTTTTTTTTTTAATCTTCATTTTCATATTACACTATAAAAAGCAGTAAATATAAGAAGAAAAAAACATGTATATTCTATAATATCAATTTTTTATTGAAAAATATTACTAATTGTTTTGTTTTAGTGTTTCATTAATTTACATAGATATAAAAAGAAAGAAAAATTAGCAAAAACAATGTTTCGCTTTAGAGAAACGCCTTTTATAAGCTTTCTTCTGTAATTTTTTTGGGGACAATCTCTTTGTAAAGACCAGCAGTAATCTGCCATCATGTGACGGTCTACTCTAGGAACATCTACCCTGATGCCTTTTTTTTATGGAAATGATGAGAGGAGTTACACCAAAAAAGTGCAACCCCTAAAGGCCTGGGTTGGCCCCTCCATCATGAAAAGAAGAAGAAAGAATTTTGTGGGCTGGGCGGGGGTCGAAGGTATCTGGGGATACGGGTCTTAAATAGCTGAAGGTTATAAGTCGCGGGAAAGATGGTGGCAGGGAACGAGTTCCAGTCTCTGGAGTTCATAGGGATAAAAGAGTTGGCGAAAGCGCTTGTTCGACTTTTATCCAATTTGACAGCGAAGGGTTGCTGAGCGTTCGAAAACCATTCTTCCATCACTTTGAGATTTTGGTGGAAGCGTTCTCTCTGCTCTTTACTGTAATTTCCCATTAGGAAATCTATCCAGGTGACTGTGGAGAAAGTGATTCCAGGACCGGATTTAAGAGTATGCCGCCTATAGTCTAAAGTCCATTATCCGCCCCCTCTATAGTTCATATTTGCTTAATATATTTGTTTTATACAACAAAAGGATAGTATTCATTGGTGTTTTCATCTTTTTTAAACATAAAGTTCATTTAGTTCAGTAAAGTTCTCTCTGCTCTTTACTGTAATTTCCCATTAGGAAATCTATCCAGGTGACTGTGGAGAAAGTGATTCCAGGGCCGGATTTAAGAGTATGCCGCCTATAGGCTAAAGTCCATTTGCCGCCCCCTCTATAGTTCATATTTGCTTAATATATTTCTTTTATACAACAAAAGGATAGTGTTCATTTGTGTTTTCATCTTTTTTAAACATAAAGTTCATTTAGTTTAGATAAAACTACAATTTTAATGGTGTATATAATAAATTATATAATCAAAATAGTTATATATTTGTTTTTTTAGATTGCTCTACAAGAAAGTTATAATACAAGATTACGTGCTGTGAATTTGTATTATGTTATAGTTTTAGATAGAAGGCTATGTAGAAGGACTAAAACATTTTTTTATGTATTCTTAAATTCGTATGGAAAAT
This sequence comes from Forficula auricularia, assembly GCA_024734495.1. Taxonomy (NCBI): domain Eukaryota; kingdom Metazoa; phylum Arthropoda; class Insecta; order Dermaptera; family Forficulidae; genus Forficula; species Forficula auricularia. Next base: position 59,053 of record JALMQS010000433.1, read on the forward strand.
ATTTTTAACGTCTGAAATGCTTCATTTTAACTTTAGAATAAATTCCCAAACTGCCGACCCTGAAAGTTTTCGGCTCTAGGCTGCAGCCTACTTAACCTATTTAGAAATACGGCCCTGAGTGTAGCTTTATTCTCATATTCGATCCTAAAATCTTGAAGCTTTCCAACATCTTTTGCACAATGTCTCTATAATTTGGTGATTTATACATTGCCTAGAAAATTTTCTACAACCAACACAAAACCCCTACAAGCTTCTTTTTCAGAATTTAGAATTTTAATCAGAAACCAAACACTTATTAAACTCGTGTTCCGAGGAGGCGACGTAAATTTTATATTAATATTATTTTAAATATTATAGGAGTACACCAAAGTCATAAAAACAAGAGTTAATTCATTACTTTCATGAATATAATAGTACTTGAAATTATAGAAATTCGCAGTGATATCCAGCTCAACAATTTTTTTTTGTTGAGCTGTGTAATTTTCGTCGAATTGCGTTATTTATATATTAATTGCTTTCATCGTAAGCAGTGTTTCTTTCAGGCACCTATCGTCGGGGGTGGGGGGCAATTCCCCGGAGCAAATTCACCCCCCCCCCCCCCCTCGGAGAAAAATAAACCAACATTAAAGCTAAATTAACAAATATTTATATCAAGCAGCCACACCACCCCCTTGACCACCCGAATCTTTAAAATGCCCCCGTACCAAATTGTCTGAAAGAAACACTGATCGTAATTACTAATCATTTAATAAAAAAAATTTTATTAAATAAATAAATAACATAGTCTGGAATTCGTTAAATATTTGTAAAAGTTCTCTCTCTCATTATTCTAAATTATTCAAGACGAAATGTTTTTGTCCACCCCCCCCCCCTCCATTCACCAAACCCTTTTGAAAATATTTATAGTGTTAGAGGCAATGATAGTGTCTAAACGGCTTAACTAATCGTAACCTACGCTAAAATATTGTCTTTTTATTTAAATCGAGTTCACAAAGGGGGGATAAATGGATAAATGTTTTATCTAACAAAATCGGTGTATAAATAGCAGGGGGGAGGGGGCTAAACGAAATTTTTAATTATAGAGTAAAGCGGTATTTATGGTGGGGGTTAAGGGTTGGGGGGGCAAGTATCAAACAAATAAATTCATTATTCACGTTGGATGTTATCATTTGATGTAAAATGCCCAATGTATTTTGAAAATTAACAATAGTATAAAAGAATGAAAATAGTATAATTCACAATAGAAAAACGAATTAAATAATAAACGTAATTTCAAATCAAAATTAATTTATAATTCAATTTAATTATTAGCTAAACTAAAAAGCCACCGAATATGAATGAATTTTATATAAGTAGATATTACAATGTTATCTATTGTAAAATTGTAAATTTTATTAAATATTCATTAACCCTTTATGCCTAGTAGGAATCCATTAACCATTTAGATTAGGGGTATCCAACCATTTGGCTTACACGTGTCATATTTGAAAAAAAAATTGTTTCAGATAAATTTAATAATTCTATTCATATTTTATGTCAGAAGAGTTGTTTTTCCCCCTCGGGAATTGAACCCAACTGCCAAAATTAGTGATCCTGGCCAATTGTCTACTCTGTGAGATGAGCTTCTCTCTGACCTATAAAGCACACTAAATATTTCACTCAAAGATTTAAATCTTCATTTGTAAAATTTCGCGGTCGAGTGATTCTAAATTTAAACATATAGTTAAAAATACTTTAAAAATAAATTCAAAATTTAAAAGGCAATAGAATGACTTTCCCATGCTTTGCATTGGATAAAGTAAAAAGATAAACGAAAAACAACACGTTTCTGTCTACAATACCTATATTAGTATGTTATATGGTATAAATAATGAAAATAAAAATACATTCAAATTGGTCTACAGTTGTGAGAAGAAAATATCTAATTTACTAGACAGACTCAAGGATAAAATTAAAACAGCGGATTCAACGGATTTGGTATATTTGTATAAGTGTGATTGTGATGAACTGTATGTTGGTAATAGAAAACAAAGACAAAAAACAGAATATATCAACATAAATACGCCAAGAAAAATAATAACATATTTCACTCTGGCATGACAAAATATGCTATTGAGTTTGGACATGATATAAGGGAAGAAAAATTCAAAATCATTCAAAGGGAGAGTAACACCTATAAACGTTTTATATTAGAGAGTCTATACATAAATAAATATGACTCCAATCTAAGTACCCAATTTGATTTTAAACTTAGCAACCAATATAGAGATTATATCTAGGGATTACATTTTTCGGAGTTTTCAGTTTTATTTTATTTTTTCAAGGTTTAATTGCCTTTCTCTTTGTTCATCAGAGTTGATAAATATGTGTGAAGTGTATATATATATATATAGAGGAATGTCTAAATTCAATTTTAATTAACTGAGGATGGGTTCGATTAGACCCGAAACATGTATTAACTACAGTAAAAATTATAAATGATTGAATCTGTGTGTGTGTTTTGTTTTTTATTTCTGATAGTACATTGATTGTTTGTGAGAATAGGGGATTTAGTGAATAAATATTTTAACAATCGAGAATGTTTTAGTAATGGAAAATAAAAATAAATAAATGAAGATATTAATTTTTGTCAAAATGTCAGTTAGTGACTGGGTGAACTAGCAAATTTTGTATAAGCTCAAAAACCAATAATGGTATCATTTTCTTAAATTTAGGATCAAAATCTGAAAAGATTTCGGCTTGAATCAGAGCCAAAATATGTGTATGGGAGAGGGAATTTTAAAATATTAAAACTATCAATATAAAATTTCCAATCTAGGAAAACTGATATTTACTATGAAATAGGACATCCTAAACCTGTGCCAAATTTTGCATAATTGTCCTTTAAGGCGACTTTACGAGAATGACTATACAGGGGAAATTTATATGGACCAAAAATGGAGGGGAGGGAGTTGGATTCAAAAAAATTAATTTATATTTTATTAAATACGAGGAGACAGGTGTATGGTGAAGTCACATAAATGTTTACATCAATTTATTATTCATTGATATCATTAATTTAATTTTTATATTCTAAAACTTTCAAATATCCATTGGCTATATGGATTGGCTAATCTATTCATAATCCTTTATTTAATTTTTATATAAAATGCAATCCAAAACAAGTTCATATTTTATTTTATTTTTTTTATTTCCATTTGTCAATGTTCGATTAGTAAAATGAGAAAGTACTGTCAAGTAATGGCCATCTATAGACGTATTTTTTGATGGATAGAATTGAACATATTTTCATTTTCATTCAAATGAGTAGATTCATTAAAATAAATTTATTTTAAGAATTCTATTAATGGATGTTTTTTAGATTCGAGGAATATTTTAAAAAAAAATCCACTTGAAATTTCCCTGGTATTTATTCTGGTATGTAGTTTGAAAAATTCCATGGAACTCTCTTCAATTACAGGAGGCTAAATTTAATTGCTCGGTATGCACCTCTTAACGAATTTTCCGCGAAATAATGCCAGCTCACTTAAAACTTTAAATTCATTTTCTCCTTTTTTCATTTCCATAAGCAGTATTAAAATATTGTTTTATTTATTTTAGATAAATAAAGGGAAATCAATCAGCCTGTCCGCCACTTGATGCAACTAAACATATTTATATATATCTAATCTATATATCTATCAGTAGCGGTTGGTGACTTTTCAGCCAGGGGATGCTTTCCAAAAAAGTAGCTACCCTTCATTTTTTTTCATTTTATTTTAATTTTCGCTGGATTTCATCGAATACAACATCATTATCGTTATTTTTAACTTTAGCAATAGATTTTTAAAAAATATATTTTGAGACCTTCGCCCCAAACGAATACTGCTTTTTGTGAGTGAGGGTAGGAGTCAGAAATTAATTCTTGTGACTTAAACTCCACAATCCTTGAGATGGAAATCGACCATCTTCCACAATGAATCAGCCTGTCCTATACGAAAATCTTAAATTTCTCCTAATTCTTTTGATATAAGTAAGCTATGACTTGTCTAAGTTATTTTCGATTTTATATATTGAGAGTTCTTAGAAATGGATTAGTATAAAGATTCCCGAATCATCTTTATTTATCCCTTTTTTGTATTATTTCTATTTTAATAGTTCCTCAGCGAGAACAATTTTTATTCGGCTAAAACTCGTCTGAACTTGTCTTTGACATGCTTGAACTGAGAGATATATCAATCCTTCTAACAGCACCCTTTTTGGAAAAATCATTCATTTTCATTGCCCCTTGAAACTATGCAACAATTTTATTTCATTTCGAGACCAATATACATAAAAAAAAATGTTTTTTATAGAAACATTTGAAATAACGGATAATAATTTGAAAATTTAAAGATACTTCTGAATTTATGAAAATACTTTAAATGTTTGAAATTTTAGTGATGCGCCGCATCCTCAGCATCCAAGGACCGCATGCGACTGATTTCTATTTATGCATCAACAGCTAATCTACTTTCGGCAAAACATAATTTTTCAATTACATTTATTTTTGCTTAATTCTTTTCCCAAATCTCTCAAAAACCTTTAAAATTATTTTAATAATTTCGAAATTATGGCCTATCCAGCTCCAGCTATGTACTATAGCTAACATTACAAAAATTATATAAAGAGAAATCAATGAGATTGTAATTTTTTTTTCTAATATAAATATTTTGTCTTTATATTTTATGTTTTATAATTAAACTTTGTAAACTGCCAGAAAAAGGGCCAATTTTCAACTTCCAGAATGTTTCTAAAACTGAAAACTGAGATTACAATTCATTTTTTTTTTGAAGTTTATAGATTTTTTATGTACAGGTTAATGGCAAATATTAGCTGTATATTGATTATACATCCTTAATTTTAACTGATCAGGTGTTAATTGCAGAGAAAATGAAAATTCAAGAATGTTGTAGGTACATTGGCCCTTTAGCATAAGCGACTATGGTATAAACTGAAGAAAATAAAAGAGCCATTCTGTCACTTTGGCCATTTTAGCCCGGAAACCTAAAAGGCCCAAACATACATATTGGCTCTTTTAGTTCTCCAGTTTTTAACATAGTCCCTTATGCTAAAGGGGGCAAACTGTTGAAACAATAATAAGAAAAAGATAAGCGAAAGACAAATTTGATCAAGTTTCAAAAATGGCCCTTTTGATTAATTTAAATGCAGTTTAGTCCTTTTGAATGTTCATGTTTAATTTGATTTCAGTTTGGCCCCTGCAGATTAGTCCAAATTAACTGATGACTTTGAGCGTGTAAAATCAGATTGACCCTATTGGAAAAAATCAGATTGGCCATATAAACACCATCGATACATATAGGTATATAATTTATTTGTTTAGGACTATAGTTTTGAAACTTTGACTTCATCATCAGTCTTTTAATTAAAAATATTTTTTAGGTTATTTTTCATGGATTCAAACACCCGTTTGGATATAGAAAAATTCGTTTTGTCGTTATAGCAAACGATCGTTTGTTATGTGGCTAGCTTGCTCTACCCTATTTGGAAAGATCGATGTATTCATAAACATATCTTGTTAAATTTATTATGCTTTGAATTTGGAAATTCCAAAGGTGATGATAATAACTCGGACGTTTCAATTGCAGGTGTCCTGGATCCGGCATCGGGATATCCATATTTTGACTGTGGGCGGATACACCTACACCTCCGACCAACGCTTCCAGGCGAATCACCATCGAGATAACGAGGAGTGGACCTTGCAGATTAAATGGGCACAAAAGCGGGATGCCGGAATTTATGAGTGCCAAATTAGCACCCAGCCAGTGCGAAGCTACTTTGTCAATCTCAACATTGTCGGTGAGTACCTACTTAGAGAAATTTATCTGTGTGTGTATGCGTGTGTTTCTATATAAAGAAAACTCACCAAATTTATTTGGTATATCTACCATACGAGTATATCGTATATTTTCAACATCTAAAGACTGTTTTTTTTTTTACCTCTGGATGGCTGGAGGTCAATTTATTCTTGGTTAAAATAATAACCATCAAATTACTGGAAACAAGGAAATGATTTTTATTAATCCTCCATTAAGTCATCAAATAAACATATTTAGTACGCAACAAGCCATTAAAAGTTACATTAAAATAATAATAATAATTTTACTTATTAAATTGAAGGGTTGTTTTTGTCACAAATATAATAAAGCAATAATTTCAATAACTATTTGATTTATTTAATTGATAAACTATACAGTTTCGGTCACCAATGGTTGACCATCCTCACCTTCTTGAACGAGATGTATTATATGATTTCAAACTATTGTATATTTTATTGTGTTATATAATTCTCTATAAAAAGAAGAAATGTTTCATTTCAATTTTAGAACTACTGAGGATGGTCAACCAGTGGTGACCGAAACTGTATAGTTTATCAATTAAATAAATCAAATAGTTATTGAAATTATTGTTTTATTATATTTGTGACAAAAGCAACCCTTCAATTTAATAAGAAAATTTAAATCATGTCACTTAAGTTCTGGAAGAATTTTTAATAATAATTTTACGAAACTTATTATAATCGAATGAGAGAAGGGAGCATTTCTAATCTTTTAAACTCGGAATTGAAATTATTTAATCGATTTAAAAATGGAATTAATAATTTTTTAGCTAAGAGTAGTTCTATTAGATATGTAGATGTTAAAGGTTGCATTTTTATAATTAAATTGATTAATGGTTGAAATTTTGTTTAAATCACAAATAATTAATTATAATAATTGTTGTTTGTGTTCAATAAATAATTATAATTAATTATATGTGATTTAAGCCAAATTTCAACCATTAATAAATTTAATCATAAATATGCAACCTTTAACATCTACATATCTATTATTCATTTCAAAAATTAGTTAAATTAATTAGTTTCAAGATAAAATTGAAAAAGTATTATAGCAGCTTCAAGAAGGAGATTTTGTAAAGATCAATTTTACTATTTAAATAACTTCTGTATTTTATTAAAATATTTTTATATTTATTTGCAGAGTGCACGTGAATCTATTAAGTTTTTTAGAACTTACATTTTTTAATGGATGTTAGGATTGAAAATGGTGGATTGTGATTCTGAAAATGAATTAATCTTATAGATTTAATTATAGTACTTTAATTCCAACAGGAACGTGGAATTCTCACAAAAATCAAATACAAATACTATACTAGCGCTCAACTGCTATTTTCAATAAGTATATATTTTATCGATTTACAATTATATTCATCTACTCGGGGACTAAGACGTATTCTACGTTGAAAAAAACCCACATTTTCAGGCCAAATCGACGATTTTCTAGATATTAGATAAAAATTTTGAATTGATTTTTATATATATATATATATCGAAGAAATTGTATATTTTGGAGTATTTGAGATAATATTAAAATTTGAAAAAAAAGGCTAAAACTATGTAAAAAACAACATAAAAATTTGATGATGATTTTTCGAATCTATATAGATATTCTTATTTATAGTGATTTCTTTTATATTTAGGATTTTTCAAAAGTATTTTTTTTCCCTAAATATTTCAGCAAAATTTTATTTATTGAAGATTCTTCTTACATAATATTGAGAAATTAATAGAATTTTTTTTTTTTTTTAATTTTCTTATAAATAGGAAAATTTTCTTTGGAATTCTCAAAGTGTTAATTTCTTAATGAATTCATCTTTAATTAAAATATATATCAACAATTTTATTGAAAAATGAATTTCGAGATTAAAGCTTGATGTAAATAAACTAGGTTCATTAGTAATTCATCTCGTAATTTAAAAATAATATTTATGATTAATAATTATATGTAATATATTATAATATTAATATTAATTAATGTTTTGTAAAATATCATTTGAATTACACCATTTATTATTCAAATATCATTTACATTCTCTGATTCCCTTTGTCATTCTTCATTTTCAACTGCTATTTATTCTATATCTTTGAATGATTAAATAAATATTAAACTAATATTTTAATTCAACTTTCCTCCAGTTCTCTGAGAAATTATTTAATTTTATATAATCAGAACATTGAATGGTAAATTTCTCTATGAAATAGCTAGGAGGGGGGATAATCAATTATACTTTCTTGATATATCAATTTTTTTTAATATTCTTTATTGTCTTTGAGAGACATTTCGACAACGAAGTGGGATTATCAGTCTGTAAAACACAAAACAAACAAGACAAAATCGAAATATATCAAAATAAACGTATTATTCATGAGAATCTCTCAAACAATGAAAACAGCTGACGTTAAATACAAACTCACCTCACAGACCATCTTTACACATAGCTCACAACAACCCCAAAACAACTTTACAAACTTATTGAAGCAGACAATAAAAGAGTGTGTCTTCTGCTGGAATTAAAAATTTCGGCACACTCTCGGCACAAAAACTTTCAATTTAATTTAAATTTATTATTTATATATAACAGCATTAATACAATTTAATAAATTTATATACCGATAAATACCTCTTAGGAGTCAGGTTGGCCGACTGGTTAAAGTGCATGCTTTCTAATCAAGCGCTCTTAACTGGGAGATCGAATATATAACAGCTGAGATTTCAAATTCACTTGGTGATCCATCCGAATGTCTAGCGCGCTATACGCGAAATGACGTTTCGTTGTAGCTAAGTGGATCACATCTTTTTCTCTCTTGGTCCAGACTTAAGACTCCGCAGACTCCAATAGCGTAATCCGCAGTAGTCTCGCGAGATAAAAATATATTTTTCAAATCAGCGCGGTCAAAATAATTCTCGTTGACGTATCAATTATTCTTTGATATATTAATGAGAAAAAAATTTACTTTCTAATCAAGCTAGCGCGGGTTCAAACCCGCTCGATGCGAACAAATATTTGACCGGCTAAGAACTGATTCCTTCAGGGGAAGGCAATGGGAAACCACCCATGTAAAAAAATTTCCCCAAGAAAATTACAATGGACAGGATACTCGTAATCGAGTATGGCACTTAAAGAATGAAGAAATACCTCTTAAGAACAACTGGTATATGGCGATATATTTGCTGACGTTTGCATTATGATTCCCCCCCCCCTACCCGCTAAAAAAATAAAGAGCTTCATTTCTACACCTTTTTCATGAGTAGGTACCTCAGAAAGCCACAATTGAATTTCAGAATTCCCAATTGAATATTAGAAAATTTCAAATGTAATTCAGAAATCTCAATAAAACCTCAATTGTATTTCAGAAAATGACCATTGTTTAGATAGTTGTTTATATATGTTTGTTTTATACAAGTGAGATTTTCTATTATTCAATTGAGAGTTCTCAAATACACTTGGTATTTAATGAAATTAACTTGATTTTTTCTGAAATAAAACTGTAAAAGGTGTTGTTATTATCCAAAGCTTGTAAGAAGAGGATTTCCAATTTGTATTTAAGCCGTCCTATTTTGACTAATTTCACTTTTGCTGATTTGGATATTACATGGCAGTAAGTTTTTCGTCAATTGTGACAAAAGTAGTTTTTTTTTACTTAATATATTTAGTTTAGATATAACATTGCGATATATGAAGCTGTTGTTGGTTGGAGTTGAACTTTTTTAGCAATTTCAAATAATATTTTATACATATATCTATAGGTAATATATTTTTTCCTTAGTTATTAAACTTTTTACTTTCTATATAAAGATGATTTATTCTAGTAGAAATCATTTTCTAACTTTCAAGAAATTTTTATTTCGATCTTGTTCTATTTTCCTTCTCTATTTATATTTATTTATAAATGTTTTATTATGTATTAACCTCGATCTATGTATATAAATAAAATACACATGATCTATCTTGTTAGTTGAAAAATAATATACAAAACTTTTTATAGATATTATTTTGATATGCATCTAAGCATACGATTATTCCAAAAATAGTAAAATGAGACAGGAGAGGAAAAATAGAAGATGGACAAAGAGAAAAAATATTACTGAAAATAATCAAGCCACTTTGCACAAAGTTTTGAATTTAATTACAATTATAAATAATATTAATATACATGGTGGCGTAAATAAAATTTAGAGGCCCATGTTGCCGGTTGGACATAGGCTTTTTTGAAGTATTATAATTCCTTGGAAGAAGAAGATTGATACCTTTAGAGGCCCCATGCGTCCATGTATTCTAACACTCTAACATCCCTTATTTACGAAAATGCACAGAGGTTCTTCGTTGACCCTTATATACCCCGAAGATGGAGCGAGGATTCTCCGAATCGTCGGGATTTTTAAGAGGATGAAAATCACATTCTAATCATTTATGGTTTCAATAATCCTTGAGTTGCCTTTGCATTAATTCAGCTTTGATAAGCCTAGCAAAAGAAAACACCTAATTAATAAAATTTTCTGATTTTCATATATAATAATATTTGTAAATAACTATCAGTGGATTTTAAAGTTAAAACATAATTAATAAAATAAAATTAAAAAAAAAAATAATAATAATAATAAATTTTTATTGACACCTATGTAAAATTACTTTAATTAAAATAAAAAATAAAATTAAAGTTACCCGAAGATTAGACCTTGAAAAAAAACTTTAATCCGTGACTTTCATCGAGATCGTTAGATTCGTTTTCGAGAAACCGATTCTATCTATATAAATATAAAAATATACAAAAAATGTATTAGTCTTTGGACTGGGAGATTAAATATATAACATCTGAGATTTCAAATTCACATGGTGATCCATCCAAATGTCTAGCGGTCTATACGCGAAATGACGTTGGATTGTAGTAGCTAAGTGGATCACATCTTTTTCTCTCTTGGTCCAGACTTAAGACTCCGCAGACTCCAATAGCGTAATCCGCAGTAGTCTCGCGATAAATATCTTTTTCAAATAAGCGCGGTCAAAAACAATTCTTATTGATGTATCAATTATTCTTTGATATATTAATGAGAAAAAAAAAATTATAAAACGTATTAGTCTATGTCAACATCGGATGCGACTAGGAGACTATAGACAAAGCGACTCGCTTGGTGAGTCAGCTACTTGGAGCCTAGTAGTGACCACATAGGGGCTATTTCCGTAGTGTAAAATGCAGTTGTCACCTTGCCACTAGAGTTCGTTTCGTAGGTGACTACCCTAGTGAGTCACTATGTAACCAGGTGCTAGTGTGGCCTTTCTCATATGCTTTAGACTGTTCATTTTCTTGGGTGACTCACCAAACTAGTCGCCTTGTCTCTAGTCTCCTAGTCGCCTCCGGTGTGGCTGTAGCTTTATTGATTGTTTTATGATTTAAAAATAAATAGAAATCTTTTAAGAAAATGTATGAGCCTCATCCACAAAAGTTCACGGTAAGTGAAACTTTAATTTTAAAACCCACTAATAGCTCATGATAAATAAAATTTATTAAAATTAGTAAATTTAAATTATTATTTTAAAATACACTACGGAGTTCAGAGGGTGTAGACACTTGGCCATCAAAATGCCCCTCAATAGTTGTCTCTTAATTCTATTCTATTGGGTTATTTCCCCTTTATTGTAACAAAAATTCAAATAGATATGTGGCTAAAGAAGTTTCACTTCAAAAACAATGTTCAAACGTTAAATAAGACCCAAACGTTTCGGAAGAAAATAAATAAATAAAAATAAATTTATATACTAGAATTGTTCGTTTTATAGTATTAGATAGATACTCAACCATTTATAATGCATCTATATCGAGGCTCTATGAACCTGCATTATCTTAAGTTATCGTGAGTATTGCAATGCAGTCAGACACACAGAGTGATAGATAGAAAATAAGAATTAGAAAATAAATTATATTTTAAAAGGGCTTGGGCATTATCCCAGTGGATAACCCATTATGCGTACCGAGTAATAATATATAGCTAAATAAATAATTGTTTGTTTTCAAAATCTTGTTATATTGATATTTTTTCCTATAATAAAAATTAAAAAATAAATAAATAAATTTCATCTATTTTTCAACAAAATGAAAATTTATTTATCGTAAGATAAAATAAATAATTGAAATATAATATATGAGACAAGAGATAAATTAAAAGAAATTTTAATTTACATTTTGGCCGGTAACTCGATATATTATCCGGACTCTATATATTATACTCTCATAATATTATCTAGGAAAATAATAGCATATTTAATGTGAAATCGCTAACGATATCATTCATTACACCTCCCTTCAAAAGTGATATATACTTCTTTCGCCCCATATACATACTCTATATATATAACAGATAAGATTTATAAGAATAAATAACCGTTTATTTTTGTTGCATCCAATAGAATGGAACATTAATTTATACAACTTGCTCTAGTTTTGCTGATGAACAGTAGATTTTTGTTTATTTATATATTTATTTATTATTTATGTTGTTATTTCCATTCAGGAAATTAAATTTTGTATTAATAGCAGTCACATAAAAATAATTTTTCAAGTTTATGATTTTATTTGAAATTAATTTTTGGAAGAATATTAAAAGGGAGATTTATATATCTGCTCCCTCCCCCGCCACCACCCAGAATATCAACTTAATGAAATCTTCTAAGAGATACCAAACAGCCTTGGCCATTGCCCAGGTATCTTTTACTTGAAAACGATAATATATATAGTATCGAAACGTCACGTCTTATATTTTTATGTGTTTATTTGTTTGTAAATAATTATAATTTTAATTTTAAAAAAAATGTGGTTTTTAATAAAAAATTTAAGAGAAAATGTCGGTCACAAAAGCTTTAATCAACGCACCAAAAACCCACCCCATGATAAAAAAATATTTAAAAATATAATTTTTCGAAAAAAAGCCGACTTCAAAAAAATATAATGCAACAATAAAATAATAAGAACTCAAAAATCAAATAAAATGCACTAAAAGCTTTAAAATAATTATATAAACAAAACAAATAAACATAAACAAAGAAATAAACAGGTTCATAAACAAAGAAGTAATGGGTGAACATTAGGGTGGCTCTCATTTTGGGTATTTTCAAATTTTTAAGCTCGCAGGGGCTCATATGGTTCGAAATAAATAAACAAAAAATATCCCCCAAGTTTCAAGCCCCTATCTCAATTTTAACCAGTGCCTGAGAGCGATGTAAGTTTCACATCTAAATAACATGGGGTTTTGAGCGATCAATTTTTTATTCGGGCCAAAGCAATGTTTTAAAAAATTTGAAACTGTAGACTTTATACTTATAATAGTAGCTACCCTTCAGAATTTTTACAGATTTGTAGCTATTATAATTTTGGAGTCTATAACTTACTAACACTAAGAAATGGCATTATTTTATCTAGCTGTAAATTATAATAACTAAAAATCTGAAAAAACTCTGAAGGATAGCTACTATTATAAGGGTAAAGTCTACAGAGTTTTAAATTTTTTGAAATATTACTTTGACCGGAATAAAAAAATTGATCGTTCAATGCCAAATACCCCATGTTATTTAGATGGGAAACTTGCATCGCTCTGAGTCACATGTTAAAATAGAGATATAGACTAGAAGCTTGGAAGATATTTTTTTTAAATTTATTTAGAACCATATGAGCCCCTGCGAGCGTAAAAATTCAAAAATACCAAAAATAAGGGCCACCCTAGTGAACATACATAACAAAAAAGGTCCAATACCAATGAAATTTAGTTTTTTTACGAATCGGAAACTATACTGAATACAATGCAAAGAAATCATCAAAATCGGTTCTCAATTGGCGAAGAAATCGAGTAACATAGACACACAAAAAAAAAATTTAGTCGAATTGAGAACCTCCACTTTTTTTGAAGTCGGTTAAAAGTTACTAAATCATGTTTTATTTATAAACGGAACCCTAAAAAGTTACAGTTATTTTTGAACAAGTGTTTAGATTGTTTGTTAATTTAAATTTTTGAAATTTATTTAATTTTATATACTAGTATGAGCCGTTTTCTTTGAAAATGGTATAAGTCCAATTTATATTATATGGAGATATTATATATATATTAATACGCTTATTTTATGTTTTTTAAATATTAAATTCATTAATATTTATAATGTGATTGTTTTTGAAGTATTAATTAAAATAAATTTATACTTTTGATGACCTCAAATGGACTTACTCTACTTTCAAAGACAACAAAATGTGATAATCATACATTTATGAAAATATATTCAATTTTTGCACCCCTGTTTCCCACTTTTGGGTAGGTGATAAATAAGCCAAAGGCTACCCTAGTAGCACAATGTTTCAAACTATATAGCCTCTATATAGTTACTATATAGTTTGAAACTTTGTGCTACTAGGGTAGCGTTTGAAGGCTCCTGGACTAGGTGTTAAATTCGGGGCTCCTAATAAATACTAAAAATAAACAATTTTTTTTTTTTTTTTGAAAAATTAATTTTATTATTTTCATATTCATAGAATTTATCATTTTTTAACATTTTTATTATATTTTATTATAGTCTATGATTGAGTGCAAACTGTGAGCTCGATATCTTATCAGAAAATAATTGATAAGAGTAGCAGAGTTGTTGAAAGAAATGAGGTTGCCCTCTGCTTAATGAAAATAAACATATTATATAATTTATTTGTTTGAGACTATAGTTTCGTAGGTTTGACTTTTTCATTAGTCTTTGTAAAAAGAAATTTTTATTTTTTAACATTTTTATTATACGTTTTGAGTATTTTTCTAGGATTTTCAGGGCCCTATTGTCATCTACAAAGTCTATGATTGAGTGCAAACTGTGAGCTCGATATCTTATCAGAAAATAATTGAAAAGATTTTGTTTTGCCGAGAGTAGCAGAGTTGTTGAAAGAAATGAGGTTGCCCCCTGCTTAAGGAAAATAAACATATTATATAATTTATTTGTTTGAGACTATAGTTTCGAAGGTTTGACTTTTTACATCATTCTTTTTAATTAGAAATATGTTATCTGTTTTTTCTCATGGGTTCAAATACCCGATTGGATTTAGATCATTGAATCGTATGTATGTATATTTCTACTAAAATACTAAAACAAAACGAGTCTATCTAAATCCAATCGGGTCCATGAGAAATAACAGATCAAATATTTATAATTAAAAGGACTGATGATAAAAGTCAAACCTTCGAAACTATAGTATCAAACAAATAAATTATACATATCAAAATTTATATTTAATTTAGCTATATGTTTAATATGTTTATTTGCATCAAGCATAGGACAACCTCATTGATTTCTTTTTATATATCAGGAAATAGTTTAAAAAACGATGGCAAAATTGTGAACATAGTCACAAACATTAAAATTAAGTTTAAAAAAAAGGCAGAAAATTGGAGAAATAATCGGTTGTTAAATCTTCAAAGTGAATAATATACCTAAAATGGCTAACTTTCCATAGATTCATGAGTTTTGAAATTTGCAATGTAAAATGCTACAATTTCCAATGACACACAAGCTCTATCATCTGATTATTAGGAGATTCATATTGTGGAAAAAATTGAATTTAGGTTGTATCAATAAGCTGAACTTTTCAACGAATATTCAGCTTTCCAGCTTTTAGACAATTATTATTCCCATTAATTTAAACGTACCGAATTTTATAAAAGAAAAACAGCTTTCACATTTTTATCAAATTTCAAAAATATGAAATTATTGATTTAATAAATCTATCCCGCCAATGTTGCAAAATCCCATTGCTGGATTTTGTTGATAAGTACTATAATTCTCGTACTAAATTTGATCTCCATTTCTATTTATAGATAGCGAAAGTTTTTGAATATTAATTATTTCTATCATGCGGAGAATGTGTATATACGCGCTGGCTATGGCCCAATGCACTAGCGAAATAGTAATATCAAGGGTTGATAAATGAATTGATAATTATATTTTGAAATCGAGCCGGTAAACCTCTAGTGAATGCAACGCACCGAATGCAGTTGGAATTATCTGTTATTAAATGGATTAACAAATGGATTTGGTAACATCAAGATATATAATTAGCGGGAATTATTCAAATTTCATTTTTAGCAAATAATTACTAATGATATGGAGGCCAAGTATATTTACTAGCTGATTTGCTTACGCAACAACGAATGCAGTAATGACACCTAGCGGATAGGCAACCTATTAACCAGCACATAACTTATTCTATATAGCCTAACAGGGGTTCTCTGCACTTTATAAATTCGTTAATAGAAATTTATTTTTATACAGATCGAAGTCTAAACTTTGTTTCACGGTAATCCTAATTTTTTTCTTGGTACTTTTATAGGCGGGAAAATGGGTGGGGGGATTGTGCTTAATGTTATTTTTTGTTAATTAGAGATTCAAAGGGTATTTGTATGATTAAAATTAATTATTTATTTTATTAAATAAATAAAAAGACGAAAATGTTCACTAATAGTCTAATTTTGTTTATATGATTTTTCAATTTTTTATATTTTAAAATTCATTTATTTATTAGTTATACATATACATAGTTGATATATAAAAATGTACGCGAGGGAAATAATATATATATATATATATATATAAATAATACTAAAAAATGAAAAAGAAAACATTTACATTTTTAATTCCTACAATCAAAGGTGGATATTTATTTATTATTTTTTTAGGATAAAAACCCTAAAGCTGTTTGATAAAAAATGTATAATAAAAAATTAATATTTAATTAGACAGCATATACCTAAATAAAATATAAATAAATTATTTTAATAAACTTGATATATGTATATAAATATATGTATATAATATACTCACGAGCAAAGAAATGGAATCACCTCCCTTGAGAGTTGTTAATGTAATTTGCATTCTCAAATATAAATAATGTTATATTAATATAAATTATACCGTATTAAAGGCCAAAATTAAAGATTAAATCAACATGTTTTACATCAAAAGTCATCGAGTTAATTTTTAATTTTTAGACTTGGAATGAAAAATTAGGAAAAAATTAAAATATTGGAGGTTGGTATTATTCAAATACAAGAAAAAAAATTAATAAACAATAATGAAATTTATTTAAGCTTTTTTAAATATTTATTATTGCATCCCCTAGCTTTTTAGAAATTCGAATCTGGCGGCTTAAGTGGCCGGCCTACTTCTTCTGATTGGATGGCACCAGTAGAACTTTCCTGTATCCTCGATTTCGTTACGGTCGCATTTTCGTTCGTTCGGTAGGTTTTTTCTCGATTCACTCCCCGGGAAAAATGTGTAGCTGGCGAGCCTATAGAAGTGTATTCACTTCAAAAATATTTAAATTTCTAATAGACTATAAAAAAGTAAAAACATACATAGTATATCATTAAATTAATGAAAAGAGAGTGATTCCATTTCTTTGCTCGTGAGTAGTATTATTATCATTTCCGTCTGTAATGTGTATTAATGAGAGTTTTTTTAATGGGAATTATGGACAAAATTTTTGTTTTATTTTTTATTTTTCATCAACGTTTTGTCGACTTTGCCGACTAATTCAGGGTTTCAAATAGTTACATCACACATTCGTTTAAAATACATTATTTTTCTTTCTTTATTTTTTTTTTTAATGAAATCGAATGCAAGAAGGGGTGTACCAGTAAAGATGCAGCCCCTATGGATCTCGAAAGACCCTTGCATTACCGAAGAGAAGGGAAAGTTGATTAAGTGAGAGGGTGTAGACTTAGGTGTCTATGCACTCCGGTTTTGAAGGTTTGAAGATTATAAGTGCTGGGAAAGATGGAGGCTGGGATGGAGTTCCAGTTCCTTGAAGTCATGGGGATATATGTATTGGCGAATGAAGTGGTCCGGCACTTTTCTAATTTGACTGCGAAAGAGTGTTGGGAGTCGGCAAAACGCGTGCTACGTGCAAAGCATGCTTTGGGGGGAATTATTGATTTTATCTCTCCGTTACCAATGACTATCAAAAATTAAAAAACAATGTCTGTTTGTATTGTTTCTGAAACTGTTTATCTAATGATTCTTTATGTGAATGTACCGGATTTTTAAAATTTTTTGAATTTCTGATGGTCATTGGTAACGGAGGTAAAGAAAAATAATGTATTTTCTACGAATGTGTGATGTAATTGTTTGAAACCCTGAAGAAGTCGGCAAAGTCAACGAAACGTTGGTGAAAAATAAAAAAAAATCACACAAAAAAGTTGTCCTTAAATCTCATTAAAAAACTCTCATGTATATAATAATTTATTACCCATGAAAAAAATCATTTTATCTACCTACAAAACTTTGCTTGAAGAAACATGGATATAAATAATTAAATAAATATTTTTTCGAGCACTGATAAAGGAGAGAACAAGGAAAATTTTAACACCCTTCGTTCATTGACCCTTTGAGCCCTGAAGCGGAGAGAATATCCTTCGAAACATCGGTTCAAAAGTGTAAAAGAAAACGTTTCCAATAAATCTTATTGGGAATCATCTTTTTATTTATTCTTTGGTTATCGTCCATTCAATACTCAGTATTAAATTATAATAATTATTACTTTACCATTTAACCAGGAATATTTAAAAAATCTTATACATGAAACTGTAAATAATCTTCAATTATAAGTTTATAACATATAATATGTATATATTCATTTTGACACCATCTGTATGTGGGCCCGGCTCCCACATCTCCTTTATTTTCTCAAACCGTTTTTTTTTAATTGGTGTGTTTAACAAGTATCAAAAGTTTATATTAGGTAGGCAGGTATAAATATTTTTTTTTTTCTATTAAATAATTTTGAAGTGACTAATTTGAAATGAGGTAATTAGATGAAGTATGTATGATGATTAGTAGAATGATTTTAAAAAAGAAGAATTTGTAAGTATAAAAATAATTTTTAAGAAAAAAATAAAAACCGACTTCAAAAAATTAAATAATAAATAAATAAATAAATAAATCTTTATTCCTCGACCTGCTTAGAGGCACAAGTCCTCGATGGCTAGGTCCTCCAAACATCAATACAATCTAGCTACAATACATTAATAAACATCAATACAAATTAATTACAACAATTTAAAAAATAATAAACAAGTAAAAAAAAAAAAAGAAAAAATAAAAAAAAATAGAAATGTATGCTCATTAATAAATAACATGACAGATTTCCATCAAAAAACAAAAAGTAATTTAAAAATTCCGTGCAAAAACCCGATACCAGGAGCAAGCGACGCATTAGCCATCCCGGCATTTGCCATAAGTTGTTAAGGAAACCTGGTCAAAACCTTAACAAGGATGGTATGACCTTTCTCTACCTCACCTAATCTCTGCTTGTGAGAACTAAATAAAATTTTGCACAACTCTAGGACATTAGGACTTGACAAAATTTATAATTGATTTAATCATAGGGGGCAGAGGACTATAATCCCAAGTAGTAACAGACAGATTGTTCCACAAATCAATGCCAGATCCTACAATTGAATGTAAACCGATATTTTTCAAGAATCTTGGCTTACGAATCTTTTTTCTATGATCAGCTCTACCTAAATAATTTGGTTCCTGAAATCTATTCGTTATTTCCTCCCAACTCCTAAAACAACTCCCTAAATGCAACAAATAAAATACACTAAAAGGTATAAAATAATTATTATCTTATTTAGTTACAACCAAACGACTAAATATTAACATGAAATTACTTTTTGAAGTCGGTACCAAACAAACTATACCTATAAGCGAGCGTACCCGCCAAACGTACTAAGTAAGATCCGTCGAGTGCGATTCATAAAAAGTATATGTTTGGCACCGACTTCAAAAAGTAATTTCATGTTAATATTTCGTCGTTTAGTTGTAACTAAATAAGATAATAATTATTTTATACCTTTTAGT
The DNA here is from genome assembly GCA_024734495.1 of Forficula auricularia. NCBI lineage: Eukaryota > Metazoa > Arthropoda > Insecta > Dermaptera > Forficulidae > Forficula > Forficula auricularia. The sequence continues at coordinate 78,808 of JALMQS010000433.1, forward strand.
GTATTTTATTTGTTGCATTTAATTTTTTGAAGTCGGTTTTTATTTTTTTCTTAAAAATTATTTTTATTTTTCTCTTTTTAGTGATGTTATTAATAGTGATCATATCGTCAGAACTTGACCAAATTAATATGACACCATCCCTAAGACACCCCCTTTCGGATAAAAAAAGAACCATCGAAATCGGTTCATAAACAAAGAGGTTAGGTCTAAACAAACCTAATAAAAAAGGTCTAATACCTATGAAAAAAAAACGAAAAAAATTGGACCAATCGGAAGCTAGACCGGACCCAATGCAAAAAAAATTTTCAAAATCGGTTGACAATTGGCGGAGATATGAGGTAACATAGGCACAAAAAAAAAAAAAAAAATCAGTAGAATAGAGAACCTCCTCCTTTTTTGAAGTCGGTTAAAATGTTATATGATACGCACGCACATCAGTTGAATTTTAATATTTTTGATCCAAAAATGCGGTTCTTTTGAAAATGCCTCCTGAGGAGAGTTCTTCGTTTTTCGCGTCCCTGCAAAATAGAATAATAAATAATTGGAGGTTTAAGTGAAACTATTTCAAGACTTTTCGGTGTTTGGTAAATTATTAATTATTTCATAATCATTTCGATTTAATATTTTCTTACCAAGTGTCAAAAAAGGTCGTTCCTAGAATAATAAAAATTAAGAAATTAATCTTTACTAGTCTGAAACAGTTCTGGACTTGTACTTGACTTTTTTGCAAAGAGGTAGCTCTAAAGGAAGAGATGCGATTATTCCATCCGCGCTCTTTTTAGTAATTTTCCAAGATTAGATTTTAATAAAAGTATCACTACCTGTACATTTAATAAATAATAAACAAAGTGAAAACATATATAATACTATATCCTTACACTGCCGTCCATTCAATCTTCACTTTTAAATAAATCATTTAAAATTTTTCCTAACTATATTAGCCGTTTCGTGTGTATATTGAACTCAAAATTTCAAGATTCATTCCATCTCAACAAAGGTTAATTAATTAAAATTCCAGAAATACAGTAAGTATATATAATTATCAGAGTGAATTGACCGCTGTATATTATTCGGAGCTTTACATAATAGAGTTTTGTGGAGGACCAAGCCTTTCAAAGACCCTGTTCATTAGATTACATTACGTGTAATGATGATGTGCTGGTTGGTTGTTTAACGGGGCCTTTGTACTTCGGTCTATTAAGTAATCACTCAATCCCAAACACTTTTTTCAATTAACTAGAAATGGGGCTCTTTTTCAATAGGATTACATAATGCCTGGTCGAAACAGCTTTTATCCTACCTCCCCTCAACATTAAATTATTTAGATTACACAATACGCATATAAAGTAGGTAAGTACTATTTAAAAAGACTCGGAGCACCCTCCGCAAATTTTGAAGATGGTCTGGGGAAGGGGGAGCTAGAATTAGAGTATATACCTTTGGTGTGTAATTTTTTGCTTTAGTTAAAAGCGAAATACCTATTATTATTATTTTAAATTCAGGTAAAAAGGGCGATTCTTATTTGCAGCCACAATTAAATTAAATTTAATTTATTTTTTGCCAACGTTTTTAACCTCTCCGGTCATCATCAAAGTCATCGCTTTGGAGACAATTTTGAACTTAATTGCGATAAAAAATAATATTAATACGGAGGTTCATTCGTTGACTCTTATAAACCGAGGGACGATCCTCGGGTTTTTTAAGAGGATTAAAATGACGTTCTTCTTAATTCTATTGCTCGGAATTTGTGGTTTTCATTATCCTTTGACTGTCTATGCATCAATTCGAAATTGAGTTCTACCACTTCGTTTTCAATAGAACATACCTCTAATTTTTTAAAATAAGATAAGAAATTCTTTAATTTACAATTATAATTACAGATGTACATTTATCATTTAAGATGAATATACATTCTTTGTCAACTTTATTTCTAATGGTGACTTCGGGCTTGATGCCCACAATTCATCCTCCTTTACAAATTTGTTTGACTTTTCACCAAATAATGATATAAAAAGGAAAAATATAAAAAAAAACTTCTAAAACCAATTAAAAAAAAAAAAAAAGAAAAAAATCTTGAAAGAAACTTAAAAGAAAATATAACAAGAGAGCAAAAACGAGATTAAGAATTATCCGAGAGAAGATAAGAACCCAGTTAAGTGTTTTGGAATTTTGAAAATCGTGTGTTTCCATTTGAATATGCAATTTCGAAAAGGGCACATCTCGCATATTTTGACAAATTCACTTTTCACATATAGATGTAGGTAATCTAAAAGCTCCCATCCACCTACTATGCTCAATAAAGACACAACTCTGGTATCAATTTTACTGCCCACAAAATGTAACTCCAAAATAAATTTTATAAATTTTACACTACTATAGAAAATAATTAGTTTAATTTTATTCCTGAACATTTAAAATTTTCAGACATGTGCTTTTTTCGAAATATCATATACAATTAATCCTTTCTGATTTAAATAAATTAAATATCGGTCTATAGCAATTTTTTTAGAAGTTCAAGTTGTTTCTTTTTGTCGTAAAGTAAAGGAAATAAAATGAAGTAGCCCCGAGTATGCCAAACTAGTTTCTAAGATGGAATTATCTTAAAGTTCCGGGCAATTTTACATCACTATCACTAAAAAAAAAGAAAAAAGTAAATCCTTCAAACTTGAACATTTCAATAAACTACTTCTTAATCTTTTATACTTTTAGTTGAATAATAAATACTTTTTCTATTTTATTCTTTGACAAACTTTCAAAAAGACGAGTAAAATGAAAAACAAGTAGAACATTCAACAGTAACGATAATAATAATAATAATAATAGTTCTATTTTATTATCCTTAGCCTAATGTCTAGTTTCTACGACTACTGCAGTCCGAGGTCATTTGTCCCCGGGTATAATACACCTCATAGCCCCCATTATGTCTTTTCTTAGACTAAGTCACTTTCTCAAGACATAAGCGTGAATTTGTATTCACCAGCCAGGGAGTTGTTGTTTGCCTAGGTGTGTATATATTCGTCAAGGTGTGTTCGAGAATGGCTATGCTAATGGAGCAAAAAGAAAGACATCCAAGCTCTTTAGGGAAATGAACACAAAACTCTTTTGTGATCTAAAAACGACTCAATCCGATTTCAAAAAGATTAAATATTTTTCAAAGATGAAAATTCAAATCTTAAATGTGCCTGAATTGCTTTTTCCCCTTGGGTTCAATTCCTAAGATGACGAAAACAACCATTCTAGCATGTATATTAAAGATTATCCATTAATATTTCGAGTCTGCTTAGTAATTTTATAAAAAAATTCAATTCTACAATGGGAAAAGGACTGCTAGATTTATAAGTCAGGATTTTTTTTAATCATTTTTTGATACAAGAAGAAGTTGCACCAAAAAGGTACAACCTCTGTAGTCCACGGTGGACCCTTGTATCATGAAAATAAGATAACAAATTTCAGGGATTGGGTCGGAGTTGACGGTATCTCTGGAGTCTGAAGGTTATATGTAGCTGCGAAGAGAGTTACAGTCTCTAGAAGTCATAGGAATAAACGAATTTACTAATGTGTTTGTTCGGTTCGTATCCAATTTAAGCGCGTAGGGGTGTTGAATCTTAGAAAATCGTGTATTATAAAATTTGATCTTTTGGAGGGATTATTTCATGGCAAGTAGTCCAGGAATAAATAAAAATAAAATCACAAGAGTGTGTCATCTATTAGATCCGATCGAATAGATTAATTTTAATTATACGTCAGAAGAGTTGTTTTTTAACCCCTAGGACAGAGGTGGGGAACCTGTGGCCTTTTTGAATATCTTATGTGGCCTCGAAATGAATTTGAAATAAGAAAAAACTGAATTTAAAATAAAAAAAAATTGAATTTAACATAAAAAAAATTGAATTTGAACAGCAATAATTTTACAAAAGTTACATTTATTGGTATTGAAACTTATGTGGCCTCCTTTGTTACTGCTATTTTAAATGTGGCCTCTCAGGGTAAAAAGGTGCCCCACCTCTGCCCTACGGAATCAAACCCGAGTGCCAATAACAGCATTCGAGCTATTTGGCTAACGTGTGAGTATGTAAACGTGCTAAATATTTTACTCCAAAATTTAAATCTTCATTTGTAAAATTTTGCGGACTAGTGATTCTAAATTTAAACAGATATCCCTGCCATATTGGTATAAACTAAATAAAGGTGGCTGAAGGTTTCGAATTTTCAATTTCTTTTTCTAAATTCGAAGAGCAATAGAATGTCTTTTTCAAATTGAATATGAGAGAGTCAGATTAAATGACACCCTCTTCTGATTTTCTTAGAAAATTTAAATCTATTTCTATCGGCAACTTGAACTCTTTCAATAGATAAAAATATGATTTCCAACAAAAGAGTATTTATTTGAAGGTTTTCTTTTTATAGCTTTTTAACCGACGTTTTGGAGTATCTTAATCCCTTCTTCAAGGTTCAAAGGGCTTCCTCTTCATTAAACTTTTGAACTCTGAAGGAAAAGGGAAGATTCTGCGAAACGTTAGTTCTAGAGCTTTATAAGGAAAACCTTCCAATAAATACTCGGAATAATAAATTGAAAGTTTTTTTGCCGAGGGTAGCAGAATTTTTATATATTGAAGGAGACAATAAAAGAGTGTGTCTTCTGTTGGAATTATAAATTTTATTTATTTTTAACGATAAATAAATAAATAAAATTTATAATTCCAGCAGAAAGCCACACTCTTTTATTTTCTCTTTTAACTCGGACTAATGTTTTTAATTATTTCTGAACTCCATTAAATCCAAGTTATTTAATTATATCCAATTACCTCTTATTAAACGAGCAAAAATTGTATATTTATTTGTATATATATTTGTTTATATATTTGAAACTTGGTTCTATTTTGAAATCGACTATACCGATTTTGATGAAATTCATAGGTTAGGGGGTTTTCGGGGTGACATTTCGATCTGTCACGGTCTCATCTTCGACAAAATTGTTTTTGATGGGTTTTTTCGTAATCAAATTAATTATTCTCAGGTAGACAAATCCCATTTTTAGGGTTTTAAAAAAGGTTTCTCTTTTCCTTTTGTAGCCAGGCAAACAATGGGTTGCCCTAATTCATTGTTCTAAAAGGCCTTGAAGAAGTATTGTGATTGTGGATTTTAACATATTTTGTTCTCCCTAAACGTTAGAAATATTAATAAACGTTTTATAATTGTTTTTATAAAGAACCTTATTTATTTAATAGAATAAAAAAATAATCAAGAATTTATTTAAAAATGTATTTCGCATAAGCAGGTCTCAATTTTCTGAAAAAACAACACATTTTGATAGGTTTTTTTATTAACAATTGGATGAATAAAAATGAATCATATGGTTGAATCAAAACAGGTGCAGGTGTGCAGTGGTGGGGGATCCGGGGGTAGGGCGAAGTTTCGGTGGTGCGGTCAAGCGGGGTGGGGGTATAGTGGGCGAATACTATATATATTTGTATTTTTACTTTATCCAATGCAAAGCATGGGTAAAGTATTGTAATCGCTCTCGGGGCAAGCGTGGCTTCAAAGGGTCCTCAGGTAAAGACTACGGAACCCATGGACTCAATTAAAGTCACAAATTGTAGTATTCAATTAGGTTGAATTTTAGCACGTGGCGGTTTTGCCAAAAATTACAAGGGGTCTCGTCGAGAGGCCAAAAAGTGCGATTTTTTCATTTAGTGCGTGCGGATGTATGTATGGATGTATGTTATCGTTTTTTGGCCCACGATTTTTTCCACACCGTTACAGCGATTAAAATGAAATTGAAAACCTACCATTAGTTTAACAAAATGAAGCGCTGATTAGTTTTTGGTACATATCGGCCCACAAACATTAGTACTTTATTTCAGTACTTTTTAGTTTTTTCTAAATATCTTGAAAATGACTTAACCAATTTTGATGAAATTTAATATCCTAATTAAGTACCTTGGGAACCACAAAAAAGGTTAAATAAAGTTTTTAGTAAAAATATATTTTAAAGTACTTTACTATAGAGTAAGATGGTACTTTTTTAATTTTTAAATTCTTTAAAATTTATTCATTTGAAAGTTTTAATATAGATCATTTAGCCTTGATTAAAGTAAGAATGGATAGGCTTCTCTCTGTGAAATGCTAAAAATTTGGGAGGAATTTTTATGAGTAACCATAGCAACTGCGTTGTTTTCTTATCCGTTACCTTTGCTGAAGACAAAGAAATCGATTTTTAAACCAAAAATAGCGATTGATTCTCATCTAGTACTTGAGGAATAATCATTCTATATTGGATTTTTGACGTTTCGGTTTTTATTAGTAACCATTGCTGAAGACATAGAGAAATCGACTTTAAACCAAAAATAGCGATTGATTCTCATCTAGTACTTGAGGAATAATCATTCTATATTGGATTTTTGACATTTCGGTTTTTATTGGTAACCATTGCTGAAGACATGGAGGAATCGACTTAAAATCAAAAATAGACATTGATTCTCATCTAATACTTGAGGAATAACAATTCTACATTAGGTTTTTGACGTTTCGATTATTATTGGTAACCATTGCTGAAGACATGGAGGAATCGACTTAAAATCAAAAATAACGATCGATTCTTATCTAATACTAGAGGAATAACCTTATTGCATTCAATTTTTGATGTTTTGACCTATTAATGGCAACCTCTACTGAAAACGTGGAAGAATCGACTTAAAATCAAAAAGACTACAATTTTTTAGTAAACAACTCAGAGTTTGAGTTGTTTGCCATAAAAGAACTAGTCTTTTCGATTTTAAGTCCGATTCTTCCACGTTTTAAAGCCGTATTAATAGTCAAAACATCAAAAATGGAATGCAAGGTTATTCCTCTAGTATTAGATAAGAATCGATTGTTATTTTGATTTAAGTCGATTCCTCCATGTCTTCAGCAATGAGTTACCAATAATAATCGAAACGTCAAAAACCTAATGTAGAATTGTTATTCCTCAAGTATTAGATGAGAATCGATGGCTATTTTTGATTTTAAGTCGATTCCTCCATGTCTTCAGCAATGGTTACAATAATAACCGAAATGTCAAAAATCAAATGTAGAATGGTTATTCCTCAACTATTAAATGAGAATTATTTTTGAATTAATGTCAATATGAACTACAAATTGCAAGTGATATCTGATTAATAATAAAGGAACAAACATATTAATATTTCAAATGAATTTGGATAAAGTTTAGCAACGATCCGTTGCAGTTTATTTTAATTTGAAAACGGCACTCAAATAAAAATCGACCTTTTTATCAGAATTTTAAATTAAAAATAATATTAAAATAAAGGTTTTAACTGAAGGAAGAAGTTACCGAGCATCGCTCGGTGCCTCCAGGTACTCCTATTATTATAGGGATAAAATGAACTTTTAAAATGAAACTTTACACATAGGTGCTGTTTATTAATACAAATTTGTATAAGAAATTTCTGTTCATTAATTATAACTATTCGATTACTTCTTATTTTCACAATTCATTTTTTAAATAAAGTTTTATCAGTTAATTATATTTATTTATTTTATTAATTACTTGGGCAGCTCTATACAGAGGGCATATTGGGTCTAGAAAACGTTTTCACATTTTCCTCCTGTTATATTCTGATTAATTGAGTAAATTTCTTATATTTTACATGTAATCTGTAGCTTATGCCTAATTGGATAATTACTATCCTATTTCTATATCAAATATAAAGAAATGCTGCTGAAAATTTGAAGTATAAAATGGTTCACAAAATAAGTTTTCAGTTGAACAGATGTTAAAATAGTATTTTAGTAAAAACCTTATGCCTAGGCGAATACAATTCAAATAATAATGTTTAAAGCTAATTGCCATTTTGCTTAAATTATTATTTGGATATGACAGGGGTCGCTAAACTTTTTGGACCGTCGACAACAATGTTATATTAACTCCTGGGAGTCGATATTGGCCACTTTGGAGACCAACCGGCTATGATATACCTAATTATATGTACCAGCTGCGAAACCCGCCTTCAGCGGGCATCTTACTGGCAAGGGGTGTGTTTGAAAATTTTAGATTTTAAATTATTTTTAAACTCCCAGTTATTTATTAAACGCATTGTTAAGCATGCCAATCACTGACCTCTTCCGGTCTCTTTAGCCAATCAGAGAGATCACGCCGATGTCGCTGTCGTAAGCGGATTATTATTAAGTATAGATAGATATATATACATTATTAATAAATATAAATATATTTGAGTTTATTTGTTTATTATATTTATTTTATGGTTATTGATAAATTCTTTTATTTATTTATTCATGTTTTCCTTCATGTCAACCATAAATAATTTTTTATTATTATTATTAATCCTCTGCGATTTAGATATTCATTCGCTATATTAAATAATGCAAGCGAGATAGGTTTTCGTTTTATGAAAAGTGAATGATGGCGATTCATATGATTCGTCCATAAATCTCTTCATACATGGAAGATTGCTTTCGTTAATCTTATGCATTTCTCTCTCTCTCTCTTTTTATTATTATTATTTTTCTACTCAGTCGCAGTTCTGGTTTTCCAAATAAATGCACATGTCTGAGCACATTTATCACGGCAATCTTCTCTAGAAAATATTTTTTGATATAAAACTTATTTTCTTTAATGAAATATATTCAGATTGGGTAAAGGAAAACAACAACAATAGTATATTTATCAAAATGAAATTAAATAAACGTTCAATTATATAGAGGATATTAATATTCTTGCTAAAATAATTATCGATGTTAAAATAGTGCATGTAGCCAATGAATATAAGTGTAACAGGCTAGGTGGTTTATGGAAAAATTTAGAAAATTCATTAGTACAAAAAACGAGTTATAGGTTTCTAAAAATTATCTTAACCTTGCTATATGAAGAGAAATCACTGAGGTTGTCCTTATTTGTTTGAAACTATAGTTTCGAAAGCTTGACTTTCATCATTAGTTTTTATTAATTAAAAATATTTTATCTGTTATTTTTCATGAATTTAAATACATGAGTGAATGTTTTTGTTTTGTTGTAATAGTCAGCTGGTTATATAACAAACTTAATGACTCTTTTAGCTAGAGTTAAATGGATTGTTGGATTATAAATTTAAATCATATAGACTAGTCAAAGTTTTAATTTTAATTTAATTATCTAGTCATAATTTCAATTAATTTAAATACATAAGAAAATTAATATTAAACTGCTTGTTTGTTTTTAAATAAAAACGTAATTAATTAATATAGCAATATTGAAAAAACATGATTTAATTTGTTTATGCATTCATTTATCATAACAACGTATTGAAATATCAATAGATTCATTCAAAAAAAAATATTTCATTCACTTTTGTACCGGAAGTTCTAAAGAAAGTCCAAAATGTAATCAGTTCTCAGCATTGGAATTACAAACATACATTCTACGAATTTTCGTGCTTGAGTTATTGTGTTTTTGCAATACTCGATGCGAAAGTCCGATTTTCTAGAGACGTTTGGTCAGGGTAAACCGACTGATTTCTGACTATAATACATACACTTTTCTTGCACGACATGCGTAAAATTCTACTTTTCTTTACAACTTCCTCTACTTTTCCGCACGTTTATTATTTATTTATACATTCACAGCGACATAGATTCTTGTAAACAGCTTCAAACCTTAGACCTTAGACCATGGAATATATAGACACGCCCTCTGCTACTCTCCACACAGAGTGAAGTGAGGCCAACATCGCCAACAGATGACGTCACGTTCTCGCATAAATATTTTGGTAATATTAATATAATATTAATTTACGGTTATTGGAATCCAAAATAAATAATCTCAACTACGATAAATTTATCTCAATGTATAATAATTCCTATAGTGGCCATGCTATTTCTGGATGTTTCTACCTACAGATGACGTCACATTCTCTAGTTGATGTTGGCCTCACCAAATCGACACCAGGGCGTGTCTATATATTTCATGGTCTAAGCTTCAAACCATATAACCTGTCACCAAGTTTTATTTATATTAAAGTGATGAGTAAAATAATTAGAAATCACACTTACACCGCCAGATCTTAATGAAAATGTTAAAGCTTATTTTTTTCTCTCAAATCTCAGTTGGTATTATAAAAAAATATTATATGACACGGATGTAGTGAGCTACACCCAACTACATTCAGCTGAATACTCGTGTGAATCACTCCACCCGCCCTACTTGCGTTGGATACACTCATAATAAGGTGAATGTAGTATAAGCTCTTATAGCTCATGCCGAAACTCTGGCTTGTCTGATATTCTTAATTTCAAGCCCTTGTTAAATTCTTCTCGTTTCAGGTATTTTTAAACACAATTCAATACTAGGGTCGGCCGCACCGAGTAATAAAATAAACCGATACAATGATCAATATTTGATTGTTACTTTCGCGTCAATTATATAATTAGTATTCGCCCTTTGTTAGAATAATCATAACACTTTTATCATCAACAATGGATCACAAGGTCAGTCAGTCATGGACTCGAGTTGAATTATTGACTTTTGTCTCTAAATAGATTCGAAGCTATTGGGACATTGACATGCCTTTGGCTTTGCCAAGTTGCAACTTAAAAAGGACCTGAAAGGATCCGAAAAGACTCTCGAGTATACTTTGTTGCTCTCCAGGGATTCCCATGCGTATGTCTCTATCGTGAATGGGATGAGAAGGGGGTGAGGGAGTGGCAAGGCTGAAAGGGGTTATACTAAATGAACGAGTGCTTTATGGCTTTTGGCCCCAAAGAAGGAGAAAAAAGACAAGAACTTCTTAAATAAATTAAGTTATAAACATTTATTGTAAAGTGAACGAAAACAACCGCCATTATTCGGACTGGAGAAATGGTCGCCTTGAAAAAAAAATATAAAATAAAATAAAATAACAATAAAATCTTTTGAATTATCTAAAGAGGATAATGCGATTGGCGTCTCTTAATCCAATGTAACATATCGGATTCTCTTGGTAGTATATCCAATTCACAAAGTCGCGCTTGCTCGTCTTTGTGTGTTTGTTTTTGTTGAAGAACAAAGAAAAAAACAAACCGGGGAAATTGAATTTGTCGTCAGTCAGGCACCCTGACAGCTAATCGAAACCGAAACGCAATAACAATGAATCATACTTTGAATTACATAATTTAAAAAATGTACAATAATATTTTCTTCAAGATTTAAAAAGAAAATCGGCTAAGTGCGAAACGGACTCGCATGTCAAGGGTTTCATACCTACAGAGCTGTAAAAATATGTATTTTTAGGTATGCGGAATACTTTTTGAAATGTATGTGAAATCTCAAATACAAAATACCATTATAAAATCCAAAAAATGAATTTATCATAGATTACACATGCATGATTTTCTTTTTAAAACTTGAAGAAATGTTTATTAGCTTCTTAAATACATATCTTAATATATATTTTTTAAAATTTTGTAATTTAAAGTATGGTTTATTATAATTGTGTTTCGGTTTCAATAGCTGTTAGGGTGTCTAACTGATGACAAATTCGATTTTGCCTTTCAAAATTATTGAGATATCAAATTTATTTTTATTTGTCGTTAACAAGGAGATAATGAGTGAATACTGAGAATTTTTTAATAATAATAAGTTCTGAACGTCGCAGGTTCAAAAATCACCAAAAAATAGCTAATTTAGGGCTCATCACACGGCCAATTTTAAGTGAATTAAATAAAAACAACAACTAATTCTACATATATGTACAAAGATCTTATAGGAATACTTAACACTTCACATCACATAAAAAAAATATTTAAGTTTTTATCATATTTACATTACGAACTACAATAGTTTAACTCAGTGGGACTTAATCTTTTTAAGCCACGACCCAAATTGGAAAAATATCTTCATGTCGCGACCCTCCAAAAAAGCCAAATTTTTTCCAATACCTTGCAGTGGTTATAATGAAGTTTTGATGTTGGTTTGTGATTGTAAATGTTGGTGGGTGTTTCTCAGGGTTTTCTCTCTTAGTGCTTTCTCTCTGAAATTGATTGAATTTTACTGTGAATTTACGTTACTGATTTTAGTGTGAAAATTAATAAAAAAAATTGATTAAGAATAATAAAAAAAACAAAATAAAATAATATTAAAAGGAGGGATGTGAAGTTTTCAATGATAATAAAGATTTTGATTAGAGTTATTTAATATTTAATAATGTGAATTTATTTTTATCATTACTTGATTTTAACAGAACTAGAAATGGTTATTATAGAATGTAAATATTAATGTAAGATTTCTTTATACTTCTTCGGTGGACTGAGACGTTAGAATTGCTTCTTGATCTTCTCACTATAGTAATTTCCTCTTTTGATAATGATTCCCTCTTCTTGGAATGGTCCTATCTTCCTGTCGTCTTCTTTGAGACCGAATTATAGCTTCGGCACCGATTATTTGATATTCAGGTGCGCTGTGAAAGGAGGAATTCTAGGTGTCTCGTAGAAATAGCCGGTGATTAATGGACTCCAATTCAGATATATTTATATATCGAGTGGAATATAGGAAATATTGTGAGAGAAGTATGTGCGAAGTAGTAGGATGGATAGATTGAGAAAAATGGTGTGGATCAGTTTGGAAGGTGGAAGCTCTGTCTAGAATGATCTCTCTAGAATGATGTGTTGAGAGTGAGGTCGGTAGACAGAATCTCTTGCTCCGAATGTTAACTATAGAAGATTTTGCATAGGATGTTTTGCGTTCCTTGCTATAGTATGAATGTTTAGCGTTGTGTGGCTATAATATGAATGATCTCCCGTCGCCTTGTTCCGACTCTCTCCCTCTCCCCTCTTCTTCAATTCCCTTTTGTGTATCTATTTCTCCAATTCCTCCTGTTCTTTTTCGTTCCTTGTTAGTTTCAAGTAATGATTTTTTTAAGTAAAATTTTATATTATTATTTATTTTTTTACTGAAACAGAGATATTATTAAAAACAATTCTTAAAGGTTCATCCAAAGTAACGCATTAATTCTCATTTCTATGTAAAATTCAAATTTTAATTTATTTTTACTATTAAAATTTGCTAAATAATTTATATTTAAACTAATCTATTTAGAAAAAAGAAATTATTATTAAGTTATTTTTTAATAAATTATATTTAAATAAAATTTTATATAAAAACTAAAAATGAATAAAATATTATTTTTACCCTTATTCTCCAATTCGTCTCCTTGTGCAATTTCATTATACAATATACCGATGGGTATATTGTAACCTTCTTTTAGATCATATTTAATAATTTTCTTCAATTTTACAATAATGACTTTAAATTTAACTCATATATAGTAGGTATATCTATATATATAAAATTAAGGTTTTGTCTGTACATTGGTCCAAATCACGCCAAATTTTGGTTGCACACGTTTCAAGCAAAGTTATGAACGAAAACACCCTCAACAAAATTCTTGTCTGTATGTCTGTCTGTATGTCTGTTTCAGTGGTTTCCGCGAAAAGTTGCTCACGATTCACGTCAAAACGGCTGAAGGGATTATTATGAAATTTCATATTTCTATCAGAGGTCTTCTAACTTACGTTTTTAGCTATATAACGTTTTGATATTTTGACCCCAAAAGGGGGTTTGGGGGGTGCACGAATGAAAATTATCAAATAACTCTTAAACTATTAACTCTACGGGAAATTTTATAATGAGCAAAGTTGTAGGGGATGTGATTTCTGACAACTTTTGTTTAAAAAAATTTCCCCAAAAACCACCCAAAAAAGGGGGGAGGAGAAAAATATATAAATTCTTGCCCTTGGAGCAAAGTCAACCAAATTTTGTATACATAATCTGTAGGCCTCTAGAGAGCTAGAAATGCAAAAACTAACCACCCAAAATGGGGGAGGGGGGGTCAAAAAATGAAAATTCTTGCTCTTGGACCAAACTCAACCAAATTTTGTTTACATAATCTGTGGGTCACTAGAAGGCTAGAAATGCAAAAACTGGGTGCGGGGTTGGAGTGGGGGTGGGTTAGGGCATGGGATGCGCGGAGTGGAATGGCGGTGGAGTGGAGGGGAGTAGTGGCGTAGTGGGGGGGGGGGGTTAGGAGGGGGTCCAGTGGCATAGTGGGGTGGTACGGGGTGGGGGTCCGAGGTGGGGGTGCATGTTAGAGTGTTGGAGTGGTGGTGTGGGGGCGGGCTTTGGGGTGCTGGGTGGGTTGAAGTGGGGGGTGAGGTTGGGGTTCGTGGGTTGGGGTCCCGAGGTAGGTGGGGTGAGGGCTGGGGGTGGGGGCGGGGGTTGGGGTGCTGGGTGGGTTTCGGGGAGTGTGGGGGGTGAGGTTTGGGTTCTGTGGTATGGGGGCGGGAGTTGGGCACGGGTTCATGGTGCGGGGGTAGGGGTGCTGGGTGGGTTGGGGGTGAGTGTAGTGTGAGGGTGGGATTCGTGAGTTGGGGGTCCAGGGGGCGTGCCCCCTGGCTAGCAAGAGGGCCGCCGAAGGCGGGCCTTGCAGCTAGTGTATCTATATCAGTTGCGAGTTGTGACTTTTCAATCAGGGAATTCTATGTCCAAATAAGTACCCCCCTTCACTTTTTAAATCTTATTTTATTCTTTGATTTTTTTTTTGGAAATTTTATCGAATATATATATCAGCTTCATAGAATTTTTCGTTATTTTTCAAATTTAGTTTTATAAATTTTACAATTTATTTAGTCACACAAATTAAATAAATAGAATAATTTCAGTTAATTAACACTATTTATTTAATAGATTTACTAGACAGTTTCGGTCACCACTGGTAGATCATCTTCAGTAGTTAAATTTAATATCTTTATCTATTTAATATCTTTAGCTATAATACTTATATATAATGCATGTCAGAGAGCTATAATACTTAGATATGTTGCATGTCAGAGAGAGATTTGTCTTAAGGGTTTGGCTACTGGCCCGGCAAGCTTAGTTAGCGCTTGGGCTCGATTCCTAAGGGGACGAACCTCTCTGATATGCAATGTAAAAATATTTTCTCTAATATCTATGATGTCCTTAAAAAGTTAAATTCATTTATTAATATTAGATTTTTTATGACATGGTATAAAAATACTCTAAATATTTTGAAATTTTAGGATGCGCCGCATCCACAGCTATATATATATATATATACTATATATAAAATTTTAACATTTAAGATAAATAATATGTACTTTTCGATCCAAGTAAAATTTAATGAAAAAGAACGAGTTTTTAATATATCTTTTTACTTTTATTAGTAATTAATAAATGGAAATATATTTTTAAACTTATTGAAAATAACTGTACCTAATAAGATATTTCGTTAACGACTCTAGGCGAACTAAAGAATATGCTTAGCGACCTATAGCTTAAGAACCACTGCTTTAACTGACGGACAGAGACTTTATTGACACTTATAGGGTGCCCTTTTACTTTAGGACAGAAGCTTAAAAAGGGAAAACAGCGCAGAGAGTTTTATGATGCTGCTAGCTAAGACTAGATCTCCTATTATTCTGATTGCTCGCCTCTCAATTCCATCCAGAATTCTTTTGTAAACCATCTAAATCCGAATACAATGAATGGTTATACACATTCAAGTATTTACCTGCTAGCTATGCTACAGTAAGTTTAATTGGAGGTGAACTAAATGATCCTTGACGGTAGATATAATTGTAGATAGTAATTGCTTAATTATAAATTTAAATATATTATAAATTCTCTTACTGTGAAACCGTATATATAATAGTAAAAAACAATATTCGAATGGGTTCCGATTTAAATATCCAGGATAAGTTCGCTCTGTAGTTTTTAATAAAACAAACCTCGCGAGGAAGAAGACCAATTTGCATTGGTTTTTCTTATTGGTGATAGAATCCAACACTTGACCCAGTTTGTAAAATTCTTTTCTAATATTTGCTTAACTTTTTAATTAAAAAAAAAGTATGTATAATTTGCATTGAATTTTCCTACGTAATAATAATAAAATCCAAAAAAGTTTGTGAAAGAATAGAGAATCAACTAACTTTGAAATGAGTTGTTTCGTTAATTACTTGAAAAAAAAATTATTCTACAATTCATTAATCAAATAACTTAAACACGATTGCTTTTGGCCATAAGAGGTTAATATACTTATATTAATAAATCATCTTAATAATTAACTATGACAAACCATTTTTTGTAAATCAACACTTACCTACTAGGGTAGGAATTCGAAAAAGGCAGATACTGGTATTTTACTAGTATTAGCTTATCGGTGTTCAATTAAAAAAAAAAAATAATAATAATAATTTTATAATCAACTTGTCGTTCATTACCTTTGTCGAATTCCGATGACCTCACAAAACCCACTGAAAAATAGTTAAATATGAAATAAATTATAGTCGACCTAAAATTGGAGTGGGTGCTAAAATTTCAGAACGATCGTAGATTAAGTAGTCGAAACGTCGTAGTTATATTGTATTGTAAGTTTTAACAGCTACTTATATAAATTTATCAATTCTATTTGAATTTAGTGATAGCCGCCGGCGATTCAATCCATTGATTGTATCTTCTTCAAGTCAATGAATGGTTGAATACGAATTTAATTATGCCGACATTTTAATATCTAGATTGTATCTTTCTCACGTCGTGAAGGCTCCAAAGAATGGTTGGATATTAATTTAATTATTATTGACATTTTAATACTTACCTGAAAGACGTCGACGAATAGTCGTATGAATTTAATTAAAGTCGTCATTTTATTATCTTGGTCATATCTTCCTCAGGTCTTGGAAATAATCAAATAATGATTTCATCTCTATGCATTGCTCTTAAAGAGCAGAGGGGTCGGATCCAAATAAGAGGATTCGAGTTCAAGCCATGCTAATGGCAAAATATTAAAAAAAAACATACAATTATTTTTCGTTGAAATTGTCAATTATTTTTTATTACAATCTACGACTTTATATTCTTTGGATTTGTAATAATCACCGTCGAGATTGCCGTCCTTCCGAAAAATATCTGAATTGTAGTATTATTGGATAAAAATACTTGGTAGGTTTCACATTAAGATATAAAAAAATAAAACGAATTAATTTTTGGAGAATCTTTAATCTCGATATATATATTTCGGGTGACTAACCCATCTTCAGGAGAAACAGAAAGTAACTGACCTGGATAAATCGAAATTGAATACAAGTCAATGGTAAAATTTATTTTTAAAGATAACAAAGGGTAAATATTTAAAATTATTGGAGGGAGAAAAGGTAGGAAGTCTTATAAATTAGCTCTCTCAAATAAAACGAATATACTAAATAATCAATTAGAAGTTAAGAAAAGTACAATCATTGATTACATTCTTTAAATATTTGCAAATTTGTTTTGTGTGTAAATTCTCATTTCTCAGAAGACCATTCAAAATTAAACAAAATAGATTTCCTAACCTTCTCCCTCCACTAATTTTAAATATTTACCCTTTTGTTATCTTAAAAAAAAATTTTACCATTGAGTTGTATTCAAATTCGAAATCCTCATTTCTCAAAAGACCATTCAAAATTAAACAAAAGTAGACTTCCTACCTTTTCTCCCTCCAATAATTTTAAATATTTACCCTTTTGTTATCTTAAAAAATAAATTTTACCATTGACTTGTATTCAATTTCGACTTATCCAGGTCAGTTACTTTCTGTTTCTCCTGAAGATGGGTTAGTCACCCGAAATATATATATATCGAGATTAAAGATTCTCCAAAAATAAATTCGTTTTATTTTTTTATATATTTGACTTTTCTCGATACTCATATATTATGTTTGAGAACTTAAGCTTTATGAAACGAGCGTAGTTATATCAAATCAGAACGAACAAATTTCAGATTGTAAAACTACTTTCACTTCTGTAGATTTTCATTACATAACTCAAAACTTTTTACTAAAATTACATACCAATGTTGTAATATTACAACGTATTTTTTAGTAATACGTATCTAATTAATATAAGAAAAAAGTAAAGTTACAATTTATTTTTGTATTTTTACAATGGCTTAATGTGGTTTTACCAATATAATATTTTTATTTTACAAAATACTGAATCTTGTAAATTTCCCATCTATTTGTATTGTAAACACATAGTAAATTTACAATTTTTTAATTAACAATATATGCATAAGAAATACAAATTAAATATATAAATATCTATTGAGCGAGCTGATGCTATGCATACAAATATCACCAAATCGCATCTCTCTGCCAAACTTGAACAGTTCTAGGAGAATAAATTTCAAAATTTTTCTTTTCACGATGGATGGGCCAATACAGTAGTCCTTTAAGGGAAGCAACTTTTTGGTGTAATTCCTTTTCGCATAAATTTCATTAAAAAAAAATTATTTGAATTTCCAGTTAAGTCTTTAGAGTCCTGAGGCAATTTACACTTATTTTCCAGTCTTTGGTAAATTCAATAATTTGACCCAAGGGTTGAACCGCGACCTAAAATCGTGTACACCTACTTCCACTTCCACTTTCATTTCCAAGTAGAAGAGAATAGATGACAATAGATTATCTAATGAACTCTAAAGTAATTCTAAATAATTCCAAAGACGGTGTACACCTAATTCCAATCGCGGTTCACCCCTCGCTTTGACCGCAGGGGTACAGAATACTGATTTCCTATAATTTACAATATCTATAATTTTTCTGATTCTTCTAAACTCCGTGCAAGGAGCCAATCAATACCTCGCTCGCCCCCCTTTATAATGTCGGATCAAAATCCATCTTTTGCGTGCCCGGGGGCTCTTCCCATTAAGAGATCGTCACCTTAATACGTGGCTAGTAGTTAAGTGGTTAGTTCGTTTTTGTCTATCGAGAATGGTTTTGGCAACGGGGGCTTTAGGCTCAATTGATTCTCACTATCCTCCAATGGAGCAATTAAGTGCAAACTTGAGCCTATAACCCTAGGCACTTTCTGCCAATTCTATCTCCGCCACCCTTTCCCTAATGATAATGATTATGATGGGAAAAGGGATCAAGGGCGAGCGAACACGGACACAGGGGCTGCTGCTGCTGGCCTGCTGCTCTGCTGCTCCATCCAAACTCAAAGTTCAACAAACTTCTATTTAATCGTTATTGCTCATACATTAATCAAAAAATAGAATAGGAAAAGTGTATATCCTCCAAAAAAATAAATGTTATTGACTCATTGTTTTTACTAAAACTACTTTTTTAAAAATTATAGGAAAAAATATAAATTAAAAAGGTGCTAATTAATAGAGATTGTGGTCCTGAAGATGAGCTTACAGCTCGAAATATATATTATATATTGAAAAAATTTACCTCTTTTATTTTTTTAATTTTAATGTGAAACAAGTGACCTAGAAATCTTAACTCATAGTAAATGAATATTTTATATGATATTTATTTACTTTTATCTTTATTAAAAAGGTGCTTCCGGAAGTTAAGTGATTTATGTAGAATTTAAATTTTATAAATTAAAGGGTTTTTTTAGTCACATTCAATAATAAATAGAGTAATTTTAATTAATTATCATTATATATTGAATCGATTTACCAGACAGTTTCGGTCACCCCTGGTTGACTATCTTCAGTAGTACTGAAAATCGAAACATTTTATAAAAAATTTTTAACCGACTTCAAAAAAGGAGAAGGTTCTCTATTCGACTGTTTTTTTTTTTTTTTTTTTGTGTCTATGTTACCTCATATCTCCGCCAATTGTGAACCGATTTTGAAATTTTTTTAACACCTCGGACAAATTAGTTGACAATCTCTGGTGTTTTCTTTATGAATCTTAACTAGGCTATTATCGGCAATTTTAACTTTTTAACCGACTTAAAAAAAGGAGGAGGTTCTCTATTCGACTGAATTTTTTATTTTTTTTGTGCCTATGTTACCTCATATCTCCGCCAATTGTGAAATGATTTTGAAAAAAAAATTGCATTGGGTTCAGTCTACCTTCCGATTGGTCCCATTTTTTTCATAGGTATTAGACCTTTTTTGTTAGATTTGTTCAGGCCTAACTTCTTTGTTTATGAACCGATTTCGATGATTCTTTTTTTATTGGAAAGGGGGTATCTTAGGGATGGTGCCATATTAATTTGGTCAAGTTCTGATGATATGATCACTATTAATAACATAACTAAAAAGAAAAAAGAAAAATAATTTTTAAGAAAAAAATAAAACCGACTTCAAAAAAATTAAAAAAAGTAAAAGGTATAAAATAATTATTATCTTATTTAGTTACAACTAAACGACAAAATATTTACATGAAATTACTTTTTGAAGTCGGTGCCAAAAAAACTATACCTAAAAGCGAGCGTATCCGCCAAACGTACTAAGTAAGATCCGTCGAGTGCGATTCATAAAATGTATATGTTTGGCACCGACTTTAAAACGTAATTTAATGTTAATATTTCGTCGTTTAGCTGTAACTAAATAAGAGAATAATTATTTTATACCTTTTAGTGTATTTTATTTGTTGCATTTAATTTTTTTGAAGTCGGTTTTATTTTTTCCTTAAAAATTATTTTTATTATACATTTACACAAAATAAAAACCATACAATTTCACATTTCTACATTCAATTTCATTCAAAATTTGGAATGTGTCACTCTGGATCAGTGGCGTACCCAGAAAATTTTCATGGTGGGGGGTCCACAAAGCAAAATATTTAGTGGGAATTTTTTTTATTAAAACAAATAAGTATTTCAAGAAATTAAAAAAGAACAAAATTCTTGATTAAACATATGAAATATATTTAATTACGGTTAGTTTGCCATAAGAAACGGTTTGTTGTTGCCGTTACTCATCCCATGAGCCCTGCTCTTGGGGGGGTCCTGACCCCTCCCCCGTGGCTACGCCCCTGCTCTGGATACATAACTCATTCTTAATTTCTTAACATAGATAGGTACACTGAAGATGGTCAACCAGGGGTGACCAAAACAGCTGGTAAATTGATCAAATAAATATTTATATTTGATTAAAATTACTCTATTTATTTTATGTGACTAAAAGACCCTTTATTATATAAAATTAAAATTAAAAACGTGGTCCCTAACAAGGGACGAATTTCCATACTGAAGATATTTTGGTTGTAATGCAAGGCGCTCTTTGTTAAGGACTATTTTTTGTATCTAATAAATTAATCTAAATTTTTTTGTTAGTTAAAAGCGATATATTAATATTATTTTTAATTTTTAATTCAGGTAAAAAAAAGGTCGATTTTAATTTGCAGCCAGAATTATCTAAAAGTGAAAGAAAATTTAATTTAATTTTTTGCTAAAGTTTTAACTCGCTCTGGCCATCATCAACTGCTGCGCTGTGCATAAAGATTGATTGCAATTAAAAATAATATTAATATTAGACGGGCGTTTTTTTGTTGACCCTATTAAACCCCGAAGAAAAAAGGAATTGTCGGGTTTTTTAAGAGGATTAAAATAATTTTATTCGGAATTTATGGTTTTTATTATCCTTAAGATATATTTGCATCAATTCGGCATACTATGTTCGTTCTACCACTCCGTCTTCAATAGAAAATTATTCAAATTAATAAAATTTCTTATTTTAATTAGGGATGTTACGGAGCTTCGACTCGGTAAGGTCGGAATTTACGATTGATTTTACACGGACTCCGACTTGGGCTTCAATAATTTTGAATCGGAGGTTATAACTTAATAATACACATACAAAATTAAGATGATATAATAGAAAAATATGATGGCATAAGGGGATTCGCCGGCCGACAAGTCAAAACTTGTAGGTGCGCGCTCTGGCTGGCCCCGGTTGAATCTTTCGATCTTCGTTAAAACTTATTATTTATATTTGACTTATTAAAGAGATTAATTACTGAAATATATTTCATAAATTAATTCCTGTGAATCCATTGTAATAGACTGATGAAGAGGGCAAAGCCCTCGAAACTATAGACTCGTTATAAATAAATAAAATTTATAATTCCTGCAGAAGACACACTCTTTTATTGTCTCCTTCAATATATAAAAATTCTGCTATTCTCGGCAAAAAAAACTTTCAATTGAAATATATTTATATTAAATTTCATTAGGCCTGCCCTTAACAGTTATGTACATCTCTCTCTACTTCGACTCCGGCTCCGATCAATCAAATTTAAAATCTCCGGTTTGGACTCCGGTTCTGGTAAACCCACCTCTGTACCATCCCTAATTTTAATATATAATAATACCAGCTGAGGGCGAAACGTCGCTCAACATCACTCCGCGAGACAGAGTCCAATTCTTGTGAACATTACAGAATGTTCCCGAAATTTCTAGAAGCTTCCGTAAAGTCTACGGGAGATAGAATATACAGGGGGCGGAGCCATAAGTGGGCGAAACCGGACAAACCAAGAGACTAATAATAATAATAATAAATTTTATTGAACCAGTTATTTTACATGCATTAGCGTATACATTTTATTTGGAGCTTCGACTTCGGAGATTACATCCCCACCATCGACTGTTCTTGATCTTCTCGTGCTTGCGATAATGTTTTTAGTCCGTGTTTGTAGTAAGAGGAAAAATTTTACGAAATAAAAAAAAACCTCTTTGCCGTTATTTATAAAAGAAAGGAAAGAATCAGAGGAAAATGATGATGCTATGATGAAAGATGAGCGTTAGGTCCTGTAGAGTTCCAGTATTAGGGGGTTTAGACTAGTTTGGGTCTTTTGTTTGAACCGATTGGTAATGTCGCTTAGGTTATCCAACAATCTCTGCATTCCTAGACCGACTAGGATAATTTCGTTCGATGTTCCGGGAGGGGTAGTGTAATGATGCGGAGTGTCCTGGATTGCACTCTCTCCAATGCCTCTAGATTTGATCTTGAGACGTAAGATAACCAGGCAGGTACTGCATATGCCAAAATAGGTTTCACTAACATTTTATATAATGTCAATTTACCTTCAAGTGAAAGTGAACTTCCAGGACGAATTAAAGGCCAAATAACTTTGATAGCCCTTCGTGCTTATTCTCTGAACCAAGAGACTGTTTTTTTTTTATAAATTTTATTAAACCAATTATTTTACATTAATTAATGTATACCTTGTATTTTAGCTTCGATTCCGGAGATTGCTTCTCCACCATCGAGTGTCCTTATTCATATTTAGTCCTTGTTTTTAATAAGAGGAAAAATCTAATTAGATAAAAAAACCTCTTTTCCGATAATTATTTCAATTCCATTATTCCCCAATCAAGTCGATTGGATTCCTCTCCCAATCCCTCACCCCAAGAGACTGCTTACTGTTTTATTATATAGTATTGATTTGTAATGAACTATTAGTGGGTGTTAAAATTAAAAAAAAATATTAATTCATAAAAGGAAATTGAAAAAATTTAATTATAAATTAAAATTTACTTAATTATAATTTTTTTGACACACCCATCAGAGAATAATTACTTTAATTAAGAAAGAATCTATCAAATTAAAGTTTCCCGAATATGAGATCCTATAAAATCAATGTGATTTTCATCGAAATCGTTAGAGCCTATATATCGTATACCTAGAAGAATTGCTTATATAAGATAAGATAGCTTTTTCTAGCCAGTAAAACCTTATACTAATTCAAATTTGTTTGTCAAATTTGTTATAGCCCGTCTATTTCGTAACCAAATTTTACCATTCTTATTTCACAAAAATTTCTCCAATCTATTTCGAATATATAATTTATATTCTAATTCTCTAATAACATATACATATATATATAATAAATAACTTTCTGGGTTAATTTCAATTTTGCTGCAGACATTCATACACAATCCAATAGCGAAATGTATCAATTAATAATTTACAATATACATCGAATGGTTCCGGAATTGTTAAGCTCCATCTGCTTCTAACCGCCAATCTCCACACGTTTGTGGCTTGAAAACAAAAATACTTTCTAAGTTGCATATTAATTGTTGAAACGATAATGGTAATACTAAATTGAACACGAAACATCCAACAGATAGTGGATAAATATCGAGGAAAAAATATACAATGCATAATATATTCTGCATGTTTCATTAAACCACATAATTCATTACTGACTTTATTAAACGATTAATAAAAATTTTCGATTAAAAAGTGAAGGCTTTTTGTCAAATTAATTATGCTCTAAAGTAATTTTAGCGATTTGACAATCAACGAACTGTTTCTGAAATATAAATTTAAATTTTGTCCAAAGGTGAAAGCTTATTAATAGGGAATTATTTTAAATTTCGAGAAATATTTAATGGATTTTGTTAGCTACTTTAGTGAAATTCGATTATTTTCTAATTTACTGGATCTTTAAACTAGAAGATGTAAAGATACAAAATTAAAATATAATCAGTTATTTGTTCAAAAATTACTACAAATTGACACCAGAACAAACTTCATATGAACTTTTTCAGTTCTTGGGTTTCTGATTTAAAATTACCTTATATTTATTTAAAACTTTTTATCAAAAACAACATTATTTTCACAATTAAATGTATATGGTATTTATTAACAAACAATAAACAGTTATAAAAAAATAGCTTGACGTTTCGATCACTATTCGATGTTTTTAAGTACTGAGATATCTGATCAACGCGGGTCAAAATACAACGTACGGTAGTTAAATACAGTAGTTGACCGTAATGAGTGCAGTGTTAAAACTAATACAGTTAAAAAAGATTGAAAGCAAAATATTAAAAGTTTTAAAACAAATTTCGGAAACAATTTTTAATTATTTTATACATAAATTATATAATATATATTTACTTTTCCTACAGGTTTGGGCGTAGAATAGACATACATTACTCCTGCTTGTCGTAAGAGGCGAACTACTGAGAAGAATTGGATAGATATTCAATGCTGATCGGCTACCCGTCTAGGAGAAAAAACCTTAAACAATTAAGGTGAAGCCCCTTTGACGCGGGGTCAAACTTGGCCCTCCTATTTCTTAATCTTTCTTCCAATTGGTTTTGAATCTTAATTGGTAAATCCAATTACTATATGATTTATTCTTGTTTTTTCTGGCATTTCTGAAATCAGCATCAATTAGCAATTTTTCTTTTTTTATTGCATAGTCTACAAATGAGCCGTTTATGTTCATATTTATAGAAGTATCTTATTTTTGGAGACCATCCTTTGTAAAACTAGTAAATGAACTAACCCATTCTGGGCTATGCATCATGCTCACATTTTTTATATTTAGGTTGCAAACAATTTTTTCTTTAAAAAAAAAAGTTCCATCTCAAAAAAAAAAAAAAAAAAAAAAAAAAAAAAAAAAAAACATGCTCTTGCAGGTAATGCTTGCCTTTCAATCTTGCGCATTTGCTTTTGCTTATAATACAGCCTTGGCTTCATATTCTTTTTTCAAACGCAATTTGTCTGTTTATTCACTTGCATCTTTGATCTCTGCCAAGCGTAAACAGAGCTTCTAAATTAAACTTTTTTCAAGTGTTATGTAGTGTGCAGTATTATTATTTTTTAATGACTTATTTCACTATTTTGGGTGTTTACCTGATCTCATTATTTACTTTTCCAATAAAATAGTCCTTTGAAAATGAAGTTTTCATCTTTATCCATGTATAATGATTTTTTAATCTTGTGTGGTGTCTATAAAACACTTGAGTGTTTTCAAAGTTTCTGCATTTCCCTGGACATACTGATTGCTGCTTTAGATGCACTAAGGTTAATATTTCTTGATGCGATTTTTCATCTCTGAATTTTTAGGAAATTTATAAGTTGTTTGTCCTCCTTGCTGCTTTGATAGAATAAACTGAAATGCCATCCTGTTGTAATCTTTCATGCGGATTATAACCCTTGTTGGTTACTTTGTGGGTGAGTGAATTTTGATTTTTTGTGGGCCAAGGGTTTTGGTTCTTCCTTCGGTGTGGGTTTTGAAGGTGCAATGCAAGATTGATTCAGCTATAAAGAAGAATATATTGCAATATTATTTACATATATAATACAATATTGTTTGAATGCAGAACATGATTAATTATCATAAAAAGAAGAATCAAATTCAATGTCCTTTATTTATTCTAAATATAATTTAGAATAATAATATATTTACAGTGTTATAATTATTTCTTATTATAATATTAAATTCTTATAAGACTCTATATAATGCTATATTATAAAATGATATCAAAAAGACCTGTTACAAGTTAGATATTTCTGGATTCTTCTCGTCTCTTCTGAGGGTGTTCAAGCTTTTGTCATTTTCTGGCGTTAATTTTTGCACTTACATATATATATATATATAATAAATAACTTTCAAGTTAATTTCCAATTTTGCTGCAGACATTCATACACACAATCCAATAGCGAAATGTTATCGAGAATTAATAAATTTGCAATGTACATCGAATGGTTCCGGAATTGTTAAGCTCCCATCTGCTTCTAACCGCAAATCTCCACACGCGTTTGTGGCTTGGCTCAAAATACTTTCTAAGTTGCATATTAATTATTCGAAACTTGATAATGATAATACTAAATTGAACACGAAACATCCAACAGATAGTATGATTAATATCAGGAAAAAATATACAATATATAATATATTCCTGCATGTTTAGTACAAACCACACTAATTCCAATTACCCCGACTTTATTAAACGATTAATAAAAATTTTCGATTAAAAAGTGAAGACTTTGTCAAAATTAATTATGCTCTAAGTAATTTTAGCGATTTGACAATCAGCGAACTGTTTGAAATATAAAGTTTAAATTTTGTCCAAAGGGTGCAGCTTATTAATATAATTATTTTAAATTTCAGCTCATTAGCCGTTCGATAGCTCCTGAAGTGAAATTTCGATTATTTTCTAATTTACTGGATCTTTAAACTAGAAGATGTAAAGATACAAAATTAAAATATAATCAGTTATTTGTTCCAAAAATTACTTACAAATTGACACCAGAACAAACTTCATATGAACTTTCAGTTCTTGGGTTTCTAGTTTAAAATTACATTATATTTATTAAAACTTTTTATCAAAAACAACATTATTTTCACAATTAAATGTATAGGTATTTATTAACAAACAATAAACAGTTATCAAAAAAATAAACACGACGTTTCGATCACTATTCGATCATTTTTAAGTATGAGATATCTGATCAACGCGGGTCAAAATACAACTGAGCTGGTAGTTGACCGTAATGAGGTGCAGTCAAAACTGTAATACAGTTAAAAAAAGATTAAAAGCAAAATATTAAAAAGTTTAAAACAAATTTCGGAAACAAAATTTTTTAATTATTTCACTATACCTTAAATTATATAATATATATTTACTTTTTCCCTGCGGGTTGGGCGTAGAATAGACATGCAGTACTCCTTGCTTGTCGTAAGAGGCGACTAAAAGAGAAAGGGTGGATGGGCTCTTCAGCCTTGATCGGCTACCCGTCTAGGAGAAAAAACCTTAAACAAATTATGAGTGAAGCCCCTTTAGGCACTTGAGGGTCAAACTTGGCCCTCCTGTGGCACCTTCTGCATTATGGCTGACTCCAGACCTTATAGGCTTTAAAATGAGCATTTTAATATTTTTAAAGACTGAAAATAAAAAATTCAAAAATATGACCAAATAACCACTTTATGGCTTTACCAAACACTTGACCTCCCCCTTCGGCCATTTTAGTAAAGTGATTTTTGCATTGAAAGTTCCCTATGACTTTAAAGTCTAACCGAGAATCTAATCATACAAAATTTCGGACAATGGATTCATTCATATCTTTTAAAATTCTTTATTAAGACTATCATATATTTCTTATTTTATTAAAAAAATGCAAGTCAAAATGATTTATCTAGAGTTAAAAGAAATTCAAATACGAAAGGCCAATCCTATATTTTTTTCAAAATTAAATAAAAGTAAATATAATATATTTAATCAAATTATCATATTAACATCAAAATATTCTAAATCAACAGATAAATATTTATATACTTATATTAAAATATCCTAATGTAGCTAAAAGTATTTATTTTTGTACAGATTTTATTTAATCTTTGATGTTTGAAAAAAGACAAACAAATAAATAAATAATACCTATTTAAATCACGCTGGCAAAGTAAACATACATTAAATATTAACTAAATAAATAAATTTATTCCATTTTGATTAAAATAATAATCTAAAAATAAAATATACAATCCCCCCCCCCCCCCACAAAAAAAAGATAACCCGATTTTTATCAATAAATTCAAACAAATCAATAAGGCTGGAATTATTTTCATTCTTTTTAAAATAAAATACAAAAATAAATAAATAAAAATTTAATTAATTTTTATTTGAAATGCAAATTGACTAATCTCGATGTATTCACACACACACACGCACTCATACTCTGATATATGTGGTAGATATATAAATTAATTAAATTTTTCTATAACATTTTTTTACTTAGTAAAAGAAAAATGTTTGTTACTCTGTTCTCATCTGATTTAAACAATGAGAGACACGTTAATCCCTTCAATAAAAACGTATCGGCTATTTCCTTTGACGGGAATTGCACTTGTTCAATAATATTTATCTATTAAACACAACGAATTAAAACAAGATAATGTGCTTAATATATGTGTAGGTGATAAGGGAACAATATGTACCTTTTCTATTCTCTACCTATTTAAAGCTTATATATATATGTATATATAATGTTATATAAATATATAAATTATCCTTTAATACATAAGCCATAAGCTCTGGAGCATTCTCTCAACGACTGGACTCGCCTAGCTCTTACGCAACTTTCATTCTTCTGAGCGCAATTTGTTGTCTAAATTCAGGCGCGCCAACATCATAAATCTCATCTACGGCCTCATAATAGCGAAACATACGATTTTCAAACAATCAACACTCCTTCGTGGTTAAATTCGATACTACCCGAACTAACTTTTATCCCTATGACTTCTAGAGATTGGAACTTGCTTCCCATATTCGCCTTATAACCTTCAGTCTTCTAAGACCAGCATCCACAGTACCATCGACTCTGATTCATTAAAATTGTTTTATATTCTTCTTTTCCCGATCCAAAGGTCTTCTACAGACTATAAGAGTTGTAGCATTTTGATACACCTACTTCAATTTTCATCCGAACTAACTTTTGTCCCTATGACTTCTAGGGATTGGAACTTGCTTCCCATATTCGCCTTATAACCTTCAGTCTTCTAAGACCAGCATCCACAGTACCTTCGACTCTGATTCATTAAAATTGTTTTATATTCTTCTTTTCCCGATCCATAGGTCGTCTACAGACTATAAGTGTTGCAGCATTTTGATACACCTATTTCAATATCCATCCGTTTGTTTCCATTTTCATCAATACCATTAAAAATAAATTTCAACATTTTATTAATAACAAATTTTTTGTGTATTTATATATCCACATTTAATTTCAATTAGCTGCGGGCTTCATCCTAGAGAGATTCCCCTGCCGCTCAAGTTCAAACTTAGGAAACATTTGAGTCTTAAAATTAAAATTAACGTTTATATCAAATTTCAAGTAATTAGCTCCTGTAGTTTAGATGAAAGTGGATACAAACGTGATTTTAGTGGTTATCCCTTGCTTAACCTCTTTAAAATTTGAATTTTCAAAAATTCTTCTTAGAAAGCATCTTCTAAAAACTCTCATACAAAATTTCAAGCTTATATATCCAGTAGCCGAAGCAAGGAATAAAATATTTTATACTAAAAATAATAAACCTTATTTGTTAGTATCAATACCAAGTAGAAAATCTTCATACAGGGTGTTGGATTGTTGTTCCCCTATTGATTAATATTAGAATATTTTCTGGTTATTGTGGCCATTACGTGCAGCCAGTTGATGGCGCTGTTTGTTTTCACATAAAATTTTTGAAGTGAAAACTTCTTTAGGCACGTTGGGCACTTTTGGGATGAGGAAAAAGCACTGAACTTGCGTGACCGTAACGCTCATTTTATTTTTTATTAGTCTTAATTATTTTTATAGAGAAAAGTTTGCGGAATTTAGCAGAATAAAATGTATTTATTTTTATTATTTTTTTATATATAATTTCATTGAAATTAAGCAGGTAAACAATTATTTTTATAGAGAAACTTTTGCGGAATTTAACAGAACAAAAGTCATATTGATACATAGATACTAGATACGTACATACATACATACAGATGAAGCTAATATAAAGCGTGTAATAATAATATACCATACATATTATATTACAAATTCAGTCAACAGTCTTCACACAGCCATTGATACCTAATACGTAGAATTATAAATGCCACATAACTTATCACTTCTGTCGTGTGGTCTTAAGCACACACTTGAAATTGTTTTTTATAATTAGGTGCTGATGCGGTCTTAGGCTAACCAACATGTACATTGTCCATCCATTATTAACTGTATACCTATACACAATAAAATACTAAAATTACTTTAATGGTCACTTGATTATTACTTAGTTTCCAAATGCCCTCCAAAATTTTTACCATAAAATATTATTATTTGTTAGATTAGAAGAAAAGAAAATTTAGAAATTTTCAAAACTGAATTTGACCTTAGCGTCTTTTAAGCGAATCATATAAACAAAATCATTCTAATACCTCGGATAAATTAGTTGACAATCTCTGGTGTTTTGTTTATAAATCTTAACTAGGCTATTATCGGCAATTTTAACTTTTTAACCGACTTCAAAAAAGGAGGAGGTTCTTTATTCGACTGATTTTTTTTTTTTGAGCCTATGTTACCTCATATCTCCGCCAATTGTGAAATGATTTTGAAAAAAAAAATTGCATTGGGTTCAGTCTACCTTCCGATTGGTACCATTTTTTTTCATAGGTATTAGATCTTTTTTGTTAAGTTTGTTCAGGCCTAACTTCTTTGTTTATGAACCGATTTAGATGATTCTTTTTTTATTGGAAAGGGGGTATCTTAGGGATCTTGGCATATTAATTTGGTCAAGTTCTGATGATATGATCACTATTAATAACATCACTAAAAAGAGAAAATAAAAATAATTTTTAAGAAAAAAATAAAACCGACTTCAAAAAAATTAAATGCAACAAATAAAATACACTAAAAGGTATAAAATAATTATTAACTTATTTAGTTACAACTAAACTACGAAATATTAACATGAAATTACTTTTTGTAGTCGGTGCCAAACAAACTATACCTATAAGCGAGCGTACCCACCAAACGTACTAAGTAAGATCCGTCGAGCGTGATTCATAAAAGGTATATGTTTGGCACCGACATCAAAAAGTAATTTCTTGTTAATATTTCGTAGTTTAGTTGTAACTAAATAGGTTAATAATTATTTTATACCTTTTAGTGTATTTTATTTGTTGCATTTAATTTTTTTGAAGTCGGTTTTATTTTTTCTTAAAAATTATTTTTACAGAAAACTTGTTATTTTAATGGAAATAATCGTACAACTAAGAGCATTGTGTCTTTTTTATACAAAATAAAAATTTTCCCGTATTAAATTAGAAAATAAACGCAACTTAATGGAAACTAATTTAGTATAAAAGACGAAGATGAAAATGAAAGAAGAAGACAAAACAAAGGAAAAAGTTTACTTCATCTATTTGTAATTTTCTTTATTAAGTATAATCGTTTCATTTGAAACCGAGTTCTAATTAGAAAAGTTGTTCTTGTAAAAATTGCTTCTTTCTTTATTCCACTTTTTCGTCAACTACGTCTTCTTTCCTGTCCACACCAGAATCGACCTCCCTCGTTCGTTGCTTGTTAACTTTTCACTAAGGATATATGCCAAAAAATGTCAACGCCTTGGTTGTTATCTCCCGACACAACATGGGGCAGATTGAATCGCTAATGTCACCCTGGGTCCAGGCTATTTCATTCCATCATCTTTTTTTAACACACGCTTTCCTATCTTTTATTTGCTTTCTGTAATCATATTCCCGGCCACCTTATGGTGTATAAATAATTTGCCCGAAAATCGAAACGTCTTAGAACCACTTCAATTAATATTAATGACTCTAGCCTGAACAATACGTACATTTCACTAATATTAATATGGGATCCTAGAGGTTTCAGAAAGCCAAACAAAGAGAACGATTTTCAAAAATTTAACGTTTCTATTTTTATTCATAACTTTCTCGAGACTTTGGATTGTTGGAATAATAATTTTTAAAAATTAAATAATAACTTTATTAGCCAATAAAAAAAAATAAACTTGTGTGGGAAACCACACGACTTTCATATTAGTTTCTCTCTTATTTGAAATGTTTATATCAATTTACTTCATTCAAATTACTTCAATTTGGATTTCCCCCAGGCCCTTTAAAAAAATCGTGAAAAAAGACGAAATTTCAAAATACCAAAAATATTTAAACACGTACTTCCGGTTCTTCGATTTTAGCCAAAATCCTGAGGTAGGTACTTTTTCTGGCCTCTAGATAGCTTAACTTGAGTTTCAAATCTCATACCCCTGGGACTTATCGTAGACGAGATATGAACTAATAAAATATTTATTTTTCGACACCCCTAATTTACACCCTTTTTCTTTATTTCAATCGGATTAAAATTTATACACGACTAACAACTTATGACATTTGATAAGTACACCAATTAAAAAAAATCGTCTTGCTTGTCCATAAACAACGCCTTAAAATCTCAATAAACTCATTCAAAAAGAAATGTCCACATTTTTACTTTATCCAATGTGAAGCATGGGTAGTGTATTGTAATCGGTCTCGCGGCAAGCGCGACTTTAAAGGGTCCTCAGGTAAAGACTACGGAACCCATGGTCTCAATTTAAGTCACAAATTGCAGTATTCATTTAGGTTGAATTTTAGTACTTGACTGTTTTGCCAAAAATTACATGCGGTTTCGCCCAGAGGCCAAAAAGTGCGATTTTTTTATTTAGTCTGTGCGTATATATGTATGTATGTATGCTATCGTTTTTTTCGTCCACGATTTTTTACCCAGAACTTCTATAGCATGGGAGCCTAAAAACTAACATATTCATCACTTTACGGTCGATCTACATATTCAAACAACTGAACTCAACATTTCGGTCAGCCAGGCGTCCCTGATTACTTTTATTCCAAATCTTGATATAGAGATAATTTTTTGTCTTTCGGTTGGTAAACACAAACCATCTCCATTTCTTGGTTGTTTTTGCTGTTGTTTTTGCGTTTTCCTCATTAATTTAATTTAATAATTTTGGTGTTTATTATATGCACCCGTGATAGAATGACGCCCATTTAGATTTGATCTAGATTCTCTGACATGAAAATAAATATAACTCGTTTGCCATAGGCCTGACGCTTTGTAAATAATTCATGTATGGATGGTACAAAGTTGACTTGACATGTGATAAATGGAAAGGCATTCAGGGACAAAAAGAGGGGATCGTGACCCAGAGAGATAGCAGAGCAGCATCCTTCGGCTTCTGTCTTGCTGTTCATCCCCCAAGAAATGCTTGGTACACAATCGATAGGAAAATAAATAAAGGCAATTTAACAAGAACGAGGAGTGTCAGGCAGGGTAGGGGGATCATCAAACGACGACAAATTCCCTATCGTCTCCGTATCTCAAAGAGATCTCTTCACTTTTTGAGAAGGTATTATTGTTATTACTAACAAAACGATCATTAGCACTCCTTCAGAATTGAAAGTATCAATTAAAGGGAGAGGGAATTTTGTTTGAAATCAGCAGGAAACCATCATATATGCCCTTCCAAAGAAAAATGAAATTAAATAACAAAATATTTGAGGATAAACAGTTATTGTATTAGATGAAGGAGGAGATATCAGCCAAAGTTGGATGCGCTGAGTTCAATAAAACACCCTGAATAAAACGTTTCGGTCTGAATTTATTTGGCCATCTTCAGTTAAATGGGAGTTGTATACAAAATGCGGTACCCATATGTGATCTAACCAATGTGATTCAATCTGAGCCTTTGGGAACACGCACATTATAAATTTACATGAAGCTACAATTTTTATTTTTGACAAGGCTTGGTTCGATCACATATCGGTGCCGCATTTTGTGTATGACTCCCAATTAACTGAAGATGGACAAATAAATTCAAGCCGAAACGTTTTATTCATGGTGTTTTATTGAACCCAGCGCATCCAACTTTGACTGATACCTCCTCCTTCATCTAATACAGTTTCATCACAGCGAAGAACTCTAACAACAAAGATAAAAAGCTATTTAAAAAATTATATCTCTGTTGAGTTATAGCTTCAGTGGTTTAGACATTTTTTCTTCATCTTTTTATTATTTTAGATATGCAAATATCAGTTTTTTCGCCAATCTTAGATCTTAAGAGGTAAATAATGATCCGTTTTTAGTCAAGTCCTTTCATGGTTTGCATTGTTTTTTTTACTCATTATGTTTAAAAATCTCTGAAACGTGGATGAAAATCATAATTATCCATTTTCACAATGTCTTATAAAGTACGTTCTAATGCTAAAATGTTTGTATTTCGAATGCGGAAAATTGGAACTCCCTAACTTCAGATCTAAAATTGCAAAAAATTTATTATTTTATTAATACTTAAGATCACGTTTAGATTAAATTTTAATTAAGAGTTAAGATTTATAAACATTAAAAAAATTTAAAACACTCTCGTAGGTATATAACAAAGTTGGTTATTATTTGGATTAATTAATCAATTTATTTATTTTTTAACTCACTAATTGTTAATTACAAATATCATATATTTTTTAAATTAAAACATGTGAAATTATGAGATGTTTTTTGTTAGCTTTTTTCCTAAATAATTTGGTTCGGGATCTACATAGATGCACATTTAGCCAATATGAGATGTTAATAAGATCTAGAAATAAATTTCGAATATTTTATTATATTTAAATTTATTTATAGGACGGCTATAACCCTAGCTGGATGCCTATAGTTCAATTCTCCCTCGACGATCTGCAAAATTTGCGAAAAGCATGCCTAGTCTTGAAAGTTTTCACCCTTTCCTCCAATTAATAATTTCGATCTGCGTCACTTAGGATGGAAATTTGAAACATAGCTTTAAGGTTTCTGAGTGGCCAGTGGCCCCATCTGTCTCGAAACACGAAACTAAAAACGCTGCAGCAGACGCTTTCCTTCTTGCGAGCATTCATACAATCGACTACTTCCAGCCCGACCATCGGCATAATTTACGTAGATCGTACCGAGTCTTGAAGAAGTTTCAACTTTTTCCTCCAATTAATTAAACTTATAAATTTAAATATCTAAAATTACAGAAAATATGTCTCTACCTTCATTGTTTACTTTTATGCTCGGTGTCTATTCCATATCTTGTAACTATTTTAGTGTATTGGAAAAAATGTAAGCCTCTAGTTAACGACCATGTACTATAAAATTGTAATATTATTATGGAAGAATAGTTTGTTTCTCCGATGATTTTCCAATAGATGTCAAGAAGTAATAATTCACTATTACATTACATAGAATTATTAATTCTATATATCTCGAAGAAATATAAATATCCCATCTTTTGTAATTTTTGGCAATAAGTGATTAACTAAAATATTTATCGTGAATTCTTAATATCAGTCGGATTATAGCATATGCTGACGTGTTCTGATGTGGCCATCCACTTGACTTTACCATACAACCTGGCCCGTAAAATTATTTATAATCATGTAGGATTAATTTTTGCATTTTTATACTTCTGGTGTCTCACTGATTATGTATACAAAATTTGGTTGAGTTTGGTAAATGGCCAAGATTTTCATTTTTTGACCCTACACCCCCCCCCTCCTTTTGGGCGGTTAGTTTTTGCATTTTTAGACTTCTGGGGGTCCGCTGATTAGGTATACAAAATTTCGTTGAGTTTGGTAAATGGCAAAGATATTAATTTTTTCACTCTACACACCCCCCCCCATTTTGGGAGGTTAGTTTTTGGATTTTTAGACTTCTAGGGGTCCACTGATTATGTATACAAAATTTGGTTGAGCTTGCTTAAACGGCCTAGATTTTTAATTTTTAACCCCACACCACCCCCTTAATTTTGGGTTGATATGCACCAAAATCTAATCAGCTCTTAATCTCAATGAACCAAAACCACGTATGAAATTTGGTTTTGATATTCACACTAGTTTTTGAGCTAGCTCGTTCACAAAAATTTGGTAACGCAAAGACTAACGGACAACCAGACAGACTAACTAACAGACATTTTGACAAAACAATTATTATCTCAAAAAATATAATTTTTCGATGTTCACTTATTAGAGCTTTTTTGTA
Organism: Forficula auricularia; assembly: GCA_024734495.1. Taxonomy (NCBI): domain Eukaryota; kingdom Metazoa; phylum Arthropoda; class Insecta; order Dermaptera; family Forficulidae; genus Forficula; species Forficula auricularia. The sequence continues at coordinate 114,914 of JALMQS010000433.1, forward strand.
GAGCGAAATGCCATGGATTAGCTCATTTTTTTTAATTAAAATAGTTTCAGCTGTTTTTGAGATATTTTGAAAAAAAGAAGGAAAAAAAAACACTTTTTTCAAGCACGATTACAATACTTGACCATACCCCGTGTGGTAAAGTAAAAATTAAAATTGCTTGTTATTGTTTATCTTTGTTCATCAACGTGGTAGCTCAGCTATTTTTAAATCTTACAATATTATATGTGATTGAATGTTACATTTTTATTAAAATCCAGTATAATTAATTATAACTATTTATTAAGAACAACAATCCAATTTAAATATGACGTTTCTATCGAATAAACTGCAATAGGTTACTCACTCCGTTACTCGATCAAAACGTCGAGGTATTATTTGTTCTTGTGCTCACTAAAATAGTAATAGGTAATTTTTTATGTGTGATTTTAATAAAAAAAATAACTTTAAGTAATTATTGTAGACGTGTATGTATTTCAAATGAAAAACTCCTCCTTAAAGAACAACGTAAGCAATTTTTTTCCTTACTGCCCCTCAGCTTCCCTCTTTTAAAT
>JALMQS010000434.1:0-27293 GCA_024734495.1 Forficula auricularia
TCTTCCTTAGTAGAAGCATAGAAAAACGATTTTTTTTATGCTTCTGCTAAGGAAGAAGAAAGTTTGGAGGAGGCTTATTTTATTTATTTTGTGGCCAATTTTTAACTCGAAGAAGGAGGAAAAAACAAAACGTCGGTTTTTTGAAAGGAGATTCCATATTATTTGGATATAATGTAGCATCGCACAATCCGGATTAAGGACATCAAACCAGAAATTAGGGTCCCCAGGGTCCAAAAAGGGGCCAAAAATCCATTGGTCAGTGCGTATGTACGTATGTATGTACCTCCCCTGCGTTTCGCAACCATAAGTCTCAAAGCTACGAAATTCGAAACTTAAGCTCAATATAGGCTAGAAGAAGTACAGCAAGCTTTTGGTTGAAATCGGAAATACTGGAAGTGGACATTTACATGAAAGTTTTCCGTTTTTTATTTTTTTTGATTTTCTCAAAAACGGCTCTAACGATTTTTTAAAAAATTAGTGTATTTATCAAGTGTCATGAGTTGATAGTTGTGTCAAATTTTTAATCCGATTGTAAAAAAGAAAGGGGTTGTAAATTAGGAATGTCGTAAAATAAATATTTTAATCATCCATATCTCGTCTTCGGAAAGACGCAGAGCCTTGAAATTTAAAAGTAAGGCTATCTAGAGGCTAGAAGAAGCATAACAAGATTTCGGATAGCAAAACCGGAAGTTTATGTTTAGGCACGTAAGAATGTACCCCACCTGCACCTCGGAGATACGAAATTCTAAACTTAAGCTTGATATAGGGTAGAAGCTTTTGGTTGAAATCGGAAGACTGGAAGTGGACATTTAAATGAAAGATTTTTCGTTTTTTTTTATCTCAAAAGCAGCTCCAACAATTTTTGAGAAAATTAGTGTATTTATCAAGTTCAAGACTCTTGGTAAATACACTAATTTTTAAAAAAATCTTTGGAGCCGTTTTTGAGAAAACCAAAAAAATGAAATAAAGGAAGGGGGTGTAAATTAGTAGTGTCGCAATGATTTCAAATAAATGAAAATGTGAAAGTTGTGTGGTGACCACACCAAATGTTTATTTACCAGCCAACGTTTCGTCGGCTTTGCCGACTTTTTCAGGGTTTCAAATATTCATGCCACACATTCGTCTAAATTTTCTTGTTATCTTCGTTACCATTGAAGACCATCAGAAAAACAAATTTCAAAAAATATTTGGCACAATGGTAACGAAGATAACAAGAAAATGTAGACGAACGTGTGGGATGAATATTTGAAGCCCTGAAAAAGTCCGCAAAGTCGACGAAACGTTGACTGATAATTAAAAAAGTCACACATAAAAAGTTTTCCTTATTTTCATATTATTAACTTTCAAACTAAGAATGATTATTTTTCAATGTGTATTTTAGAAACCTCAATTGCACATTATAAAATCACAATTGTATATCAGAAATATGAATTCAAATTTCAGAACAACCTCAATTGTATTTCAGAAAATGTCAATTGTTAAGTTAGTTGTTTATACTGGTATATTTAATTGAAAAGTTTTTGTTTTGCCGAGAGTAGCAGAGTTGTTGAATCACAAAGAGAAACAAAGAGGTTGTCTTCTGCTTGATGCAAATAAACATACACACCTATATATCGAAACGATATATCTATATATATATATTATTTATTTGTTTGAGACTATAGTTTCGAAGGCTTGGCCCACATCATCAGTCGGTTTAATTATAAATATTATTTAAAACAGCATAGCGTGGATATTAAAAAAAATTCTTTCTTCTAAACTGAATAGCCAGGTAGAAATAAAAAACATTCTCTCGGTACATCATATATATATATATATATATATATATATATATATATATATATATATATATATATATATATATATATATCGTAAACTAACAAAGAACCCCGAACAACGGAGGAGGGGGAGTTAGTTGGACTTCCCCACTTTATTTTATTCTTTGTTATGACAACTGTGCATTTTAGGCAGGTGGCTGTTCGTGAGTTGGAATCTGTTATTTAAACAGAGGTCAAAATTTTTGTTAAATGATTTAAGAAATTCTAAAGATTCGATAGCGCCAATCAATCTAGAATTGCTCTCTGCCTTAATTAATCTAAATCCTGTACCTTCTGGGAACGAGTGATTGTTTGAATTCAGATGTAGAGTTAGTGAATTCTCCTTTTTTTGGTTTCTATAATCCCTGAGACGTTCATTTAATCGAATTTTTAAATTACATTCTGTTTTTCCTACCATAAATCGCATAACATCCCTTGCATTTCAAACTATATACTCCCACCTTTTCTCTATTGGGAAATTTGTCTTTTTTATTTTAACTTAATTCTCTATCTAAAGTAATTGGTGTTTTGAAAATAGTGTTGAATCCTAATTTTTTAATTTTCTGTTTTAATATTTATAGGAAATTTGTCCATAATATGGGAGAATTATCTTAGGATTTTCTTTTTCATTTTTTAGTGAATATATTGATTCCAGGGTTGATTTTTTAATTTTATTAAATAACAGTTGGTCTATAAAGCTTTTTTCGTATCCATTTTTTATTGCAATTTCTTTAATTATCTCTAATTCTTGTGAATATGCTTTTTCTGGGAGAGGTATATTTATATGGGTGTGTATGTTTTTTGCATCAAGCAGAAGACAACCTCTTTGGTTTCTCTTTGTGATACTGGTATATGTTTATTTTCTGAAATACAAGTGAGATTTTCTGAAATAAAATTAAGAATTGTCAAATACAATTAGGATTCTTTGAAAAAAATTGGAAAAATTGTAGTAGTTAATTTTAAGCTGATAGTTAAGGCATTTTGTGATTTTTTGTTCATCATTGGAAAATGAGATTAACGGTCAATTTGTGTTAAAGTCAGCCTATAGAGTATTTTAAAAGTTGAATATGTACATACATATGACCCGTTTATTTTGAAAGTGGTGAATGTCCAATTTTTGTTTTTACGAGAAAATTTTAAGTTACTTTTTATAACCTTGAATTTTATGAGAAGGTTGATTAATACTCGCCTCTTATCATCAGTTTTCCAAATTTTTAGAAAATTAATATTTGAATTTCGACGGTATTATACTTGTATCTAGTAGGGTATATTATAAATATATAGGAAATTATAATTTCGTCAAAGAAACTCGAAAAAAGTTACTTTTTATACCCTTGAATTTTATAAGAAAGTTGATAATACTCCCCCTTATCATCAGTTTTTCCAATTTTTTTAGAAAATTAATATTTGAATTTCGACGGTATTATACTTGTATCTAGTAGGGTATATTATAAATATATAGGAAATTATAATTTGGTCAAAGAAACTCGAAAAAAGTTACTTTTTATACCCTTCAATTTTATAAGAAAGTTGATAATACTCCCCCCTTATCATCAGTTTTCCAATTTTTTTAGAAAATTAATATTTGAATTTCGACGGTATTATACTTGTATCTAGTAGGGTATATTATAAATATATAGGAAATTATAATTTCGTCAAAGAAACTCGAAAAAAGTTACTTTTTATACCCTTGAATTTTATAAGAAAGTTGATAATACTCCCCCCTTATCATCAGTTTTCCAATTTTTTTAGAAAATTAATGTTTGAATTTCGACGGTATTATACTCGTATCTAGTAGGGTATATTATAAATATATAGGAAATTATAATTTCGTCAAAGAAACTCGAAAAAAGTTACTTTTTATACCCTTGAATTTTATAAGAAAGTTGATAATACTCCCCCTTATCATCAGTTTTCCAATTTTTTTAGAAAATTAATGTTTGAATTTCGACGGTATTATACTCGTATCTAGTAGGGTATATTATAAATATATAGGAAATTATAATTTCGTCAAAGAAACTCGAAAAAAGTTACTTTTTATACCCTTGAATTTTATAAGAAAGTTGATAATACTCCCCCTTATCATCAGTTTTCCAATTTTTTTAGAAAATTAATATTTGAATTTCGACGGTATTATACTTATTTTCGCAATTGAAACAAATGTAGAAAACATTCGATTAATAAAAATTTACTTAAAAGAATAAAATTTGTATTTTCTTATTTCTTTAGTTATAACTTATAACGAACAAAAAGTCACTCCCTCTTAAAGGGACAAAAAACTTTCATTAATAGAAAATCCTTTTTCCAGATAAAGGCCAAAAAAGGGAACGGAACGTTTTTCGTAGCAAGGGCGCTGAGCGATTTTAAGCTAATTCCGATAAGTGCGTACGAGAGAAGGAATTTATTTAAGAATGACAGAGAGCGAAACAAAAAGGGTTAGAACAAGTAATGGGGGTGACAAAAAATAATCAATATTTTACTCGAGGATAGTAAATTAAATGTATTCATAAAATTTGGTATACAAGTTTATTTATTTGTTTTTTGCTTTGAATACTTTTTAGTTTAAAAGTTACAAGCCTTAGCCCGTGACCGCAAGGTACTTATCAATATAATAGTTTTCGCATTCCCATACTTTCAAAAGCAAGAGCATAATTAATTATACTGTCTCAAGTTTTCTTTAAAGGTTTTTGAAACAACAGTATTTTAAGCTGCAAAATGCTTTTAGTCCAGTAAATAGAAGGGTTTCAGCTCACATTAGTTGCGGAAAAGATTTTTTTCTATGATCGTTTGGTATAAGGTGGGTATAACAAATCTAAGTTTGCGACCTCGAAAGTGTTTGGGACAGCTTTTGATGACCGAAAAACCTCGAAATTATCGAACTTTTTCCAGTTTTTCAATTATAAATTGAAAACAGTTGACATTTTGTAAATAACCGTTTTATCTACTCTTATTAAACGAGCAAAAATTGTATATTTATTTATATATTTGTATCTTGGTTCTATTTTGAAAACGGCACTACCGATTTTGATGAAAGAAAATCTATTTTCAAGTTTTGAGGATGAAAAAACGATCTGGCTAGGTCTGGACCTCATCAAAATTCATCTTAATTGATTTTTTCTTAATTAAAGTAATTATTGATAGATGAAAATCTCAATAAAAAAAAATGTTTCGGCGGATGTCGTATTAGAACTTGAGACCTTGAGGCAGACAGTCTACCACTAGACCAAAGAACTATTTTAAAAACCCTTGCTTTTTACTTTTACTAAAATGAATATTTTTGAATTAGACTTTATTATAAGTGTGGAAATAATTTATAAATTATATATAGCTATGTATTTAATAAATAAAATTTATTAGATAATTGCGGCGCGGCAAATTTGAAATATGTATAATTGAATTAAGCTGAAAGAAAGAAAACAATTAATTTTAAATCCAGAAACATTAAATATATTAATAATTATTCCTTTGCCCCCCCCCCCACTCTTCTAATTAAAATTAAATATTCAATTCTCTTTTCTCCGGGCAATTATCCTTGCAATTGTCTTCCTAAAAAATACTTGGTTGGTGAAAGTTATCACTTCTGTCGCACGTCCCGAGACGCACACATTTTTTTAATTTTATGTTCTTATTTCAGATCCTATACGATTATTTTTTTAATTATTATTTTCTTATGTATTTTTTATAATGTTTATCAATATGAACGAATGTGGGCAAATTGGTGTATGAGTAAACAAATATACACATAATATGTGGACCATTAGAAAGATAGAAATGCAAAAACTGGGTCGGGGGTGGGGGTGCAGGAGGTGGGGTGCAGTTGTGGGGGGTCCGGGGGTGGAAGGGTTTGTTGGGGTGGGGTGGGGCGGAGTGGTGATGCAGTGTTGGGGGCGAGGTGTATGGTTTCGGTAGGGGGGTGGGGAGATCAGGGGTTACCGAGCATCGATCGGTGCCTCCAGGTAATAATAAATTAAAGAGGATAAAATTTCGCGTCGATTAAAAAAATGATATGCAAAATTGGTCCAGTAGTTCGATTTTTAATGGGAATCCAAAAAACAGCCGCCGGGATTCCTTTTGAATATCCCAAAAAATCTCACTTTTTTCAATTTCTTTCCATTTTGACCATGAAGGAGGACGTTTTAGACAAAGACTACTAGAGATACATTTTTAAACTAGATTAAATTTTTTACAATTGAATCAAAGTTTCATCTTAATTAGATAATGGTAACCCGTGCCGCAATGAGATTGAAGTTTTGAAAAAAAAACAATTTTTTGCAAAAAATCACAATTTTTCCTTCATAAAAAACCACTCATCCTAAAAACTTGATTTCTACTTCTTTGTCTAGGAAATTTTATTTATTTAAACGTTTACTCACTTTTTTGATAAAACTCTTAGATTTATAGATATTCCACATTTGCCGGACAGCATTTGAAATCCGAATCCTCAAATGTGTAATGAAAAATGGTGGATATCTATAAATTAAGAATTTTATCAAAAAAGTGGTCCAATAACCGTTCAATCCAACGAAATTTCGTGAAGAATGAGATAAAAATCAAGTTTCTAGGATGATTGGTTTTCATTTTATGAAGGAAAAATTGCGATTTTTTGAAACAATGGATCATCTCCTGTCAAGGAAAATACTGGACATCTATAAATCTGAGAAATTTATCAAAAAAGTGGTCCAAGTAAACGCTCAAATAAACAAAATTTCCTAGAGAATGAGATAGGAATCAAGTTTCTATGATATTTGGTTTTCATTTTATGAAGGAAAAACTGCGATTTTTTGCAAAGTCCGCAGAATAAGTCGATAGAAACGTCGTAGTTATATTGTATTATTTGTTCGGTTCTAATAAATAATTATAATTAATTAATATTAATGATTATAACTCCTAATGCTTTGCACGCAGCACACGTTTTGCCGACTCCCAACACTCTTTTGCGGTCAAATTGGAAAAGTGCCGGACCACTTCATTCGCAAATACATATATTCCCATGACTTCAAGGAACTGGAACTCTCTCCCAGCCTCTATCTTTCCCAGCACCTATGATCTTCAAACCTTCAAAACCAGGGTGCATAGACACCTACGTCTACACCCTCTTACTTAATCAACTTTCCCTTCTCTTCGGTAATGCAAGGGTCTTTCGAGATCCATAGGGGCTACATCTTTACTGGTGCACCCCTTCTTGCATTCGATTGCATTAAAAAAAAAAAAAAAAAAAAAAATTGACTGCTGGCCAAATAAAATTCAGGCCGAAACCTCTTATTAAAGGTGTTTTATTGAACCCAGTGATTCCATCTTTGGTTGATACCTCCTCCTTTATCTAGTATAATTAATTATGTGTGATTTAAATAAAAACTCAAATTTTAATCAAATTAATCACAAAAATAAAAACTTCAACATCTTCATTACTAATCAATCATAATTAATTATAATTATAACACGCACAAATAATAAAATATAACTAGGACGTTTCGTAAAATAAATTGATCAAAACGTTGTAGTTACATTGTATTATTTGTTCGCATTCAATAAATATAATTATAATTAATTATGATTGATTTTAAACAAAATTTCATCATTTAATAAAATGAAAAAAGTCAAATCTTAAAGTTAAAACTATAATCGATTCAATTTTTTTTTTTTTTTTTTTGTAATTTCAATTGTATGTATAACATTAACTTCCAAAATATTATTTCCATTTAAATTAAATTTCCCCTATGCTATTTTACTTTGATTACTCTACCAAATTTGCTCCCCTTTTTTAGAAACGCTATGTCAAATAACAAACCATGAATAAACATTTATATTATATCATTCGCCACAATGTTTGTGCCATTTAGGCTTTAGGGCTGGAAAATCGAAAAAAACGAGGAGGAATTAAAACGATAAATTTTTCATCCCCTTTATGTAGAATCCCTTAGGTAAGTAGCTGAAATATATTATATTTTGGTAAAGATAAATCATTGCGGTTGTCCTCTGCTTTATGCAAATATATCTATCTATCTAACTATACTTATTATAATTGGCTTGAACGACCCCCTGGACCCCCAACCCACGAATCTTCTTCTAGTGACCCACAGATTATGTAAACAAAATTTGGTTGAGTTTGGTCCAAGAGCAAGAATTTTCATTTTTTGACCCCCCAATTTTAGGTGGTTAGTTTTTGCATTTCTAGCTATCTAGAGTCCCACAGATTATGTATACAAAATTTGGCTGAGTTTGCTCCAAAAGGCAAGAATTTTCATTTTTTGACCCCCCCCATTTTGGGTAGTTAGTTTTTGCATTTCTAGCTTTCTAGAGTCCCTCAGATTATGTATACAAAATTTGGTTGAGTTTGCTCCAAGGGCAAGAATTTTCATTTTTGACCCCCCCCCATTTTGGGTGGTTAGTTTTTGCATTTCTAGCTCTCTAGAGGCCCACAGATTATGTATACAAAATTTGGTTGAGTTTGGTTCAAGAGCAAGAATTTTCATTTTTTGACCCCCCCCCCCCCCATTTTGGGTGGTTAGTTTTTGCATTTCTAGCTCTCTAGAGGCCCACAGATTATGTATATAAAATTTGGTTGAGTTTGGTCCAAGAGCAAGAATTTTCATTTTTTGACCCCCCCCCCCTTTTGGGTGGTTAGATTTTGTTATGTATACAAAATTTGGTTGAGTTTGCTCCAAGGGCAAGAATTTATATATTTTTCTCCTTCCCCCCCCCCTTTTTGGGTAGTTTTTGGGAGGATTTTTTTTAAACAAAAGTTGTCAGAAATCACATCCCCTACAACTTTGCTCATTATAAAATTTCCCGTAGAGTTAATAGTTTGAGAGTTATTTGATAATTTTCATTCGTGCACCCCCCCAAACCCCCTTTTGGGGTCAAAATATCAAAACGTTATATAGCTAAAAACGTAAGTTAGAAGACCTCTGATACAAATATGAAATTTCATAATAATCCCTTCTGCCGTTTTGACGTGAATCGTGAGCAACTTTTCGCGGAAACCACTGAAACAGACAGACAGGAATTTTGTTGAGGGTGTTTTCGTTCATAACTTTGCTTGAAACGTGTGCAACCAAAATTTGGCGTGATTTGGACCAATGTACAGACAAAACCTTAATTTTATATAATAGATGGCATATATATTTTCTGTGTGATATGTTAATCCGGCCGCCCATACTTTTCAATGTTCCCATGTGACGCTATCTCTAAAGCAGTGTTTTTCTATCCTTTTTCACGATGTGGCCCCCTTAGTATGAAAAAAAAATCCGCGACCCCTACCCCCCGCTGTTTGTAACCTGTATTTTATTATGTTACAAATATCAAATCCGTACAACATTTTTATTAATTTCTATAATTGGGTATCGCCCAAATACACCATTAAGTACCTAAACAGACATATTTTTACATCGATTACATCGCCAAACCCCTCCAAGGAAAAGTGATACGACAATAGTAGATTAATAACAAATGTCATTTAATTAACATTTTCTTAACAAAACTATATTTTTAAACTTTTTCATTTTTTTTTCATTTTGATTGAGGTTGAAAAACACTGCTCTTCCGATCCCAAATATACTAAAATTTCTACAATTTAGATATTTCAAATTTTTTGTCAAAATAAGAAATTTAACAATACCATTTTTTTAATTTTTCGACAAAAATTCTTTTTTCGAGATATTTCATTTTTTTCAACTCTCTAGCACCGTCTGACCTCAAATATAATACTTATAGTAAAATTTCTATACTTTGGATATTTTAAATTTTTTGTCCAAATAAAAAATTTCACAAGGCTTGGCATTTTTCTTTTTCTTTTTTTCTAGATATTTGTTTTGATAAATATATTTTTTAAATTCTCAAGGACAGTGTTTTTCAACCTTTGTCATGATGGAGCCCCATTAGTATGAAAATTTTTTAATGATGTTTCCAAATTTTAAATTTTAAATTTAAGATTTATGAACAAGAATTTAATCACAGTTTATTCTTATAATAAATTATTCAAAATTATTACTTTTTTAAAACAAATTACAATTAAATTTGCAAAAATAATTATGTAACTAATTGAGCAACAACTTTTATTCAGTTTACTTGATGAAAGAAATAATGTCAATACAAAATTTATTATTATAAAATAATAAAATCAAAAATCAATTTAAACAGTCGAGTAAAACAATAAATTTTATTCAAGTATTTTGTAAATTTAAAATGATTTTCTGAACGAAGAATTTTATGAAAAAAATCGGTTGTCTGTAAAGTCGGTTTACTGACGATAGTTGAACGTGACAACGTCATAAGAAAATACTGATGGAATGGTATTTTCTTATGACGTTGTCACGTTCAACTATCGTCAGTAAACCGACTTTACAGACAACCGATTTTTTCATAAAATTCTTCGTTCAGAAAATCATTTTAAATTTACAAAATACTTGAATAAAATTTATTGTTTTACTCGACTGTTTAAATTAATTTTTGATTTTATTATTTTATAATAATAAATTTTGTATTGACATTATTTCTTTCAGCAAGTAAACTGAATAAAAGTTGTTGCTCAATTAGTTACATAATTATTTTTGCAAATTTAATTGTAATTTGTTTTAAAAAAGTAATAATTTTGAATAATTTATTATAAGAATAAACTGTGATTAAATTCTTGTTCATAAATCTTAAATTTAAAATTTAAAATTTGGAAACATCATTAAAATTTTTGTAACTGTAGCTTTTAAAAAGCCCGCCTCAATCTTTGTGCGCTCGTTCCGCGCTCTCGCTTGCACTTCAAGCCTTAAATGGAATGCCTCAGAGCGAGGTAACGCCTCATGAGTCATGTTTTTTCGTGCGTGCAGCCGGCTCCATCGAATTATATGACGTCACGTCAAAAAATTCGCGACCACCTACCCTGCGCTGTTTATAACTTGTATTTTATTATGTTACAAATATCAAATCAGTTAAACATTTTTATTAATTTTTATAATTAGGTATCTACTAAATACACAATTAAGTATCTACCTATAACAGACATATTTTTAGATCGATTACATATCCGAACGGCTCCATGGAAAAGCGACACGACAATAGTAGATTAATAACAAATGTAGTTTAACATTTTCTTAATAAAAACATATTTTTAAACTTAGTTTTTTTTTGTCTGAGGCTTCAAGACTCCCCAGGGGATCGCGACCCACAGGTTAATAAACACTACAGAAGACAAACTCATTGATATCGATTTATAAATCAAAAACCCTGATACTAGGCAAAACAAAATCTGTTCAATTAAGGGATATTATAAATTTATATGAAATATCGATAATAACAGGTTCATTAATTTTAATAAAGAAAAATGTCACTTGTAAGAAATATTCAAAGTATTTTTTTTGTTTTTTAAGCCCTCGTAAAGATAAAAGTGCGATGTTGACGGATATCATTAAGTGAAGTACAATTAAGATTTATTTGTGTGATTTATTACCCTCGGAGTTATTGCGTTTGGTTGTTATCAGTTTGAGTTGCCTCGTCTCTATCTCAAGCATTGGTTCATCAACTGACAAATCAAAGATTCATTAGCACGGCTTAATTTTATGATTTTATCTTCTGATAAATGTATCGTGAGAGAAAAAGAAAATAACATAATATATAAAACATTAATTTTGAGAATGAAACTTTAGTTAGAAAAAAGAGACTAAAATAAATAAAGAAACTGAAATTGTGAGGAAAAATGCAGCCAAGGGTTTTTAACAAATTTTCTAAAACTAATTACTGTAACTATCAATGAATATATTTTTTTAATTTGTTTAATTTGACCTGGCAATTAAGCCCTTATTAAGAAATCATTATTAACGTTATTTTCTTAAAAGATTTAAAATTTGTATCAGGCACCTAGGACCAAAGAAGAGTGTGAATATAACATCTTAAAAATAATGTTTTGTAAAAATTTCTGAATTTTTTTGTCTTTAAAATCTTTATCTCCATAAATAATTGTCTGAGAGCCTTAAAACAATCAAATTTATATTTAAACATCTCTATCTCATTAAACAATGGTCTAAGAGCCTTAAAACAATAAAATTTTTAAGATTTTATAAAAATTTCTGAAATTTTTTTGTTTTTAAATCTTTAAACGTCTCATTGATCAAACTTTATCATTGAATATATTTTGTTAATTTGACTTATGTTGACTTAGCAATGAAGCCCTTATTGCGTAGAGGTTGTTGGAGCATCAAAATCAGGGTTAAGATTATTATTTTCTTAAAAATTTTAAAATTTGTATTCGGCACCTAGGATCAACGAGGAGTATACTTTCCTTTCCCCTGACAATGCAACCCGCAGTACGTAGAGGTTGTGGGAGCATCGAAATCAGGAGTAAGAATATTATTTTCTTAAAAATTTTAAAATTTGTATTCGGCACCCAGGATCAACGAGGAGTATACTTTCCTTTCCCCTGACAATGCAACCCGCATTACGTAGAGGTTGTGGGAGCATCGAAATCAGGGTTAAGAATATTAATTTCTTAAAAATTTTAAAATTTGTATTCGGCACCCAGGATCAACGAGGAGTATACTTTCCTTTCCCCTGACAATGCAACCCGCAGTACGTAGAGGTTGTGGGAGCATCGAAATCAGGAGTAAGAATATTATTTTCTTAAAAATTTTAAAATTTGTATTCGGCACCCAGGATCAACGAGGAGTATACTTTCCTTTCCCCTGACAATGCAACCCGCAGTACGTAGGGGTTGTGGGAGCATCGAAATCAGGAGTAAGAATATTATTTTCTTAAAAATTTTAAAATTTGTATTCGGCACCCAGGATCAACGAGGAGTATACTTTCCTTTCCCCTGACAATGCAACCCGCAGTACGTAGGGGTTGTGCGAGCATCGAAATCAGGAGTAAGAATATTATTTTCTTAAAAATTTTAAAATTTGTATTCGGCACCCAGGATCAACGAGGAGTATACTTTCCTTTCCCCTGATAATCCAACCCGCAGTACGTAGGGGTTGTGGGAGCATCGAAATCGAGAGTAAGAATATTATTTTCTTAAAAATTTTAAAATTTGTATTCGGCACCCAGGATCAACGAGGAGTATACTTTCCTTTCCCCTGACAATGCAACCCGCAGTACGTAGGGGTTGTGGGAGCATCGAAATCAGGAGTAAGAATATTATTTTCTTAAAAATTTTAAAATTTGTATTCGGCACCCAGGATCAACGAGGAGTATACTTTCCTTTCCCCTGACAATGCAACCCGCAGTACGTAGGGGTTGTGCGAGCATCGAAATCAGGAGTAAGAATATTATTTTCTTAAAAATTTTAAAATTTGTATTCGGCACCCAGGATCAACGAGGAGTGTACTTTCCTTTCCCCTGACAATGCAACCCGCAGTACGTAGGGGTTGTGCGAGCATCGAAATCAGGAGTAAGAATATTATTTTCTTAAAAATTTTAAAATTTGTATTCGACACCCAGGATCAACGAGGAGTGTACTTTCCTTTCCTCTGACAATGCAACCCGCAGTACGTAGAGGTTGTGGGAGCATCGAAATCAGGATTAAGAATATCATTTTCTTAAAAATTTTAAAATATGTATTCGGCACCCAGGACCATATAGGAGTGTACTTTCCTCTCAAGCCCAAAAAATTTTCATCGCCTTTTTAGCAACAAAAAATTGCATTTTTTTAGTTTTTCGAGATATTTTTTCATTTCATTTTAAGCATCTTTTTTCAATTCTCTAGGACCTTCTGATCCCAAATATACTAATATTTCTATAATTTAGATATTTTGTCAAAATCAGAAATTTGACAAGCCCGGCCATTGCCATTTTTTCGTTTTTCGATTTTTTTTTTTAATATTTGTTTTTAAATATATTTTTTTAAATATATTTTTCAATTTTTGTCATGACACGAAATTTTGTATGAAAAAAAATTTCCTGACCCCCTACCTTGTAACCTGTATTTTATTATGTTACACTAATATCAAATCAGTACAACATTTTTATAATTAAGTGTCGGCTAAATACACCATTAAGTACTTATAACTGACTTATTTTTAGATCCATTACATCTCCGAACGGCTCCATTGAAAAACGATACCTACGACAATAGTAGATTAATATCAAATGTCCTTTAATTAACATTTTTTAATAAAAATATATTTTTAAGCTTTTTTTATTTTTATTTTTTACTGAGGCTTCGCGACGCCCTTATAGAAGCTTCACGACCCTCCAACCCCCCAGGTAGTCGCGACCCACACTTTTAAAGACAGTGCTTTAGGGAAAATAAAATATCAACAAAAACACATGTGTCAAAAAAGTTTAAGTTCGATTAATTAAAAACCGTTTGCCAAAAAAGCAGTGAGATCTAATGTGCTGCCAAGTTTAACATCATCAATTTATTAAATGGGTCGAGAATATAGTAACTTCAATCAAAACGCATGTTTTTCATATCACATCCCCATCTATATTTATTGATTTCACATTTTTAGTTGATATTATTTTCCTAAAACTTGTCTTTTACGAATTAAATTATTATTATTATTGTTTGATAGGGTATCTACCTTTCCCTTATAGCCCTTCCATCCTCTCTTATTAAGATCTCACGAATTATGTTATCATAGTAACATAATTCGTGTCATAAATATCAATGCGTAAAAGCTAAGTTTTAGGAAAATAATATCAACTAAAAATGTGAAATCAATAAATATAGATGAACATGTGATATGAAAAACATCCGTTTTAATTGAAGTTAATATTTAATTGAAAAGTTTTTGTTTTTGCCGAGAGTAGCAGAGTTGTTGATTCACAAAGAGAAACAAAGAGGTAGTCCTCAAACAAATAAATAATATATACAGATATATCATCTCGATATATATATATGTGTGTATGTTTATTTGCATCAAGCAGAGGACAACCTCTTTGTTTCTCTTTGTGAAGTTACTATATTCTCGACCCATTTAATAAATTGATGGTGTTGAACTTGGCAGCACATTAAGATTTCACTGCTTTTTTGGCAAACGGTTTTTATTAATCGAACATGGCCTTTTTTAAGACATGTGTTTTTGTTGAGATTTCACTTCTTTTTGTCTGTTGAATGGGAATAAAACCTGCAAGATTCACGCCTTTATTAAAAGGATGATGAACATATTTTTCGATTTCTCAAAGACACTGCTCTAGGGAAAATTAAATATTGTTACGACAACATTTTGATTTTTGGTTGTTCTTGACCAGAGAGAGGTTGACGATTTGTATATTTATCTCGAAGAATGTTCCTCGCAGAACGCTCTTGGTAACGTGCCCAAGCGATTTGCTCTGTTTCAGTCTTGATGCTGATTTGATGGTAATTGAAGTAGGAGAGATGTATTTAAAAGAAGAGAGTATTATTTCATATTGTTTTTTTTATTAGTTAATTATAATATACATTTTTCTTCGCTGATGGCTTAGAGAACTTCAAATTTGTATCTCTTAACTTCCAACACACAACTCCAATTAACAACTGACAACTGCCCAACTCGGACTGACTCAAGCCTGCTCGCTTGTCGAGTGGAATTTTCCCAAAAACTTCTTATTGGCTAAATTCGTAATTAGCAGGGCGTTTTTTAAATATTGAGCCCGGCTATTTTTTAGAATTTAGTCTCTGGGAAAATTCCCACAGAATGATAAATTTACAATCGACACATGGTGTTAAAAGCCATTCGACAGGCCTTATTTATTAACCCAAATATATATAAAAAAACTTATTTTACATTTATTGAGGTCCAGGAAGTAGAATTCTAAAGTCCTCTTTCCTATTGTCAAAAAGGGACTTTCCAGCATCAAAAGGAGCCGGCTAAAAATATTACCCTTAATAATAATAATAACCAGAATAATTATATTTATATCAAGAAGAAAATACTCGCCGCTCACAACAATATTTTCACTTAATTTTTCCCCGTGACGATTTTATCATAATTCCTTTCGCATATTGTTTATGCGAAAATTTAATAAAAAAAAACAAACATGAAATACTGACTTCAAATTAAAATTTATTTCAAGACGGAAGCCTCCCTTTCTTTTATAATATCAGCTGATTAATTCAATTCCATCAATTTTATATTATTTTTCTTCTTTTATATTATGTTAATAATATAAATAAAAGAAACACCATCGCGTTAACGGATTCCTATGTCTGCCTGTCTGTTTTTGGGTAATTGGCTCCGCTATATCATATATATATATATATACATTTAAGTTACAACACACAAAAAAGAACATCTCGTTCTAAAGGAAGTATATCTTTCATTCTTCTAATAAAGTAAAAAAAAAGAGAGAAGGCGGAAAAAAAGAGATAGAGACGTAAACCATAGCGGGAGGAAACAACAAGACCAGCAACACCACCGCCAGCATAACAACAACAACAACAACATCAACTTTTTTACTTTTCAATTTGTAAGACGTAAGTAAGCGTTGAGTTTTGGAAATTGTTAACCACAGCGAGAGGGGGGGGGGGGGAGAAAGAAGCTTAAAAATTTAAGATTATATCGAAAGGGTAGAGAAACCACGGAAGAAGGCTAAAGTGAAAGAGAGGGGAGAGTTTTAATAAATTATGTTTAATTTTCATGAGAGACCGAAAAATTAAATGGATTTTAAGAGGAAAAAAAGAGAAAGTAATAGAGAAAGTGTTTGAGAGAGAGAATAACAAATGGGCTTTAAAGAATTGAATATCAATATGGAAGCGAGTATTAATTAAACCAGAATAATTTTTAAAATGTTGGATTCTTCCTTCGAGAAATTTGGGAAACCAAAATGAGGTTAATAATATTCTGTATGTTTGTAGAGGCGCTAGTTAACGGTGAAGTAAATGTACTGTTGAAAATATTTTGTTTTTCAGAGAGTAACAGAGTTGTCTCAAGAAAACTTAAAATTAAAATCTACAACGCCATTATTCGACCGGTGGTGCTCTATGGGTGTGAGACATGGACCATGACCCTATCTGATCAGAAAAATCTAATGTCCTTCGAAAACAAGATCTTGAAGAGAATAAGTGGAATGATTAGGGATAGTGTTACCGGCGAATGGAGGTTTAGAAGTGCAAGGGAAGTGAGAGAATTAACAGGGCAGCCTTACATCACGAGCTGTATAAGATCACGAAGGCTAGCTTGGGTGGGACATGTGGTGCGTGCTGATGAAGATCGAGCTATCAGCAGGATCTACGAAGCAAAACCGATAGGAAGAAGACCACCAGGTAGACCACGGCAAAGATGGATGGACAATATAACCAGAGATCTTGAAGAGTTGGGTGCTCAAGGAAATTGGAACTCTATAGCAAGGGATAGGACAAAATGGCGAGGCATTATAGAGGAGGCTAAAACATTGGAAATGTTGTTCGGCCACAGGAAGTAAGTAAGTAAGTAAGTAACAGAGTTGTTGATTCATAAATAGAAATCACTGAGATTGTCCTCTGCTTGATGCAAATAAACATCTTCTTCTTCTTTAAGTGCCATATCAGGTCTCCCTGACGTTTTGGCCCTCTCCACATATACTGGCTGTGCTGTCTGAACTTTAGCTGTTTTTACACAGATATACGGGACCTGCTTTTTAACGCCGGTTTGGAGAGGTTACTAGGCAATTACACTCTTGGTAGGTTGCCATTTCTTTCCAAGAAGAGGCGACTGCAAATATCTGCCGAGACTCGATCTCGAACCAGCATATTTCAGGCCAGCGGCCCTACACTCTAACCACAGACCCACAGTCGCCTATCAAATAAACATATACCTATCTAAATATTTTAATGTATATTATTATATTTGAAAAAATTGAATGATTTATAAAATAAATAAATACAAACGTTTAAAAAAAACAATCTTCAACCGTTTATTTAAATCCAAAAGTTTGGACCCCATTGGTCTAGTTAGGGAGTTTTCCTAGACG
This sequence comes from Forficula auricularia, assembly GCA_024734495.1. Lineage (NCBI taxonomy): Eukaryota > Metazoa > Arthropoda > Insecta > Dermaptera > Forficulidae > Forficula > Forficula auricularia. The sequence goes on from JALMQS010000434.1 coordinate 17,676, forward strand.
GGGCCTGGCCGGCTGATTAGCCACCACAAGGTTTCAATTTCGGTAATCAGATTAGAGATCAACTAATTACTTTAACATACAGGGTATGAAAAAAGTGTTGTTTTTTCGAAATATCTCAAAAAATTGCTGAAACTATTTTAATTAAAAAAATTAAGCGAAACCATGACATTTCGATCTACAAAAAGCCCTAATAAATGAACATCAAAAAAATTATATTTTTCGAGATAATAATTGTTTTGTCAAAATGTTTGTTAGTCTGTCTGGTTGTCTGTCTGTTAGTCTGGGGGTTACCAAATTTTTGTTGACGAGTATGAATATCAAAACCAAATTTCACACGTAGTTTTGGTGCATTGAGATTAAGAGCTGATTAGATTTTGGTGCATATTGAACCAAAATTAAGGGGGGTGGAGGGGGGGGGTTAAAAATTAAAATTATAATATTTTCAAATTAAATAAGCTGACGTGTTCCGATGTGTCCATCCACTTAATTTTACCATATAACCTGGCCCCTCACTTATATTTAATTAAATATTAAATATAAAATTATTTATAATCATGTAGGGGAAGGGGGGTTAGTTTTTTCATTTTAGACTTCTGGAGGTCCACTGATTATGTATTCAAAATTTGATTGACTTTGCTCAAATGGCCTAGATTTTTCATTTTTTAACCCCCCCCCCCCCCCTTCACCCCTTAATTTTGGGTCAATATGCATCAAAATCCAATCAGCTCTTAATCTCAATTGACCAAAACTACTTGTGAAATTTGGTTTTGATATTCATACAAGTTATTGAGTTAGCTCGTCCACAAAAATTTGGTAACGCACAGATTAACAGACATTTTGACAAAACAATTATTATCTCAAAAAATATAATTTTTTGGATGTTTACTTATTTGAGCTTTTTTATAGAGAGAAGTGCCATAGTTTCGCTTAATTTTTTTAATCAAAATAGTCTCAGTCGTTTTTGAGATATTTTGAAAAAAAGAAGGAATAAAAACACTTTTTTCATGCATGATTATAATACTTGACCATACCCTGTATGGTAAAGTAAAAATCAAGAAAAATGAAATATACTATAAAATGATCCTATAATAACCAAAATATTTTTTTCTGGCTCCAAAATTAGGGGGGGGGGGTTAAAAAATAAAAATCTAGGCCATTTGTGTAAACTCAAACAAATTTTATATACTGTATAGTTTTTTGTTAAAATACATCGAGTTCAATCTTTTAAAGAGAAACTTTGCTATTTATAAGTATTATAAAAAGTATCTGTAAAGGATAAAAAGCATTTCCGTTTAACATTGAAAAATATTTGAAACATTGCAGATATATGTGCACATAAAACTTATACAAGTATAAAAAAAACTTTTTCAGATAAAATTTCAAATATCCAACCAAGTTGGATCAAAGAATTACAATGTGTAGATCATTCTCTACTCTCTAGCTACAGATTTACATTAAACGGAATATTGATAAGCAATACTATGAAAAAAACAAAAAACTTTTCCAATATATCGCTTTTGGAAAAAAACAGATATACATATATAAACCTAAGTATGTATGCAGGATCATTATATATTTATTATACTATATCGAAATAAACAAAAATTCACTAGACAAAAGCGATGTCGATTTACAAAGGCGAGTTTCGTTGAGAATTTAAATATTAATGGGACTGGAATGTACATTTTAAATGCGACTCTAAGCCATCCATCCAAGTACTATCCTAAATATTAAAATATTGAAAACTAATTTTTTTTTTTTGTTTTAATTAATAAATTATACATCGTGTGTGCTAGAGGATACGTGATTTTAAAAATTCAATCCTTCATTAAAAGTATTATTATTATTATTATTAGTATTTAATTAATTCAAACTTTTGAATGTTTTATAACTTTTATTATTTTATGAAATATAAAATCCATTAAAGGGCAAAAAATCGAGCTACCAATAAAAACTTTATTAAATTGTAAATCATTTTTAATTTTTTACTTTACCATACAAGCTATGGTCAAGTATTGTAATTGTGCATGAAAAAAAGTGTTTTTTTCCTTCTTTTTTTTCGAAATATCTCAAAAACGGCCGAAACTATTTTGGTCAAAAAAATTGAGCGAAACCATGGGTTTTCGCTCTACAAAAGAGCCCTAATAAGTGAACATCGAAAAAATTATATTTTTTGAGATAATAATTGTTTTGTCAAAAAGACTGTTAGTCTGTCTGGTTGTCTGGCTGTCTGTGCGTTACCAAATTTTTGTGGACGAGCTAGCTCAAAAACTAGTGTGAATATCGAAACCAAATTTCACATATAGTTTTAGTCCATTGAGATTAAGAGCTGGTTAGATTTTGGTGCATATCGACTCAAAATTAAAGAGGGTGGGGGGGTTAAAAATTAAAAATCTAGGCCATTTGAGCAAACTGAACCAAATTTTGTATACATAATCAGTGGGACTCCAGAAGTCTAAAAATGCAAAAACTAACCCCTCCCCTACATGATTATAAATAATTTTATTAAATATTAAATATAAGTGAGGAGCAAGGTTGTATGGTAAAGTCAAGTGGATGGCCACATCAGAACACGTCAGCTTATTTTACAAGTAACCATACACTATTGAAATTATTTCTTTTCCCAAGTGTACCATTTGTCGTTGACTTAGTCCTTGATTAATTAGGCACAAAATTTGAACTTATTGAACTTGAGAAATAGCCACTTTGTATATTCTATATTTCTATTAATGATGCTTAATTCAAAATTATTCATTTGATTGATATTTCAAATGGAATTTAATAATTTATTAAAACTTTATTGAAATACAAAGTGATATTGAAAAAGTATGATAATTTGTAATTGTATATTAAATATACAATTACAAATTATACTATATTTTAATTTAAGTTTACTTATTTTTTTTTATAAAATTTTAAAATTATCAACAATATTTATTGAATATGTTAGATTAAGTCTTAATTGAACAAATTATATGAATATTTGTAAAAAATTTTAAAATAATTTGCTATTTAATAAAGTTTTTATTGATGGATCGATTCTTTTGGACCGTAGTGTAGATGGAATTTTTTCAAAAAATTATAAAACAATTCACAGAGGGCATAAGAGACCGTTCAAAAATTTTGTCACACAGTAAGGGGTGGGTGTCATCTCAGATTTGTGACAAAATGTGACAGGGGGCCCGGGGATCTTAAAAATTAAAAGTCAAATTAAATTTTTTTTAATTTTGAAATATATTTGTTAGATTTCAGGTTACGCTGCTTGACAAAAATTAAACAAAAAATTGTATCCGAAGATCTAACAATAGATTCCAGTAGAGTCTTATACTCTGATTATCATGGACTTTCCAGATTTTTTACAACAGTACAGAGTTTTGAGATATTTTCGGCCAAAACGACGAAAAATGCCATTTTGACCTATTTTCGAGTCGCATTAGATATTAAACAGTAATATTTGAAATCAAAATATTTTGTTGACTTAGGTAATAGAAAACAGCTTCCTCTTTGATTTTCAAATTACCCCTTGCTTTTATATCGATTAAAACTCGATTTAAAGCACGGGATTATAAAAGATATTAAACATAGTAAAAAAAGAATATAGTCTTGGTTTTTTTTAGTTAAGCCTCGAGTTCTAATTGAGCTAAAGAAATTCAGTGAAATGAAAATCAAAGAGAAATCTTTTTTCTTTTTTTTCCATTCTTTTCTTTATTTATTGGCATCGGGTAAAAACCCATTTTGCCAAATCTTTTTTCTATTAAGGAAACAAAATATTTTGGTTGCATATCTATGACGTTTCAAAAATTTACCAAAATGGCATTTTTCTGTTTTTAGAATGTTTAGATCAAAAACATCTCAAAACCATGACCTGTTGTAAAAAATTCAAAAACACTATAAAGATCAGCGTATAAAACTCTACTAGTATTCATTGTTAGGTTTAAGGCAACACATTTTTGTTTCAACCTGAAAATGTTGGTAAAATAAATCTAGACAAAAAATTGTAAGCAGGGAACGTTTTGCAAAAAGACTTAAATTTATTGTGACGTCACAATACAAAATGTGACACAGGGCGAGGAGGAGGATCCTAAAAATCTTCAAATTCGTGAGACGTAATTTATGGATGACCCCTTATCGCCCCAATATTTTAAAATTTAAAAAGAATGAAGGCTAATTTAAATCTTAAATATTGGTAGATATCTAGGTTTTATTAAATGTCTGAAGGGTTCGTACTAGGATTGCCCACACTCCCGGAATTCAGGGTTTCTTCCGGAATCTGCTGTCAAATTTTGAAAGTCTCCCGGATCCAGAAATTAAATAAAAATTTCCCCGAATTTTAAACACACATCTTATTTCTTTTTTTTAGAAATTCAGGTGCAAAATTGTTTCTTATTTTAAAGATCATAATTAAATTAAATAAATAAATAAATCTTTATTCCTCGACCTGCTTAGAAGCACAAGTCCTCGGTGGCTAGATCCTCCAAACATCAATACAATCTAGCTACAATACATTAACAAACATCAATACAAATTAATTACAACAATTTAACAAATAATACAAGTAAAAAAAAAAAGAAAAAGAAAAAAATAGAAAGGAATGCTCATTAAAAAATAACATGACCGTAGATTCCCATCAAAAGACAAAAAGTAATTTAAAAATTCCGCGCAAAAACCCGATACCAGGAGCAAGCGACGCATTAGCAATCCAGGCATTTGCCATAAGTTGTTAAGGAAACCTGGTCAAAACCTTAACAAGGATGATAATATTATTGAATTCTTCTTAACATTGAGAAAATTAAGAGCATTTAACATAGTATTAATATTAGAATAGGTATCTATTACATTTCAAAATATTTCTAATGCATACATTTTGTTTTAATTGTAATTTTTTAATCAGAAAATGAGGAAGAATATTTAAAATCTTTGAAGAAAAAGTGAAGAAAGAGGCTATCATAGATTTATACAACAATAATACTGAAAAAATATTCATAAATTATAAATAAACCCACTTGACATTAAACTCTTTACATTTATCTTTTTCTTTATAGTTCTAGGTAGGTATGGGTATAAAGCTATAAAGAAAAAGAAAGATTAGAAATCTGTAAGTACAGAGACAGGCAGGTGAAATGAATTGAAGATTGAAAATGAAGATTTCAATTCTCTGTATTTATGGAAACCTTTGAAATTGAAATAAATTCAAACTCTCAAACGTTAATGGATTTTTAACATGTAACAAGTTAAGAAAAAAAAATGCAAGCAAAATCAATTGTATAGAACAGAGGTGGCGACTAACCTCAACTTTGGGAGCCGCAAATTTATAAAACTGTTTCAAAGGGAGCTACATTTTTTATTTTATAAAATATAAATGAAGTAACATATATATTTTTGCTCTACTTACCATATATAACATTACAAATTAATTTAATTTTTGTATTATTATTTTTTTAATTTAATTATTATACAGGATGGGGCATAAAGATCTACCACATTTTGAAGAGATATAAAAAAATGAAAAAATTTAACTAGTAAAAAACTAAATATATTTTTTGAAAATAAAAAAAATGAAATTTTTTTAAAATGTATTTTAAAACAAAAAAGGGGGGGGGGTAAAAAAAAAATTCTGGCCCTTTTGACCAAACTCAACTAAATTTTGTATACATATTCTGTGGATCCCCAGAAGGCTAGAAATGCAAAAACTAACCAAATTGTACCATATATACATAGTTTGGTCGAAAGGGCTAGAATTTTCATTTTTGACCCTCCCCCCATTTTTGGTGGTTAGTTTTTGCATTTCTAGCCTTCTGGGGGTCCACAGAATATGTATACAAAATTTGGTTGATTTTGGTCGAGAGGGCTAGAATTTTCATTTTTGACCCTCTCCCTATTTTGGGTGGTTAGTTTTTGCATTTCTGGTCTTTTTGGGGCCCACAGAATATGTATACAAAATTTAGTTGAGTTTGGTCGAAAGGGCCACCCTGTACTTTTTAAAATCAGTATTATTCAAGAGTGTTCAAGGGCCACACGAGATTGACTGAAGAGCCGCATGCGGCTCGCGAGCCACGTTGTGGCCACTTCTGGTATTGAATAAGGAAAGAAAAAATCCCATGCTAAACAAAAAAAAAACAGACCACCTACTGAAAGATGCTCAAAATATTAATTGTCAAAACGAAATAATATTACACATTATTTGAAGATTTGGTAGTTTAATAATTAATTAATAAATAAAATAAACCACATTTTACGTACGAGTAATGCTCATAGCGTGCAACTTAAGCTGTTGCGTAAATAAATAATATTATACATAATTATATATATTATATTATATATAATAAATAATAACATAACAAGTTTAATAAGATTTTATAAAGCCCTAATTTAATGCTACTCAACACGATAGGGTGGAGTTTAAAATTAAAAGGCTTGCTGTACTCCTTCTAGCCTACCATATATCGAGCTTAAGTTTCGAATTTCGTAGCTCTGAGACGTATGGTTAGCGAAACGCAGGGGGAGGGGGGTACATATGCACTGACCAATGGATTTTTGATCCCTTTTTGGCCTCTGGTGACCACAATTTTCAGTTTTATGTCCTAAATCACAACGATTCGTTCCACCTAGAAGTTACAAAATGAAATTAACATTTTTCATCTCTGAGATACAATCTCTCATAGAGTCAGGGCCATCGCAATACTCTCCCATTATATTCTATAGAATATAAATGTGAAAGTAAACATATAGGATGTGGCCATCTCATGACTTAACAATTAAGCTGCCCCGTCGACCCCATCGGTCATTTTAGGATGGTGATTTTGCATTGAAAGAACCCTATGGTCTCAAAAGCTAACTGTGCAAAATTTGATTCAAATTTGAAAAAGTTTTCAAATTTTTGAAACCCCATCCCTAATATTTGGCCCAATTTCAACCAAAATCTCATCAGCTTTTAATTTCAATATAAAACTTATCTAAATAATTATAAAATATCGTTTTGACTGGACTCGCCTAGCCCTTACGCAGCTTTAATTCTTCTGAGCTTAATAGGTTTCCTAAATACAGGCGCACCAACATTTTAAATCAAGTTTAAATTCAGACTACATTTTGAAGATTTTAATTAGTACATTGACTTGAAATAAATTGGAAGTTAGATTTTTAAAATGTTGCTATGTTATGCAGTATATTTTTCTGCTTCCTGAGGCAATCTACAAAACAATAACAACAATTGTAAACAAATGAAATCATTGAACAAAACATTTGGTATGACCTAGTAGTCAAATCCAAATAAAAAAAAAAAAAAAAAAATTGAACAAAACATAAATAAAATTTACTTTTTTTTCCTTTTAAGCTTAACCTCTTTGTAATTTAGGAATGATCCCTGTAGAGATCTACATCTCAACAAAAATATTCTTATGTTAGTTAAGGTAGTTGTTTCGCGACAATCCTAGCAAAAAGTTAATGCTAGAGTATATAGAACAGACAATAAGGATTCGTAATTCATAAGCCCAAAACTTTTTGCTGTTTATGTACCACTACTAGACAATCCCATGTTTGTTTGACAAATCTGGCAACACTGTCCGAGCTTGTATATATTTTATCATAGAAATGTCAGATAAAGTACATTATAAAGGAAGATTTATAAAACAAAATGTTCTTAATAAGCGATTGATAGCTGTTGCGAGAATGGCTGAAGCAAAAAAACGTCAAAAAATTAATAAAGTTAATCCACTTTTTCAGTTAAATGCATGCGTTGTTGCCAGCTTGTTTTTAGTGTAAATTTTTCATTATATATTCATTATTATCTCAGAAACTGTGTTGTAACTATGAATTAAAATTTTATTAAAAAATGTATTAGTTATTGTTTAATGTTGGTTTAGTTTTTGATAACAATGGTAAGAAGAGTTTTTTAATTATAATTATATATGTATGTAAAACTTTCCAATATCCCGTATAATGCAATGTATAAGAGTCTGAAAAACTCTATATTTGGAATTTAATATCTCCAGAACTATAGGTATTGTTCATAAATTTCGTTTTGCCACCAATCGATGCAGAAGTATTTAAATAATAATCTATCTAAATTTCAACAAAATCCTAAGAAAACCCACATGGTGAAATAAATACCTTAAGCTTGCTAATGTATTTTTACATCTCATCAAGTCATTTAACCAGGGGTGTCATGGTGCGGAACGCCGTTCCCGCACTGGTTTTGAGAATTTTTTTTATATTTTTTTATTTTATCTATTTATTTTATGGGTTAAAAAAGGAAATTGGTCAAGTGAAAAATTACTAAAATTGGAGCCAGAAATCCTTAAAATTCATAATTTGGGATATATAATTTCAAAAATTTACGGAGAGAATTAGGACCCCTGTACCCCAGATCAGTCGAAATTTCCCCGTTTTCGTGATGGCACCACTGCTTTCAATCTCTTACATTTGTCTCCGCCATGCAATTCTTCAATATGTCTAAAAAACTGCGAAATGTAGCAACATTTTAAAAATTTAACTTCTAATTTATTTCAAGTCCAAGTTCCCAATAAATATTCAGCCATATAAGAAAATTTTTCTACATGGACGATAACAACACCAATTTAATTAGTACTGTTATTTACTTATATTTTATAATTCAATATTTTTTTTATATGTGCGTGGAAAAAAAATTGAATTAGTTAAAAAGCTCTAAATGAGCCCAAAGAGAAACAAAGAGGTTGTTCTCTGCTTGATGCAAATAAACATACACACATATTTATCGAAATTATATATCTGTATATATATATATGAGCAGTACCTGGCGTGCCTACGGAACGCCCGGCACCGCTCGTCCCTCTGGACTGGTGGCCCTGGCGGGCAGCGTCTTGAGATGTGAGTATTAGCTGTCCGTAATTATATGTTTTGAAATTTTTTTTTTTTTGAATAATGAATATTGATCAAATAAAGATGAAAAAATATCATTAAATGCTTTACAAATACTTTATTAGAGCATGAAACCATTTCTCTCGAAGTTCCCGATCGGTTGGAAATCTATTTCTTTTTTAATAATACATTTCAATATTTAAATTTATCTAAAAAGTGTCTCTAAATTAATTATATATAATAATTTTAAAATTAATTTATCTACTAAAATTTCAAATGACCCGCGCAGTAATAAATCAAGAATTAATCTCATTATCCCATTAAATCATATCTCATTAAAACTTATATTATAAATTAAATATATATAATATATATTTTAAAATTAATTTGTCTACTAAAATTTTAAGAATTTATATTTTTCTTAAATTCAAAAAAAAAATTAATTTTTGCGGTATGAATAATTTCCAAAAAATTAAATATATATTAATATATATGTTTAAAATTCAAATTTTAATAAATTATTTAATAAAAGAGCGAAGCTCACGCCTCTTACGGGCCTAGGACGAGTTAGTATTGTAAACAGAGCCAGCCTCTTGTGTTGCAAATTTTACCTTGCCTAGCACACTCGCTTGAAAACTTGGATAGGGAACGATACATTAAGTATTAGCTTTACTATGAAAAAAGATTAGTTCAGTGTCAGCCATCTTTAATGTTCAAGTTAACTGGATAAGAGATTTCAATTGGGCCTTCTCTTATAATAATAATTAAAACCCCGGGATAAGA
>JALMQS010000434.1:37561-115197 GCA_024734495.1 Forficula auricularia
TTTGATCAATAAGGTCGTTTATATAAATAAGGAAGAGTGTGGAGGAGTTTACAGAGCCTTGGGGAACACCAGAGTTTGTGGAGAACGATTCAGAAGATGTTCCATCCACCACAACTTTTATACTTCGGTTTGTCAGAAAGCTTTCAATCCATTTGCGAAGTGTTGGTGTGAATCCAAAGGCTGGTAGTTTGGCAAGAAGATTTTTGTGCCAAACCTGGTCAAAAGCTTTGGAGATATCAAGGGCTACAGCGAGGGTTTCTTTTCCGGCCTCTAGAGTATTGTTCAAGGTGTGGGTGACATAGGTTAAGATGTCGCCTGTGGAACGATTTTGTCTGAATCCATATTGCCTATCGTGAATTAATTTATTTTTTTCTAAATGATGAAGGACGTGTTGGTTTATGACTAATTCCATTAATTTGGAAAGAACAGAGGTGATCGAGATAGGCCTGTAATTAGAGATTTGTGATGTGTCTCCTTTTTTAGGAATAGGTGTTACTCTGGCTATTTTCCAGCTTTTGGGGAATATGCCCGACTCGTAAGAGAGTTGGAATAGCTTGGATAAGATAGGGGCAAGTTCAGGGGCGCATTTTTTAATGAGAATTGGTGGGATGTTATCCGGGCCTGCGGCGGATTTGGAATTTAATTTATTAATGGCTTTTATGATTATTTGGGGCCTGAAAATTATTTTGCCCATGAGGTTGGTTTGGGGGGTATAAGTGGGCGGGTTAAGCCCTTTGTCATCTAAAGTGGAGTTAGTTGCGAAATAGGATGCTAGTGATTCGGCTTTTTCAGCGGGGGTCGTGGCTACTGAACCATTTGGGTGAAAGAGGGGCGGAAGTGAGGGGGACGCGAAATTTCTATTTATTGCCTTGTGTAACGAGAAAAAGGCCCGTTTTCCATTGGGGCAAGATGCGAGACGGTCAGCTATCCTCTGGTCGAATGATTTCTTTGCCTCAGAGATGATTTTTTTGCATGAGCTTCGCGACTTGGTAAATGCAACTCGGTCACATTCTAGCTGTGAAAGTTGCCATTTCTGAAAAGATTTGTTTTTTTCACGGACGGAATCTGCGCATTGTCTACCAAACCAAGGCTTAGAATCCTTGTTCCCTTTAATCAATTTTGAGGGGATATAGGTTTCTAAGCCTATTTGAATTGCCTCGTTAAGGGCGTCTGCGAATTCTGAAGCGTTTTTATCTCTGATGCAGAGTTCATTCCACTGGTAAGCGGCAAAAAAGTTACGCATGTCATTCCAATTAATGTTATCGTTATCGACTAGCCATATTTTTCTGGGGTTGGAGTGGGGTGACGGGGGTTTTGGTAAATTGGCGGAGGTTTTAATTTTTATCAGATTGTGGTCAGATTTACCTAAAGGGGCCGAAATTTTTGCTTCATAGGACGAAGGGTGGGAAGTGATGAAAAGATCGAGAAGATTGGATTTTTCATTGGCTTTGTCTGGGATTCTTGTGGGGCCGTTAATAATTTGTGTGAGGCCACACGCCGTAGAGAAGATTTCAGCGTCGGAGCCTGCGGGGGAATTATGGCTAGAAAATTTTAGCCAATTTTTGTTGTGGACGTTAAAGTCACCTAGGAAAGATATTTCAGAAGATGGAAATTCTTTCAGGATATTGCAATGGCACTCAAGGAGGTAGTCAAAAAATTGTTTGTATCTGGGGTCTTTGGGGGGCAAATATATTATGCAGAAGAATTTAATTGAGACCATGGGTTTCGTAGTCTTTACAGGAAGACCATTTGAAGTCGATTGCCGTGAGACCGATTTCAATACTTTACCCATGCTTCGCATTGGATAAAGTAAAAATAGTAATCATTTCAAAAGAATAAAACATGTTCAAAAAATTCCTTGAAATAAAATTTGAAATAATCTCAATTTTATAAATTAAAATTAAATATTAAAAAAAAAAAAAAACAATTTCAAATAATTAAACGTAAAAGTGCAGGTAAAAATTAAATGCTATTTAATAAAAAATAAAATAAAAATGTATTTAAATAAAAAATGAAGAGGCAAGCGCGTCTTGAACCGCTGACCTCTTTGACCCATGTTTAATGAGCCGGCGCCGGTCTTGATTAATTACAATTAAAAATTACCTATATAAGTCTACAAGGCAATTCACATTAGAATACCATATATATTATTAAATTCTGTTTTTTCTATTCAAAATTAATTTAAAACATCCTAGAAGAGCATTCAAATATATCTTTTTTGTGATTAAAATTTTATAATTAACATTTAAATGATTCATTAATATGCTAATCATCGGACGTTTCAATTTAATTTTTTTTTTCTTCTTTATTTTAGAATCATTTCAAGTTCTATTTTATTTAAAATTTGCGAAAAATTCCATTGATTTGAATTGTAAATGGATTGTTTATGTAATTCTTGAATAATTTTTTCTGAAGAGATTAAAAATGCATCACATACGCGTTTTATATCCATTGCATGAATGCAATATATATAGAAGTTCCAAATTTGTATTATTAAGAAGTCAAAGAACTTACTTAGGGAGAGGAAACTTCCAGCAGAAAACAACGGGTTTTGCTTTTCTCAGATCGAGCGTAACCCTGTAAACATAAATAGGTAATCCAAGATTCTTAATATGAAGAATCGCGTAAAGATTGTTTTTCCTTATTATTAATTACTAAAGTGTATTTTCTATGTTATCTAAGTGTTTTTTTCTTATTTATTTTCTATATTATTTTTAAATACTGTGACGAATTAGATTTGACAAATCAACAATTAAACAGTGTTAAAACATTCGATCAATTGCGACGTTTCACCAATTTATTATGGCTTCATCAGGCTCTATACAAAAAATAAATACAATTGAATCATTCAAATTCATCAAAATCGACCTAGACATAATATAATATAATTACCTTGATCAATTTCACAAAACACTTTGTCATTTATCTTCTTATTAATTAGAATACATATATATATACCAACATGAACACACTCATTTATACAACACTAGCAATTATTTAGAGTAGCCAGCAATGGATAACTGTACACCTTCGACTTATTCAAAAGGATTTAAAAAATACAAAAATATCTTATCAATACATTATAATATTTAATCTAAAATCAACATCTAAAATTAAACTGATGGATTTAGCAGAATATATCAAATTCAAATCAACATCTCATTAGGCTATTTTCAAATAAGCTGACGTGTTCTGATGTGGCCATCCACTTGACTTTACCATACAACCTGACCCCTCACTTAGGTATATTTAATATTTAATAAAATTATTTATAATCATTTAGGGGCGGGGGGGGGGGTTAGTTTTTCCATTTTTAGACTCCTGGGGGCCCACTGATTATGTATAGGTACAAAATTTGATTGAGTTTGGTAAATGGCCAAGATTTTCATTTTTTGACGCCCCCCGCCCCATTTTGAGCGGTTAGTTTTTGCATTTTTAGACTTCTGGGGCCCACTGATTATATATACAAAATTTGGTTGAGTTTGCTCAAATGGCCTAGATTTTTAATTTTTAACCCCCCTCCATTTTTAACCTCCCTTAATTTTGGGTCAATATGCACAAAATCTAATCTGCTCTTAATCTCAATGGACCAAAACTACGTGGAAATTTGGTTTCGATATTCAAACTACTAGTTTTTGAGCTAGTTCGTCCACAGAAATTTGGTAACGCATAGACTAACACCCAACCAGACAGACTAACTAACAGACATTTTGACAAAACAATTATTATCTCAAAACATATGATTTTTTCTATGTTCACTTATTAGAGCTTTTTTGTAGAGCGAAATGCCATGGTTTAACTCAATTTTTTTAATCAAATTAGTTTCAGCCGTTTTTGAGATATTTCGAAAAAAAAAGAAGGGAAAAAACCGCTTTTTTCATGCACAATTACAATACTTGACCATACCCTGTATAGTAAAGTAAAATCATTCATTATATTTTCAATTGACAATCACCTGTTTCTCACACCTCCACCCTTCAAATCTTTTTTATTATTTTTATGGACCTTATATTTATTCAATAAATTATTATATTATGTCTGGGTTGATTTTGATGAATTTGAATTATTCATTTGTATTTATTTTTTGTATAGAGCCTGATGAAGCCATAATAAATTGGCGAAACGTCGCAATTGATCGAATGTTTTAACACTGTTTAATTGTTCCTATTTTCGTCTGATTTGTCAAATCTACTATCTAAGTAATGGAAGTAAATAATAATAATAATGAAAACTGTGAAGAATCATAATAATTCTTCTGTTATTACCTGTTTTTTTTAATAGATGGCGTATGCTGTCGATTTTTTTTCAAATTATTTTTTTTCTATTCTTCAATTTTCTTCTTTCTATATTTCTTGGATTTCCTAATAGATGGCTTATGCTTTCAATGATTAAAACTAGGGATTTTTTCTTGATTACTTTTCTGTTCTTTTTTGTTTCCTACTTATAGATTCTACAATGATTTTAAATAAAATGTTTATTTTATTTTCCTTATTTTTTTTGTCGAGTTTCAAGATGAAATCAATGAGAGTGTCCACTTCATGACACAAATAAATAACACCTATATATTATTGAATATATTTTTTTTAGATAAAACTAAAGTTTCGATAGGTTCATCTTAATGATTGATTGATGCTTTGATGGTTGAGTTATTTATCGAAAGAGAAATTCAATCCCTTATATTGCACATTTTTAATGAGAGAATGTATTAGAATTCACGACGTTTTGACAACTTTTTTCAGAATCGAATTCAATTTCTGTGGGAGAAGTCTGTAAACGTGCAAGCTGGGATAATCCTTCAGTCTATCACCAATCTTCTCTCGTAGAACTCATAAATGACTCTTGAAATAGGTTTCAAAACGTTGTGCATTCTGATGAAATTATCTCATTAAAAATATGCATTTCAACCGAAAATTCTGATCCACTTCATCTCTTCAGTCATTTTTATAAATAGTAAATTTGTTCGTGCGAATGTACAGATGCCCAGAAAACAAATATCTAATCTTATTAAACGAGCAAAAATTGTATATATATATTTGTATCTTGGTTCTATTTTGAAAACGGTTCTACCGATTTTGATGAAATTCTCAAGTTTGGGGGTTTTCAGGGTGAGCAATTCAGATCAATGGAACCTCGTCTTCTGAACATTGTTTTGATGGGTTTTTCATTGATCAAATTAATTATTCTCAGGTAGAGAATCTAATCTGGGTTTAAGGATTCTTTGTTTTTGCCCAAGTTAGGCAATGGGTTGGGAGTTAATGCTGTTATAAAGGCATGAAAAAACCTTGTGATTGATTTCCAGCATATTTTGTTCCCTAAACGTTGAGAATATTTGTCAACATTTTTATGATTGTTTTTCTCAAGAACTTTTGTTTATTTAATAGAATATAAAAAATAATCAAAAATTTTATTTGAAAAACTATATTTCTTTAAACGGATATTAATTTTTGAAAAATCTTTTTATATACCTTTTATAAATTCTTTTCTTCTTCTTTTCATTCGGAGGCCTTCAAAATTTTCCAGTTTTCTTTTGGGTAACTCCTTCTCTCATCATTATATTAAAAAAAAAATTGATGGGGTTTTATTTATTCTTCTGATGGATGAATAAAAAGCGAATCATATGGTTGAGTAAACAGGTGGAGGTGGTGCAGTGGTGGGGATCAGAGATGGGCGGGGTTCAGGGTGGGGTCGAGCAGGTGGAGGGACAGGAGGAAGGGGTACAGTGGGGCAGATATTACTATATATTTTTGTATTTTTTATTTAATTTACAAACATCCTAAATAAAAATCGACACCTTTTCTTGAGGCACTAAGTCTCAAAAATAATATTCATAAATAAACATTGAAGAATGACTTTGAAGCATCCTCAGGTAATCTCATTGCTAATATTTCTGTGAGGACTGATCAGATAACTTTCAGAAACTACATTGCTGCTCTCCTCAGGCCAACGTGCAAATACATATTTTAACAATCAATTATATCCTTGTACATAATATTATCAAGCAGCGAACAATCCAATTTATTTCCACTTGATTATACTGCTAAACTATTGTTTCGTTTCTTTATCATAGTTGTTTATTATTTCATTTTTTTATTGATATTTCTTGAATTTTATTGAAGGAATTAACGGTCTAGGAGATTTATTTATCAAAAAAATAATAGTCAAGATCAAATTAATATTAATATTAAATCGATTTTATTGAATCTTAGAGATCAGAGTGGGATTTTAGATCTGGGATTTCTTAATGATACAAAAGCATAAATTATAATAATAATTTTTTTGCAACAAAATTTTCTCTGGAGAGAGACGGACTGGTAGAAATTTTAATTGAATGTAATGAAAGGCAGCCCAGAGGTAGTGAGGAAAGAAAAAACTAACACATATAAAATAAGGTGTAATTTATTGGAATCCTTCCTCCTTTCCTTTCAAACCGACGTTTCGGAGGATTTTTCCCTCCTTCTTCAGGGTTTCAAAGGGTCAATGAATGAAACAAATAAAATGTTTCCTTCTTCTCTCCACAGTAGTGTTCAAAAACTTTCTTCATTTTCTAATTAGATCTAATTAAGAAAAGGAGGAAAAAAAGAAATTTTTTTTCTATGCCTTTGTTAAAAATGAAGAAAGTTTTTGAACACTACTGTGGAGAGAAAAAGGAAACAATTTATTTGTTTCATTCATTGACCCTTTGAAACCTTGAAGAAGGCGGGAAAAATCTTCCGAAACGTCGGTTTGAAAGGAAAGGAGGAAGGATTCCAATAAATTACAACTTATTTTATATGTGTTAGTTTTTTTCTTTCCTCACTGCCTCTGGGCTGCCTTCCATTACATACAATTATAATAATAATAAATAAAAAAAAATTTTAAAAAATGTATTTTTCTTACATTTTCATTGGCTGTAAATAATCATATTAGAATTATACTAAAAAATAAGTATTTTTGTGTTCCTGGTCTTTCATACCATGTAACAGAAATAAACCTAGCTAGCTAACTAAAAATAAATAAGTTTTTATGAACTTAGTGCTTATAAGCAATACCTAATATCCAAGTGTTTTCAAATTTTAGATATGACTTCACAAAATTCTTAACTCCCCCTGACCCACTTTCTTTTTTTTTTTTTTTTTAATGCAATCGAATGCAAGAAGGGGTGCACCAGTAAAGATTCAGCTCCTATGGATCTCGAAAGACCCTTGCATTACCGAAGAGAAGGGAAAGTTGATTAAGTGAGAGGGTGTAGGCGAAGGTGTCTATGCATTCCGATTCCGAAGGTTTGAAGATTATAGGTGCTGGTAAAGATGAAGGCTGGGAGAGAGTTCCAGTTCCTTGAAGTCATGGGGATATATGTATTGGCGAATGAAGTGGTCCGGCATTTTTCTAATTTGACCGCGAGAGAGTGTTGGGAGTCTGCAAAACGCGTGCTACGTGCAAAGCATGCTTTGGGGGGAATAATTGATTTTATCTCATCAGAGCACCTGCCGTGATAGTATCTATAGAAAAGGGAAAGGGCAGAGACGTTTCTTCGATGAGCCAGCGAGTCGAGGGAGTCGGTGAGGGTAGAATCGTCAATTAGTCTGACGGCTCGTTTCTGAATTGCATCCAGGGTAGCAAGAGAATATTTAGAGGCTCCTCTCCATAGATGAGAGCCGTATTCGAGACAGGGGCGGATTTGGGCCTTGTAGATGGTGAGAAGTTGTGGGGGTTTGTAAAATCGCTTGGACCTGAATAAGTAGCCAATCTTCCTTGCTGCAGATTTTTTTTAAAAAATGAATATTAAAATATAACTTAAAAAAAACTATAGTATAGATATAATAAATATAATCTATAAATTGAGTTTGTTGGTAGGCTGGTTTTAACATTATTAATTTAATTGAAAGTTTTTTTTTGCCGAGGGTAGCAGAATTTTTATATATTGAAGGAGACAATAAAAGAGTGTGTCTTCTGCTGGAATTATAAATTTTTTAATTTATTTATAACGAAACTATAGTTTCGAGAGCTTTGCCCTCTTCATCAGTTTATTACAATTGATTCATACATTAATTCCTGTGAATCAATTGTAATTGACTGATGAAGAAGGCAAAGTGGTCGAAACTATAGTCTCGTTATAAATAAATTAGAAAATTTTAATTCCAGCAGAAGACACT
Source organism: Forficula auricularia (assembly GCA_024734495.1). Classification (NCBI taxonomy): domain Eukaryota; kingdom Metazoa; phylum Arthropoda; class Insecta; order Dermaptera; family Forficulidae; genus Forficula; species Forficula auricularia. Next base: position 45,694 of record JALMQS010000434.1, read on the forward strand.
CTTTTATTGTCTCCTTCTATTATTAATTCAAATAGAAAAATCACATTCTATGTATTTATAGGTATATATATATATAATATATTATGTAATATAAATAAATTAGTATTAATATTTAAAATAATTTTATATCAAAAAATTTATATAATTTTTAGAAAATTGAATATTTACATGGCCCACTAGCTCTGACGTCACATTTTTCGTGGTCTTCCTTAAAGTGTGACGTAATTCAAATATGCCCCTTAGGTAATTGTTACGTGATTCTTAGGGTGGCAATGTGATAGCAACAATCCCGATTTTCTCGAAGTATTATGTAGTCTTAAACAGGCCCGATTAAGTAATCGTAGATTATGAATTGGGCCTCGAAGAAAGACTGCTAATAGGTTGGGTTGCCAAGCAAAATCAGCTCGTTCCGTAGCAGTGAGGGAGCTCTTCTCCGTCTGGTTTGCCAGAACAGAGGAACCGGGCTTCTCTCTGAGATGTAAAAAGAAGCTCTCCTATTCCACCATAGTGTAACTATCAAAATCTAGAAAAATGAATATTGAAATAAAATAAACTGCAACGGATCGTTGCTAACTTTATCCAAATTGATTTGAAATATCAATATGTTTATTCCTTTATTATTAATCAGATATCACTTGCGATTTGCAGTTCATGTTGACTTTAATTCAAAAATAATGATCTATTCTCATTTAATAGTCGAAGAATAACCATTCTACATTGGATTTTTGACGTTACGGGGTGGAAAAAATTGTGGGCCAAAAAAATGATAACATCCATCCATCCGCACGCACTAAATGAAAAAATCGCACTTTTTGGCCTCTCGACGAGACCCCATGAAATTTTTGGCACAACCGTCACGTGCTAAAATTCAACCTAATTGAATACTACAATTTGTGATTTTAATTGAGTTCATGGGCTCCGTAGCCTTTACCTGAGGGCCCTTTGAAGTCGCGCTTGCCGCGAGACCGATTACAATACTTTCCCCATGCTTCGCATTGGATAAAGTAAAAATTGATTTTATATAGGGATCCGTTTTAAAAGTAAAAGAGAGCCCTATTAATGTCCAACTGACTGAAATTGTAGCCGTTAAATTAAATAACAAAGTTGAAATTTACAACTTTTATATGTATTAATTTTTCCCAATATAAAAAATATTATTAAAATTTTGATCGAATGATTATTTTGAGAAAGGTCGAATTTTTTGTGAGGTCCAAAATAAAAAAAATAAAGAATTTTCATGCTGTGTGAGGAATCCCTGTAATGACCTTTTTAAATAGAATTAGGTTTTTTCATGCACCATTAGAATACATGACCATACCATGTATGTTAAAGTAATAAAGTTAGAATGACATAATAGAAAACTTGGATTAATAGAGACAATAAAAGAGCGTCTTCTGCTGAAAAAATAAATTTTTATTTATTCATAAAGAGACTATAGTTTCGAGGGCTTTGCCCTCTTCATCAGTCTTTTACAGTTTATTCACAGGAACTGATGAATAAAACTTTTATACATCAATTCTTTTTTTTTTTTTTTTTTTTATTTATTTTGAATTAAAATGATGGGGAGAAAGTAGCCGTTTTTAGGTAATTTTTGTACCTGTCTGCGTTTAGAAACGAGTTAACTTAAAACTACCGAAAAAAATCCACAAATTCACTCATTCCCTCCTTATCAAGAATAAATGAATTTGATATCTCAAGTATTTTGGGAGCTATAAGATACAGAAACCTCGGTATATGATGTCCATAAATGCTGCGGATGCTCCGCATTCCTAAAATTTCAAAATGTCAAGTGTACTTTCAGACCATCTCATAAAAAAGTTAATGTTAAATTTGAAAAATAACGAAAAATTCTGTGATTATGGATAATTTTTATAAAAAGGAGGGAGTCGGGTTGGCCGAGCTGGCGAACGCGCTGGCCTCGCTTTGGCATCGATGATGGCAATGTTGGAGCGGGAGGCCGGGGTTCGATCCTGGCTAGTATATAAAATTTCTACCGGCTAAAACTCGGCTCTCTCACTAACCCTACTAATTTTACTGATGTGCTGTCTACATGGGCTTTGTTCCCGATGACAATAAATAAATACATAAATATAAAAAGGATCCAAAAATAAAATGATATTTTAAAAAATGAAGGGTTCTTTTTTGGACACCATCCTCTGGTTGAAATGTTATCCCCCCCCCCCCCCCCTCCCACTAATACATAATATGTATATCTTTAAGGACATCAAGCAGAAGACAATATCATTGATTTCTCCCTACAAATCATCAACTCTGCTACTCTCAGCAAAATAAAATATTTTCAATTAAAATCCTTACCGAGAATTGATAAAAGTTTACACCTTTTTTTATTCGACTCTTTTAATAAATTTAATTGGATTTTTTATTCAATTCAACTCTCATTAACACAGGTTTATTTTTTTTTTTTTTTTTAATACAACTTTCAACCATTTTTATGATTTTTTTTGTCTGTTTTTTTCTAATAATTTCGTAGTTTTCTAATAACAAAAGAAGCTAGAAAACCAGAACTAAAGAGAATGAGGTTTCTTTCTCTTTATTTTACTTAAGAAAGAAATTTAATAATGAAATTAAAGATAGAGAAAGATCTGAAAAAATGAAAAAAAAAAATAATAAGTTATAAGAAAAAAGTAAAAAAAAAAAAAAAATGCTAGTTGCTAGAAAAAGTTTAGGAAAAAAAATAAAATTATTTTTTTAATTTAAATTTAGGTTTTTTTGTTTTTTTTTTTTTTTTTTTTTGATGATTTGAAACGAATTTTTTTAATTTAGAAAAAAGCCAGCTGCTCTTTCAAGAAAAGTTTACCTCCCCCAAGTGAGAAACTATTTAAGCTAAGCAGAAACAATTTAGCTATTTGTTTAATACTATTTACTTTTTTGGCATATTTTTTTGTCATTTTTATTTTTAATAAAATTTAGGAGATAATTTTCGATTAGACCATACATTTAGTAAAATTAGAATATAGGTATTTAATTAAAATTTTCCATTTGTTAATTTTTAATTTACACTAGCTGCAAGGCCCGCCTTCGGCGGCTCTCTTGTTAGCCGGGAGCACGCCCCCTGGACCCCAACCCACGAACCCCACCCTCATACCCCTCTCCCATCCACCACACCCCCCGAACCGCACCCAGCACCCCCGCACCAAGCACCCGTGCCCAGCCCGCACCATACCACCTCCCCGCACCCAGTTTTTGCATTTCTAGCCTTCCAGTGACCCACAGATTATGTGTACGAAATTTGGTTAAGTTGGCTCTAAGGGTAAGAATTTTCATATTTTGACCCTCCCCCCTTGTTGGGGATTTTTTTAAACAAAAGTTGTCAGAAATCACATCCCCTATAACTTTGCTCAAAATAAAATTTGAGGTAGAGTTAATAGTTTAGGAGTAATTTGATAAATTTCATTCGTGCGCCCCCCCCAAACCCCCTTTTGGGCTCAAAATATCAAAACGTTATATAGCTAAAAGCGTAAGTTAGAAGACATGTGATGCAAATATGAAATTTCATAATAATCCCTTCAGCCGTTTTTACGTGAATCGTGAGCAACTTTTCGCGGAAACCACGGAAACATACAAAAAATACAGGAATTTTGTTGATGGTGTTTTCGTTCATAACTTGCTTGAAACGTGTGCAACCAAAATATGGCGTGATTTGGAGCAATGTACAGACAAAACCTTAATTTTATATATATAGATAGATATTTCAAAATATGATCTTTCTATTTAATCAATTACACTGCTCTTCAAAAATTGAACAAAAATTTGTATCCGTAGACCTAATACTGGATTCCATTAGAGTTTTCATACGCTGATTATCATGCAATTTCCCGATTTTTTACAACAGGTCAGATTTTTCAGATGTTATCAGCCAATACGACGAATTTATTTTCGAATCCAAAATATTGTTGACGTAATAGAAAACAGCTTCCTCTTTTATTTTCAATTACCGCTTGCTTTTATCTCGATTAAAACTCGATTTAAAGCAACAAATTCAAATTACGTAATTATAAAGGATAATAAAATTAGATAAAAACATATGATCTTAGTTTTTTAGTTATAACTCGAGTTCGAATTGAGCTGAAAACAAGCAGTGAACTGAAAATCAAAGAGGAATCTTTTTTCTATTAAGGAAACAAAAGATTTTTGTTTTAAATACTGCTGTTTCATATCTTTAACGTCTCAAGAATAGACCAAAATGGCCTTTTTCGGTGTTTAGATCAAAAACATCTCAAAACCCTGACTTGTTGTAAAAAATTCAAAAATACTATAAAAATCAGCGTATACTATTATAGTATCCATTGCTAGGTTTACGGACAAACATTTTTGTTGAGCAGAGATATTAGTTATATTAGTCAATAGAGAATTATTATATTATAATAATACTATTTAAAATTCGAGGCCAATTATTAAAAAACAAAAAAAAAATATTTAAAATTCGCTAATGCTTTAACGTTTCAGCTTATAATACTTACAATAGATCTGCTCATTAAAATATTGATTTAGGAACAACTTCCTACGAGAACAGTTATCTGGAAAACATGACCATTTCCAAAGAAACTATATAGTTTTAAAATTTTTATAGAATAGAATCTCTCTTGTCGCGAAAGGTTTTTCAACAATCGTTGCGGAATTTTACTAAACCATAGAGAAGCAGATGTGTAAAGTATTGTAAGCGGCAAGCGCATGTTGGCCCACAAACATCAGTACTTTATTCTAAATATCATGAAAATGGCCAATCCAATTTTGGTCAAATTTAATATTCTATTTAAGTACCTTGAAGACCTCAAAAAAGTTATATTAAGTTTCTCGTAAAATTATATTTTAAAGCATTTTACTCTACAGTAAGATAGTGTTTTTAATTGTTTAAAATTCATTTATCTGATTAATAATAAATGAATAAACATTAATACTTTCAAATGACTATGGATAAAGTCAAGCCAAGCTCCGTTGAGAGTTTATTTTACATATTAAGTCGACTTATGGTCCATCCTGCATAACTAGGGTGTCCATCTGCCCATACGTCCCAGTTTTAACTTTCTGATCGCGATGTCTCGACAAATTATTTCGGGGCAATTAATTGTCCCGGTTTAAGTTTAACTGAAAGAAAAGATTGACTTTCCCAGGTGTATTGAACTAACCATAGTAGCACAATGTTTCAAACTATATAGGAACTATACAGGGTGGTGACTTGGCCGAGGCAGCATAGCGATTACAATGTTAATTTTTGAATGTGCATTTATTTGCTCCCTTAATTATTTTAGAGTTAAAGTTCTTATAGGTTTTTTGTAGAGAAAGAAATACTGAATCCGAACGTATTTTTGTTTTCAAATTTTGAAATTTCAGAACCATAATAGTCAACATTATAAATAATTGTATTTTTACAAAAATCACTGAGGCCATGGAATTATTAAAACAAACAAGGCATTTTAATTTGTTGTTTCTATTTGACGTTTAATAGTGATGTCTTTAGTGATTATTTTAGAGCATAATTCGAATACAAAAAACTGAGCAGAATTAAAATTCTAAAAGATAATTAAATCAGATTTTGTCTAATTCATAATTTAAAAGTCCAAAAAAAACAATTTTAAAAATGTAGATATTTAATTAAAAAATTTAAATTCAAAACTTTTATTGTTTGTCGATTGTTTAATTTAATGTTTATTGGTTCCAGATGGATGATTGCCCCGCACACAACAGCCGCGATGTCCGTGAATTTTTAAATAATCATTTTGAGAATAAAATCATTGGTCCGAGGTTTACGATTAGCTGGCCTGCAGAGGTCCCCCGATCTTTCTCCCGACGATTTTTTTCTTTGGGGACATCATCATCATTGAGTATACAGTCCTAAGACTGGTTTGATGCAACAATCCGTCTCCACTCGACTCTGTCCCCCGCCAGCTGTTTAACCTCTCTAAATGTCTGGCATCCCATATCCCCAATTATTTGGTTTGAAATATTCTAATCTGGGTCTTCCCCTTACCCTTCTCTTTCCCACCTCCCCTCCAGATATCCCTAAGCAGTCCCCCATGCTCAGTGTGTGCCCCATCATCTGACCTCTTCTCTTCTTCAGACTCTTCCACAAGGTTCTTCTAGCTCACGATTCTTCTAGAGAACTTCCTTCATTTGTAATTTTATCCATCCATTTGATATTCATCATTCTTCTGTAGCACCACATTTCGAAAGCCTCCAATCTCTTTCTCTCCGCTTTTCCAATTGTCCAGGTTCACACCCAGTACATGGCTATACTCCATACATATGTCTTCAATAGCAACTTCCTGTTTGCTAAGCTGATTGAGGAGGAGCATAGTAGTTTTTGTTTTGAATTAAAACCCCATTTTGCTTGGGCAATTCTTGATTTAATTTCGTTTTGCTCCTCCCATCCCATGTTATTTTACTTCTAGGTAGCGGAATTCTTAACTCCTTCTAGGTTTTCTTGGTTAATTTTGATGCATTCCTGTCTCGCTGGTTCTTTTTGTACATACTAGGACCTTGGTTTTATTCTTGATTTATTTTCATTTTGATTTCTTCTATTGGATTTGGTTAATTCCATTCTGCAGCGTCCTCTACATTCTTTTTTATTGCTTCCTAGAAGGGCAATGTCATCGGCAAATATTACCGATAGCGATCTTTGGGGACATTTAAAATCAAAGATTTAATCTGGACAAACATTTGAAAATTTAGATCAACTCAAAAATCGTATACAAGCCGAATGTGATAAAATATCACAATACCAATTAGCAAATGTCAGACGAGAATTTTACGAAAGGTTGGGCCACTGTTTAAGTGGTAAATGGTGGTTTATTCAGAACATTTGCTATGATTATTATTTTTTGTTATAATTTTATGCATTTGTTAATTGTGTTAAAAAATTAAATTCTGTTTACCTTACTAATTTTATTGTTTTAATTACGTTTAAAAATATTACTTATAATAATTGAATGTAATGGAAGGCAGCCCAGAGGTAGTGAGGAAAGAAAAAATTAACACATATCAAATAAGGTGTAATTTATTGGAATCCTTCCTACTTTCCTTTCAAACCGACGTTTTGGAGGATTTTTTCCTCCTTCTTCAGGGTTTCAAAGGGTCAATGAATGAAACAAATAAAATGTTTCCTTCTTCTCTCCACAGAACCTCTGGGCTGCCTTCTATTACATTCAATTAAAGTTTCTACCAGTCCGTCTCTCTCCAGAGAAAATTTCGTTGCAAAAAAAATTACTTATAATTTCGTTGATTATTCTTGTGAAAATTTAAAAGCTCGTCCTAAACTTCATCTACGTGAATCTACTATTTTTATTTATCAATGACGAATACAGAACTCAGCCCATTCAAATTTAACGAGTTTCTCATTATGGTAATCAATAAATTCTAATAAGAACTGATTTTAAAAAGTTCAAATATAACAAACGTCACTTAGAAACAACAAATGAAAATGCCTTGTTTGTTTTAATAATTCCATGGCATCAGTGATTTTTGTAAAAATACAATTATTTATAATGTTGATTATTACGGTTCTGAAATTTCAAAATTTGAAAAAAAAATATGTTCGGATTCAGTATTGTTTTCTCTACAAAAAACTTATAAGAACTTTAACTCTAAAATAATTAGGGGAGCAAATGAATGCACATTCAAAAATTAACATTGTAATCGCTATGCTGCGTCGGCCAAGTCACCACCCTATATATAATCCAAACGATTTTTTGTCAATTAAATTTATATTCAGTTAAAAATTTTCTATGTAAAATTGATGATAAGAGAGGCAGGAGGGTGAAAGGGAAGTGAAGGGACGATTCGGGATGGGGTTGATTAATTTTTTGTTGTTTTTGAATCAATTCCCCCCGCCCCCTCAATCCCCTCGTAAAAATCGACCACTCACTCACATGTAATTTTAATAATTTAATGTACTTGAATGTTTTATAAAATGTTTCATGCTGATAATGACATGGGTGTGATGTGATAAGGGGGAGGGCTTATTTTCTTTTTTTTTTGCTTCAAATTAATTTTACATTAAATAATCTCTAGTGGAATATTATTATTAATTAGATGGATAATCATCAAAATATATTTAGTATATGTATACATATACCATAACAAGTAGATATATAATATATATATATATATATATATATGTGAAATATTTTATAATATTTAATTATTTTTTTTAATATTAATGATATACTTAATAATTAATTAATAGCATTTTTTTGTTATTTGAATATCATAATAATAATTAGCCAAGTAAATTTTTCCGGCTCAAATAAATTATTTTGTTAAAAAGTATCTGGAGCCACCGAGCGATGCACGGTAACCAAATTAAAAAATACAAATATATATAGTACCCTCGAAACCACGCACCTCGCCCCCACTACTGCACCTCCATCTCCACCCCCAGTCCGCCCCACTCCGGATCCCCCGCAACTGCACCCCACCTCCTTTACCTCCCACATCCAACCCCCACCCCGCACCCAGTTTTTGCATTTCAGCCTTCTAGTGGTCCACATATTGTGTATATAAGTATATAAATAAAATCAGTATAATTATTTTTTTAATTAAATAACAATTTATCGATTTTTTTAATCAATTAAATAAATAATAATTTTATTGAAGCAATTTTTACATTAAATAATGTATACATTGTATTTTAGGCTTCGATTTCGGAGATTACTTCCCCACCATCGGTTTTGGGTGGTTAGTTTTTGCATTTTTAGACTTCTGGGGGCCCACTGATTATGTATACAAAATTTGGTTGAGTTTGGTAAATGGCCAAGATTTTCATTTTTTGTACTCGATCCAGAGAGTGTGATAATATTTTTAGTAAATGTTTTTTAATAAGAGGAATTTTAATCAATTAAATTGGCAAATTCTAATATATAACAATATTTGGTATAAAGTATTCGTGGGTTTTAAAATTAAAAATCCAATTAATAAATAAAAGATAATTGAAAAAAATATAAACAAACTTTTTTATTGATATTTTCATCTATCAATAATTACTTTAATTAAGAAAAGATCAATTAAGATGAAATTTGTCGAGGTCCAGAGCTAGCCAGATCGTTTTCTCATCCTCAAAACTTGTTAATAGAGTTGGTTTCATCAAAATCTGTAGAGCCGTTTCCAAAATAGAACTAAGATACAAATATATAAACAAATATATACTGTATACAATTTTTGCTCGTTTAATAAGAGTAGATAGATAGATAGATATTGATTTTTATTAAGAGTCCGTTCAAAAGCAACTCGTATTCATGTCGCTACAATTTTTGTCTTTCTGTGAGATCCTAAGATAAATAAATCAGTCATATTCATTTTTCCGGAAATCAAAAATCGTATTAAAATTTTAATCGACTTATTATTATTTTAGGAAAGGTCGAATTTTCATTTGTGGAGATATCTCTGTCAAGATCTCTTAGGCAAAGCGATTTATGCGCCACCCTGTATATATGTACATTAGGGTGATCCTAATTTTGGGTATTTTCGAATTTTTATGCTGCCTTGGGCTCATATGATTCGAAATAAAAAAAAAATATCCCCATAATTTCAAGCCCCACAGCGATGTAAGTTTCCCATCTAAGTAGCATGAGAGGGGGGGGGGGGGGTAGCATTGACCTATCAATATTTTATTCAGGCCAAAGTACTGGTTCAAAAAATTTGAAATTCTCTAGAATTTATCCTAATAATACTAGGTATCTTTCAAAATTTTTACAGATTTTTACCTAATAGAATTTTGGAGTTACACCTAGATAAAATAATGCTATTTCTTTAGAGTTAGTACTATTACGATCATTTTAATTAAGAACTCGTAATCTCATTAAAAACATTTATTTAACAACAACATATAAATATAAAACTAAACATTAGAAAGATTAACAATACATCAAGTAAGCTTTGTGCACTCAATTCTCCTCCTTAGACATATGGACACAGCTTCCACAGGATCATTCTTCTTTCTTCTAGGTTTAAAATAACTCGAATGATATTTAACTAACCTTCCCTTTCTGTGACTGTTTTCAATAATGTTTGCTCCATCCATCGATTTTCTAAATATAATTTGTTTGATAAGTGCTTTCTTTATTTTGGTTTAATTTCATCTGACCAGCATCTGTTTCTCCTCTTCCATTATATTCAACTCATCCATCCTTGACTTACTTCAACAAGTACAGGAATTAAATCATCTTCATTAGTTAATCGCCCTTCACTTCTTCTCTATTTGTGAATTCCATTGATGGACTAATGATTTCCGAAGATTTATTCACACAACAAATAATATGACTACCGAGTCTCACTTTCTATTCCTACTTTCTTAGGGAATCCTACTGTTTTTGGACTAAGGAACTCCTTTTTCCTTGCCCTCCACTCGTTTCCTTCTTGAAGCTGAAATGTCTTCCCCATGTCCTTCCTGCTACTGAATCCACAAAAACGTCTATCCTGAATACACTTCTATCCTGAGTAGGACTTGTCTTCTCTTCTTTATCCATATCCTTTAAATCCCTTTCTATTTCTTCTACCGTCTGCATAAACCCCTTCAATATCAGTGAATTTCATTCCCCTAATGGACGATCTAACACGTGGAGTAATCATCTCCACTAAAACTTGAAGGATTGAACCAGCATCTTCGTCCGGAAAAACTCTCTTATATAAAGCCATCTTATTCTCAATAAATAACCTTATAGGTTCGTCTTTTTCTCTGTTTTCTCCTCGTAAAACATAACCTTTAACTTTTGAGACTACGATTCCAACTATCGTATTCTCCGGAGAAATTTCATTTAAAAATCTTTCCAATCCAACGCTGGAAATTGATTGACCATCCGCCACCATGTCTTGGCCTTATCTAACAACTGATCCAGAAACCACCACGAGCCAAACATCTTCGGTACTTTGTATTTTAATAGAGTATTCTCGACCTTTTTTAAAAATAACTTCGGATCTTCCTCTGGAGATGCTCTAACACTGGAAGAATTTTTCCACGTCTGCTAATTGAATATTCCTATTAATCTCGAAATCACTTCCCTTTTCCGAATTTTCCTTCTTTTTTATTATTTCTTCCAACTCTATCCTCTTGTTTTTTCTCTTCCGATCATCTTTTCAATTTTTTTGTTATTTTTTTGAATTCATTTTTAATTTTATTCACCTCCTCTTCCAAATCCATTTACTCTATGCTCACCTTTTTTTATATGCATCCTTGATCTTCGATATCTCCTCCCTCCTCGTTATTTCCATATTCACAAAATCATTTCTTCTTATTCCTCTTCGCTAGTGGTCTACTAGGTTTTCTTATCATTTTCACATTGTTCGGGCGCCAATATTACGATCATTTTAATTAAGAACTCGTAATCTCATTAAAAACATTTATTTAACAACAATATATAAATATAAAATATAAACAATAGAACGATTAACAATACATCAAGTAAGCTTTGTACGCATCAGTACCATAAGTTACAGACACCTAAATTGTAATAATTGAATAACTGTAAAGATTCTGAAGGATAGCTACTATTATGAGGATACAGTATACAGAGTTTCAAATTTTTTGAACAATTTCTTTGCCCAGAATAAAAAAATTGAATCTTTCGCGTGGACTAAAAACCCACTGCGACCGGATTTAAAAGAAGTGTCTAGTAAGAATCTGCTGCAGGAAATTTTCTCATTATTAAAATTAATTGGAATATGTCAACTATTAGGAAAAATTGTAAAAATATTAAAAGCTCTATCCCAAGCACAAAACGGAGCTGAGGGACTAAGGTTTATCCTGGAGGATGGAGTCCCATTACTTGGTTAATGGCTATTTTAAAAAAAGATTAACATTGTAAAATGATCTTAAAAATAAGATCTCGGAATTAATCGAATTTGTCAGCCAGAAAGCTCTTGTGATTGTAATTAGTGAACCTAAAAAATAATACCAGGACAAGTACTGGCTCAAATAAGTTCAAACTCTAGAACAGTGTTTCTCAAACTTTTTCGAATGTGGAACTCTTTTCCGTTTGGAACCCAACAATCTTGTGATTCGAGTTAAAGCGTTGTTATGGGAATGTAATTCACACAACTAATCCAAAACTGCGCCTTCCTTTTGAACGCTAGAATTTTTTTACCTCCGTGAATTTTTTTGTGGAACCCTTGCCGAGTTTTCATGGAACTTTTAAACGAACTTAAGTCTTGTCCTTGTATTATTTTTCAGGTTCACTAATTGCAATCACAAGAGCTTTCTGACCATTGGCAAATTCGATTAATTCCGAGATCTTATTTTTAAGATCATATTACAATGTTAATCTTTTTTAAAAACACTCTTTGAGAAACAATGCTCTAGAATATAACCTAATAATACTAGGTATCCTTCAGAATTTTTACAGAATTTTAGCTATTAGAATTTTGGAGATTACACCTAGATAAAATAGTGCTATTTCTTAGAGTTAGTAAGTTACAGATTCCAATGGCTATTTTAAAAAAAGATTAACATTGTAAAACGGTCTTAAAAAATAAGATCTCGGAATTAATCGAATTTGTCAAAAGTCAGAAAGCTCTTCTTTTGACTGGAATTAATTATTAGTGAACTATTCCAGATATAACACTAAAATTAAATTCGTTAATTGAATTTGATTTGTAAATATATTATATTTATATATTCATACAATGAAAGTTGTACCTGCGAGTATGTTGTCTGACAACAATAGAACAACAACCACATTACAAGTTTATTTGCGTAAATTTAATTAATAATCAATAGAGTGTAATGGATCAGAATGTATTACACTATTGACCTTTTGATATATATCTCAAAATTAGACACAACCCCTTCCCTTCATCCCTCCGTAGCCTTCAATGCCACCCCCGCACACACACACACACTTCGGAGATAACACCATTGGACATCTCACCTCATTAGGGTTAATATTCATGGACACCTAATAGATAGGATATTTACATTAAGGTACATTTAATATATATAGGCTCTATATATACTCAAATGGAATTAGCATCAACGCACCCCTTCTAAAAAAATAAAAGGGAATCAATACCTGCTAAAAGCAATTATTTAAAAACATTAATCATAAGTTTTTGTGTTGTTAAAATGTTCACACTTGTTGGAATTTCTACGGTCTTTAAATAACCATTTGTTTAATGGTATAGCTTATTCTCTAGTGATAAAAGTAACCTAGAAAGCAAGAAAAATGTAATTTATTAGGTAGGCTTCGTATGCCTACCGGACAGCCTTAGTATTGATCTTATATTATTAAATAAGCAATTCTTTTATATATATAATAGAAAAAAAAAATTTATTGATAGTTTTTTCCTTAGACCTTAAAATATATAGACACTCCCTCTGCTACTCAGAGTGAAGTGAGGCCAACATCGCCTACAGATGATGTCACGTTCTCGCATAAATATTTTGGTTATATTAATTTAATATTAATTTGCGATTTTTGGAATCCAAAATAAATAATCTAAACTACTATCAATTTATCTCAATGTATAATAATTCCTATAGTGGCCATGCTATTTCTGGGTGTTCCTACCTACAGATGACGTCAAGTTCTCTAGGAGATGTGGGTGGGGGAGAGGGCGTGTCTATATGTATATTTCATGGTCTAAGGTTTTTCCTCTGGTTGAATGAAAATAAATAAATAAATATCAATAATACGGCTTATAATAATATAAAGTATAGAGTTTTAAAATATATTGGTATGTAATTAAAAGTGTAATGTATTCAGAAATTCCATGCACTAATAACCTTAGCAGTCGATGCACTTTTAAACTCTCAATAATAATAATTATTATTATTTATTGATTGTATTATATAAAATATTAAAAAATACAAATCTTTAATAAAACACTGATAAGTTTATTATTAACAAAACGTTTCCGGAGAATTTCTCTTTTTCAATGGTAAATTTTCAAAAGAAAAAAGTTTCTTCCTCTAAAATTTAGAAAGACATTCGAGCTTGAACCTCCGACCGGATTAGTCCTACGAAATTCGATCTATTTCTAATCTAATCCAGCTCGGAAAATAAAGCTTAAGTTTATATATATAAAATATTATAATATTTAAAAATATTTTATGCATTACTATGTAGTGAATTACTTTTTCTCAATTTGATTATTACTTACGATTGATATAACTCAACAAAAATGAAAACGCTGCGTCAATCTGTTACCCAAACCAACAATGAACCAAACATGGAAGAAACCACCTCTAGTTCAGTCGACTGGCAAGTAGTAAAAAAACGAAAATTCAACGAAAATCCAACCAGATACCCTACGTTCAAACCACCTGAAATCACACTTACAAATCAATATGCTCCTCTTTCACAGACACCTGAATCAAACACAAATTCCACTCCCGAAAAGCCCACAAATCACATTAAGGTCCTGAAACCTCCACCTATATTCATCTACAATGTTTCTAATTTTGCTAAAATGACAGAAAGCATTTTACAAATAATAAACAAAAATGAATTTATTTGCAAAGCCATGGCAAATACAAACATAAAAATCAACGTCACAACAAGTGAAGCTTATAGAAATCTCACTAAATATCTCATTGAAAAAAACATATCTCATCACACTTATCAGTTAAAAGAGGACCGAGCTTTTAGAGTGGTAATCCGACATTTACACCACTCGGTGAATATCGAAGACATCAAAAGCGAATTAGCCGAGAAAGGTTTTGACGTCAGAAACATGACAAATGTAAAGCACTGGCAAACAAAAGAGCCTCTACCATTATTCTTTGTCGATCTTGAGCCCAATGATGACAATAAACTAATATACAATATCAGCTACCTGCAAAACACGAAAATATCTATTGAGCCCCCAAGAAAAAACAAAGAAATCCCCCAATGCACAAGATGTCAATCCTTCAACCATACAAGATCCTACTGTTTCAAACCATCTAAATGCGTAAGATGTGGATCAGACCATGAATCTTCCACATGTACCAAACCGAGAAGCACTCCAGCCGTCTGTGCAAATTGCCAAGGAAACCACCCTGCAAATTATAAAGGATGCTCCACCTACAAGGACCTTCAAAAAATGAGAGGTAAACCTTATAAAAAACTAGACCTATCAAAACATAATGGAAACATTAGCCAACCAACTCAAAATATAAATACTCCAGCCCCACCTCTCCCTCCTTTTCCTCCGCAACACTTTCAACAAGAAAGGAATAATACATACGCCCACGTAGTTCGAAATGAAAACAACAACTGCCAACAAAACGATATAAACCTACAATTGACATCACTAATAAGTGAATTTAAAGTTATGTTCAATCAACTACTTAATCAAAACAGCATGATTCTAAATCTGCTAACGAGCCTGATTAATACAAATAAAAATGAATAATCCTTGCAAAATTGCTCTTTGGAACGCCAACGGCCTAGTTCAACGACGCCTTGAAATTGAAATCTTTTTAATCAATGAAAAAATTGATATACTATTAGTGTCAGAAACACATTTTACAAATAAAAATTACTTCAAGATACAAGGTTATAAATGCTACTTTACTACTCACCCAGACGGTACAGCTCATGCAGGTACAGCTATAATTATAAAAGAATCCCTACAGCACCACGAGCTCGATAAATATGAAAAAAGCCATCTTCAAGCAACTTCTGTACATGTTACTAATAAAAATGGCTCAGGAATTACAGTAAGTGCTGTCTACTGCCCTCCGAGACATAACATCACAGAAGAGGAATTCTCCACATTTTTTGAAAGTCTCGGCCCAAAATTTATAGCAGGTGGGGACTATAACAGTAAACATATACATTTTGGATGCCGGGTTACAACACCGAAAGGAAGAAGTCTATATAAGACTATAATATCAAAAGGCTATAGCACTCTATCTACTTGTAAACCAACTTACTGGCCCTCTGACCCAAATAGACAACCTGATCTATTGGACTTTTTTATAACAAAAGGGATAACAAATTCATACACAGATATTGAAGAACGCATCGATCTAAGCTCAGATCACATACCTATAATAGCCACAATTAGCTCCACACTTATCAAAAATCAAACTACACCCGCCCTTACAAACAAAAAGACAAACTGGTCGTTATTCAAAAACCTTATAGAAAACAATTTAATATTAAATATTCCTCTTAAATCAGAACAAGATATAGAAAAAGCAATTGAGTTTTTTAACATAACCATACAGGAATCAGCCTGGAACTCAACACCTGAAACAAAATCAAATAAAAATCAAATAAACTATACAGTTGAAATAAGAAACAAGCTGCAAGAAAAACGGAGACTCCGTAAGATTTGGCAATCAACTCGATACCCAGCAGATAAATCCACTTTTAACAGAGCTTCAAAGGAATTAAAAAATATTATCATCAAAAACAAAAATGAAACTCTCCAAGATTATCTGTCAAAGTTAACACCGCAGGGAAACAACGAAAATTCTCTGTGGAACTCAACCAAATATCTAAAAAGACCCAAATCATTTATTCCTCCACTAAAAACTCACCTAAATTCCTGGGCCAGAACAAATCAAGAAAAGGCCGAAATGTTTTCACAATACCTAGAAGATACATTCAATCCTTTTCCTCAAACCTGTCCAAATTCTGAAAATCTTGAAATTGAAGAATTTTTATCATCCCCAACACAACTATCTCCACAAATTCGACCGTTCACAGTAAAAGAAATAGAGAAACTCCTAGAAAATGAGCCAAATAAAAGAAAATCACCCGGATATGATCAGATTACGATAGAATTGCTTAAAAGACTGCCCAAAAAGGGAATTTCTTTTATAACAAAAATATTCAACGCGATATTAAAAACCCGTTACTTTCCTGTGCAATGGAAATTCGCACATATAATCATGATCCTAAAGCCAGGGAAAAAGGATTCTGAAGTCACTTCATATCGACCGATTAGCCTGCTCCCACAAACCTCAAAATTATTTGAAAAACTTATTCAAATCCGACTAAAGACCGACGTCGAAATGGACGAAATAATTCCA
Source organism: Forficula auricularia (assembly GCA_024734495.1). Lineage (NCBI taxonomy): Eukaryota > Metazoa > Arthropoda > Insecta > Dermaptera > Forficulidae > Forficula > Forficula auricularia. The sequence continues at coordinate 62,669 of JALMQS010000434.1, forward strand.
CACCATCAATTCGGATTCCGACAACAACACTCGACATCTGAACAGATTCATCGAATAGTCAACATCATCCAGACAACATTAGAAGAAAAGAAGATCTGTTCTGGTATGTTTCTGGATATTAAACAGGCATTCGACAAAGTGTGGCATGAAGGACTCCTTTATAAAATTAAAAAACTCTTCCCGGATCAATACTATTGGATTTTCAAGTCATATTTGCAAGATAGATATTTTCAAGTTAAAATAAAAAATGATTTCTCGAGTTACCATCAAATTCATTCAGGAGTTCCTCAAGGAAGCATATTAGGGCCACTACTTTATACAATATACACAGCGGATATCCCAATACTGGATGACACTTTTATTGCGACCTACGCTGATGACACCGCTATACTTGTCACCGGAAATGAGCCAGAAACAGTATCAATCCAGCTCCAAGAACAGCTAAACAGACTACAAAATTGGCTACACAAATGGAGAATTCAAGTAAACGAGCTGAAGTCAACCTACATCACCTTCACAAATAAACAAATTATAAGCCCACCTGTTTACTTGAATTCCCAAAATATTCCTTACAACAACAAGGTAAAATATTTAGGCTTGCATTTAGACTCCAGACTCAATTGGACAAATCATATTGATACAAAACGTAAGCAATTAGAACTTAAATACAAAAATATGTATTGGTTAATTGGAAGAAAATCGCAATTGTCATTAAAAAATAAAGTTCTATTGTACAAAACAATCTTAAGGCCAATCTGGTCATATGCTTGCCAATTATGGGGTACAGCCAGCGAATCGAATTTGAGCAAAATCCAAAGAGTCCAATCTAAAATTCTTAGGGGTATAACCAACGCCCCTTGGTACATAAGAAATGAGTCCATCCACAAAGACCTTCTTGTTCCCTCGATCAGGAAAGAAATTCACCGCGCATTCATAAAGCATGTAAACAAATTGGAAAATCATACAAACCCATCAGTCATCAATCTTCTCGACAACAGTCAAACGATAAGAAGACTGAAGAAAAATCACATCCTAGACATAGAAGACCGCTACCAACAAAATAATTGGGAAAACAAATACTATTAGGAAGGTCTTCAATGAATGACTTGCCCTATCACGAGTTGTGTAAATGAATTGCGTGAATGAACCGTATGAACGAGAGTGTGTTTGTATTCTTTTATCAATTTTACTTATAGATACATTTTGTAACTGATTGTAAAAAAATGAAAATAAATAAAAAAAAAAAAAATTTAGAAAGGAACACTAAATAATTGTCTTTATAAAAAATATTTAATATCTTAGTGTTGCTTTCTAAATTTTGAGAGGAAAAACTTTTTTTTCTTTTTGAAAATTTACCATTGAAAAGGAAGAAATTCTCCCGAAACGTTTTGTTAATAATAAACGTCAGTGTTTTATTAAAGATTTGTATTTTTTAATATTTTATATATAATATATATATATATATATATATATATATTTCAGTGGCGTTTGGTCCATGGATGCTGTAGATGTGGCGTTTCTCTTAAATTTCAAATGGTCAAGAGTATTTTCATTCCATGTAATATTTAAATCTTGTATAGCTTTATTTCAATTTACTTTAATTTAAAATATATGAAACTTTTTAACGTAGAATAGGACAATAACACTCTTCAACAAAAATTTCCCCCCGTAAACCTAACAATGGATTCCAGTAGAGTTTTATACTCTGATTATCATGCAATTTCCCGATTTTTTACAACACGTCAGATTTTTGAGATATTATAGGTAAAATAACGAAATAGGCCATTTTGAACATATTTTCGAATTCCATTAGATATTAAACAGAAATATTTGAAATCCAAATATTTTGTTGACGTAATAGAAAACAGCTTCCTCTTTGGTTTTCAAATTACCACTTGTTTTTAAGCTCAATTAGAACTCTAGTTATAACCAAAATACTAAAACTACATGATTATGAAGGATAATATAGTAAACATAGATAAAAACATAAGGTCTTAGTTTTTTAGTTAAAACTCGAGTTCTAATTAAAATAAAAACAAGTGGTAATTTGAAAATCAAAAGAAAGCAGTTTTGTATTACAGTCAATAAAATATTTTGATTTCAAATAATGCTGTTTAATATTTAATGGGACTCAAAAATAAGTCAAAATGGCCTTTATCGTCATTTTGACCGATAATACCTCAAAACTCTGACGCGTTGTAAAAAATCAAGAAATTGTATTATAATCATCGTATAAACCTCTATTGGAATCCATTGTTAGGTTTACGGGAAGAAATTTTTGTTTAATTTTTGTCGAGCAGTGTAATTTTCTAGATTTCCTATTTGATTCACTTTTATCTATCTTATCGAAAATACTTTGATTTTATGAGGTTGAAAAGTTTAATTATGTTGAAAAGTTTGAATTATTTTACATGTACTCGACGCCTGTCTTCATTTAATATTTATAAATTGCACAAAATAAATTAATCGTTAACTAAAAGACGTTTTTTTCATATGTTTTTGTTTTACTAATACAAATAATTTCCACTATACCTTCTGCGGATGAACGTTCATTTTCAAAAATGAAAATGATTAAATCAATCAGTAGAAGTAGCCAAAGAGAAGATAGAATATTTGCTCTCGCTTTAAAATATCATTTGAAAAAAATCTAATCTTAAATTTGAAAAATAACGAAAAATTATCATATCGAAATACCGATGAATTTTGCAAAACGGAGCCAAGAATAAAAAAAATGTGTGTGTCAGCTCCGACGCACTACTGGAGTTTACTCATTCAGATCGACTGTCTAAATAGGCACAAAAAAGGCTTACTAGTCTAAGAAAAAGATTAATACCATATCAAATGATAAATAAACGAATCAGTGAAAATACCTAAATAAAATTTCAAATATTAATTAGATCAATAGCGCCGTCGTTATTAATTACTGTGACTAGAGGCTTATGGTAACTGAAATAAGACACATGAACGTTGGTAGATATGTGGTTCACAAATCTTACCCACAAATCAATACCCACGAATTATAAATAAAATCTATAATATAAACGTTATATAAATTTTAAATAAATATTATAATTAAATTTAAAATAAGAATTATATATAATATAATATGTATGATATATCTAAAATAATAACAATAAAGTATAAATATAACATAAGTATATAATATAAAAAATGAATAGTTATAGTGATTGTCTAATTATCTAAGTTTAACCATAATACGTTAGAGAAAGACGTATCAAATTATAGGGTTGAATTGTATATGATTATATATAAATAAAATCATCATTTAATTTTTGAGATTAATTAAATGAAAAATTTCGAAATGTCAAGTAATAAAGTTTCAAATGTTTTAAAAAATAAATAAGCACTCGATAGGGATGGAACCTGTCATGTTGCATTTATATATATATATATATAATATAATAATAATATTTTTCGATTAATTTTTCAATGTCAATTTTAAAATCCGCGCCTAAAAAATGTTTGAATGATGTTGCCCTTTTTCACCACCAGAAGAGTGTGCGTACGAAAAACGTAACGCTGTCATTCGTTGACTGAATTTTACTACCCATAATTTTCCATACCGGGCTCCTTATATGCAAATCGATTCTTACGGAGTAAACTCCAAAAATAAAATTAAAAAAAATATTTTTTCAAATTGATTAAAGCAGAATGAGACCCAAAACGATTAAAGATTTTGTTTATGAAATAAAACTAAATTACTAGGTAGGTTTCACAATCTACACTATTCTTTCTGAACAAAACGAATGTATATATGGTAGACTCTACCTATTTAAAGCTTATGTAAAAATTATCCTTTCATATATACTTGATGGCTTCCATGCCTTCCTTAAGGGAGTTCGAGACTGCTTATCTATCTTGTTAATCTTCGAAAAAATCTTTTATATTTCTCCAGAGCGACAACGTCTCGCATACCAAATTTTTTAATAAAAAAAATTGTTAATAATGAAGTTAATGTCTTTGTTTTGATAATAATAATAAAAGAATATAGAGATAAATTTTTCCTCATTATAAAAAATTTATTTAAAACAAAAACGATTTCAACAAAAAGAGTTACTAGTGCTTTTGTCATATTCTGTTGGCTGCAAACTACTTTTTATTTTTCCTTTTATGAATAAATAGACTGTCAAATCTATTGAAAAATGTATCATTCGATTCATAAAATTTGAATTATTGATCTGTATAAATTTGTTGAAAATGGTATAATTTATATAAAAGTTATAGCCCTTTTAAAAGCTCGGTCCCATTACTTCCATGTTAAAAGGACAATTTTCAATAATTTATTTCTTAGTAATAGAGACAGACAATCAAGTTCAAATTTCGGTAATAAATATTTAAAACAGTGTTTCTCTAACCTCTGTGCCGCGAGAGATTGTCAAATGTGTCACGACGCTTTTTGATAAATAATTAAAATTGCATGGGTTTTGTAAAAATTTTATTGAGAAGTCATAATCTAGCCATAAATAAAAATTTATATTTAAGTTTATTATTAATTACTACGTGATATCTAGAGAACTGAGTCTTGTAAAATTTTTCCACTTTTTTTCTTAATTAATGTGCGATACATTCATTAGAATCCGAACGAGGAAAATGACTAAAATGGGCGTGGATATAATTATCTAGCTTCATCCTTTATAGCGAAGGAAATGCAAGGATGCCAGTTACAAGTCAAGACGAGTAGAACTAACGTGCCCGGGTTCGACTCCTGAAGGGACGAGGCTCTCTGATATGCAATATAAAATCATTCTATTAAATAGGACATTAAATATAAATTCTTAACTTGTTAAATTATTATTTTAAAACCCACTACGGAGTAAAGAGGATTAGGCCCCTGGCCAATAAGATGCCTACAGAAGGCGGGCTTCGTAGCTAGTATTTTATATTCCATTTTAATAAAAGCCACTAGTTTATTTATTTAGGCATTAGAAATCTACTAGATAGACTCTATCTCTAAATTGCTTTGGAGCTTTTTCCTTTGTACTCTCAACTTTAATCCCCCATTCTTTTAGTCATCGGATCGGCCCTTTGGACCCTGCCTCTTTTTTTCTTTACGTAAAGCTCTTTCATTTTTTCCCATTATCTATACTTTAACTGAAGGTTCAATCTTTCAGCCCTATAAATACAGACAAGCTAATAAATTAGAATGGAACTAGAATATATTTTACACAAACAGGAAATATAATCTAATATAAAAGAACGGATTGGGGGTGGGGGCTGCAAAATAAAAAATAAAAAAATAAAACAAAGATCTTTACAAAATTGGTGGGCAGTTCACGAAAACAGCAGTATAAACTTAACGATTCATGAACTAAAGAAGATAAAGCTAAATTTTGAAATAGAAAATAATAATTAATGAAAGTTTATATTAAAATAATATTTTGTTTAAACTAACCATAAGTAGCAAAAGTTTTTAATGGGTTAGTAATAAATTTAAGATTGTGGAATTAGGGACGGATTAACCCACTTGGGGCCAGTTTCATAAAAAAATAATAATCCTCGGCTTACTCAACTCCAGGTTGAGAGTTACCCTGGAGTTCCAAACAATATGAATTTCATAAAACAAAATAGTGTCGAGAAAGCTCACCTTGAGTCAAGGGTAGGAAAATAGGTTGGCAACGGCCAAATTCCCTAGATTTTAGTTATTAAAAAAAAAAAAAAAAAAAAACAATTATGGAGAAAGTATTGTAATTTTGTTTTGTATTCATTTCATTCAAATGAATGAATGTCTTGTATTCTTTTATTATTTAAAAACAATCAAACATTTTTTTTCTATTTAATCATATAAAAATAAAGTGGTAAAAAAGTAAATATATAGATACAACAAAACAGACAAATCATGTAATTTTAAAAATTTGAAATGTATTGAATAAGTGAATATTAAATTTTAGGACCAATCTTCAATTAAGCGTAAAAGAACTCCCAATTTCACAATAGAAGAGGAGAAACATCTTGTTTTTCTCGTTAATAAATATAAAAATGTGTTGGAATCTTAGCGTTCAGATTATGATGCTAATTTAAAGAAAAAATAAAGTAAAAATATGGGATGATTTGGCATCAGAATTTAATGCTGACTCCAATCGTTTCCAATCTAATTTTATTCTACAGAAATAAATATAAACATTTAGCTATTTTATTAGAAATATTTGCTTTCTTCGATTTTAGTTTGAAATTTTTTTAATTTAATTTATTAGATATTTACTTTTAAAAAATATACCTATATAATGAATTCTTTTGTTTTATTCTAGTTCAGTGTTAACATAAATTAAAATTCTATATACATGTATATAGGTATATTTGACTATATTTAATATTATATAAAAATAATAATAATATTATAAAAATAAATAATATAACGATTAGTTTTGAATTATTTTGATTTGAAACTTTAACTTATAAAATGTTTTTCTAATGTAAATAAACATAGGGTTCATCATCATCATTGAGTATACAGTCCTAAGACTGGTTTGATGCAACAATCCGTCTCCACTCGACTCTGTCCCCCGCCAGCTGTTTAACCTCTCTAAATGTCTGGCATCCCATATCCCCAATTATTTGGTTGAAATATTCTAATCTGGGTCTTCCCCTTCCCCTTTTCTTTCCCACCTCCCCTCCAAGATATCCCTAAGCAGTCCCCCATGTCTCAGTGTGTGCCCCATCATCTGACCTCTTCTCTTCTTCAGACTCTTCCACAAGGTTCTTCTTTCTCCGATTCTTCCAAGAACTTCTTCATTTGTAATTTTATCCATCCATTTGATATTCATCATTCTTCTGTAGCACCACATTTCGAAAGCCTCCAATCTCTTTCTCTCCGCTTTTCCAATTGTCCAGGTTTCACACCCGTACATGGCTATGCTCCATACATATGTCTTCAATAGCAACTTTCTGTTTGCTAAGCTGATTGAGGAGGAGCATAGTAGTTTTTGTTTTGAATTAAACCCCATTTTTGCTTGGGCAATTCTTGATTTAATTTCGTTTTGCTCCTCCCATCCCATGTTATTTTACTTCCTAGGTAGCGGAATTCCTTAACTCCTTCTAGGTTTTCTTGGTTAATTTTGATGCATTCCTGTCTCGTTTGTTCTTTTTTTGTACATACTAGGACCTTGGTTTTATTCTTGTTTACTTTCATTTTGATTTCTTCTATTAGGATTTGGTTAATTCCATTCAAGGCGTCCTCTAATTCTTTTTTATTGCTTCCTAGAAGGGCAATGTCATCGGCAAATCTTAACATAGCGATCTTTTGACCTTGGATTTCTATACCTGTATCAATTTTGTCTTTGAATTCTTTAATCGCTTCTTCTATGTATAAGTTGAAAATCATGGGTGACAGCACACATCCTTGTCTTACACCTTTTTTTATTTTGGCTTCTCTTTGTTCATCACCAATATTTATAATTGCCGTCTGGTTTTGATATAGATTGTAGATTAGTCTTCTCTCTCTGAATTTTATTCCCGCCTGTTTTAATATTTTAAACATAATTTCCCAATTGACGTTATCGAATGCTTTTTCTAGGTCTATGAATCCGATGTAGACAGATTCTTCCCTGATAAAAGCCCTTTCTATTATTAGTCTAAGAGAGAGAATTGCTTCTCGGGTGCCTCTGTTTCTTCTAAAGCCGAACTGGTCTTCCCCAGATTTTCTTCAACTCTTTGTTCTATTCTTCTTTGGATTATTTTGGTTAGGATTTTGGAGGCATGTGAGGTTAGGCTAATGGTCCTGAAATTTTCACATTTATCCGCGCCTGTCTTTTTGGGAAGTGTGACTATTTTGTTTTTTCGGAAATCTTTTGGGATGATTCCCAATTTATAGATTTTGCTAATTAGTTCAAAAGTTTGTCACGTGCCTTTTCTCCAGAGTTCTTTAGGATTTCAGCTTGTATATTGTCTATTCCGGGTGCTCTATTATTTTTAGTTCCTTCAAAGCTGTCTCGAATTCTGACCTGAGTATGGGGTCTCTAATTCGTTTTTCGTCCACAGATTCTTCTTCTTCTATTGGGTTCATTGTTTTTCTTCTCCATAGAGTTCTTCTAGGTGTTCCTTCCATCTATTTGCCTGTTCGTTTTCGTTTAGAATAATGTGGCCTCCTTTATCTCTTATGTTCTTGCTTTTTGGCTTGTCTTCTTGAAAATTTCTTTTTATTGCCCTATAGGCTACATCAACTTTTCCCAATACTAGATTTTCGTTGACTTCTTTACATTTTTCTTGAATCATTTTTTCTTTTGCTTTTCTACATTCTCTTATAACTTTCCATCTTAATTTTTTATATGTTTCTTTCCCTTCTTCGTCTTTTCTGTTCTTAAATTTTCTTCGTTCGTCAATCAGTTGCAGTATTTCGTCTGTTACCCATGGCTTTTTAATTTCGTTTTTCTTTGATTGAAGGACTTCGTTGGCTGTTTCGGTCAGGCTTAATTTCATGTCATTCCATTCTTGTCCGATTTCATCTTCTTTATTATTGTGTGTGTTTTTTCTTCCAGTTTTCTTATTCATTACGTTTTCGAAGAGTTTTGGGTTTCCTTATTTTTAATTTAGATATATACCAGTTTTTTCGCGACCGCCCCTTTTTATTAGTTTTTTAAATTTTAGTTGGCATTTCATCGCAATTAGATTGTGATCACTAGATATATCAGCCCCAGGATAACTTTTGCAGTCCTTTAATTGATTTCTGAATCTTTGTCTGACTAATATGTAATCTATTTGAAATCTCCCCTTGTCTAACTGCATTTTCCACGTGTAGATCCTTCTTGGATGGTGTTGGAAGAGTGTGTTTGCTACTACTAGACTGTGCTACTGCAAAATTCAATTAATAAATAAATAATAAACATGAGGGTTATCCCCAGGATAAAGGTTAACCCATCAATTTCGGAGAGTTAAATATAGGGGGTTAAATTTGAGATCACCCTATGTTTTTTTTTATGAAACACATTTCGAGAGGTAACCCCAGGATGTTCCCTAGCATAAGGTCATCCTATTTTTATGAAACTGGACCTTAGGGGCCTTAGACATTTTCTTCTTGCCGGGTCCCCTCCATCTCTCCCAAGAAATAGAGCACACAAAAAATATAAAACAATAAATAAAATAAAACTAAAACAAATCTTTTTTTTGGCTTTTTGGCCTTTCTAGCCATAAGCCGATTTACGAAACTAGTTATTATTATTTTTTTTAATTTGTCTCTACCCCGGGGTCAGATTTTTAGCCGGATGCCTCGAGTCGGATTCGAACCCGGGTCCACTTGGTTAGCAGGCTGAGACGCTAACCCCTAACCTAACCCGACCCCAAAACAAATCATAAATTTTTATTAATAAAAAATTATTTGATATATATATCTACAACAATAAATTTTAGTTTTTCTAGAAAACAATCTTATTTAAAAATCTTTTCAAAATAGAAAATTTGACCGGGCCCTAGACATTTCTCTCATTTGTCTATGCGATGAACCGGACCTGTGTGGAATATAAATTGGAGAAAAGAAAAGTGAAATATATTTCAAGACCCGATACATCGCATGCAAAAATCAATGTAAAAATTCAGTTTTCGAACGCTTAATACACCTTCGCGATTAAATTGGAAAAGTGTCAGGTTGCTAATCCTCCTAGAATGTGCCTCTAAATTGTAAAAGTCTCAAAGCTCCCGGAAATTTTAATTTAATAGATAAGTGATGGAAAGGCACCCCAAGGATAGTGAAAATAAACTGATCTGGCCACACACATGACTTTACCATACGCCTGGCCCCTCTCTTATATTTAATATTTAATAAAATCTAATTGATGTTGATGAAAGCAGTCCACGGTGGTTGTAAAAAATATGACTATAGAGGTTTTATTATTTTACATTTATTTGTTAAACCGACGTTTCGGAGATTTATTCTCTTCTTCTTCAGGGTAACAAAAAGTCAATGAAAGTAGTTCAAATCATAATTACTTTCTGTCTCCTTTGACAATGCCAAAAAAACATTATAAAATTTTTCATCTCGAGTAGAAATAAAGTACAAAGCAATTGATGAGACAGAAAAGTAATTATGATTTGAACTACTTTCATTGACTTTTGTTACCCTGAAGAAGCGAGAATAAATCTCCGAAACGTCAGTTTGACAAATAAATGTAAAATAATTAAACCTCTATAGTCTTATTTTTTTACAACCACCGTGGACTGCTTTTCATCAACATCCAATTGCATATTTATACCAGTCCGTCTCCTAAAGAAAAACTCTATCAATTTAATAAAATCATTTATAATTATTTAAGGGGGAAGGGTCAAAAAATGAAAATCTAAGAACTTGGATCAAACCAAATTATGTATACAAAATTTGGCTGAGTTTGGTTCAAGGGCCTAGATTTTTATTTTTTGGCCCTCCCCCACCTCCAAATTGGCCTCAGAAAAAAATAATAATCTTTTCGTTATTATAGGTTCATTTTATAGTAGGTATATTTCATTTTTTTTTTTTTTTTAGGTTGAAAATCTTATAATTTTAATTTTTAAACTCCCCTTAATTTTGAGTTCGATTTCAACCAAAATCTAATCAGTTCTTAACCTCAATGCATTAAAACTAAATGTGTAATTTCGTTTAGGTATTCACGCTAGTTTTTGAGATAGTGCGTACACAAGAAATGTGATAACAGACTAACAGAACATTTTGACAAAACAATTAATATCTCAGAAAATATAGATTTTTCGATGTTTACTTATTAGGACTTTTTGTAGACCAAAATGCCATGGTTTCGCCCAATTTTTTAATATAAATAGTTTCAGCCGTTTTTGAGATATTTAGAAAAAAACGAAGCAAAAAAACACTTTTTCAATGATTACAATACTAGACCATACCTTGTATGGTAAAGTAAAAATTCTTTCGAATAAAGTAGATTTTAAGTGCTAAAAAATTGGTCTTCTGCAAATAAATCTATTTTATTTGAGAGAATTTTTCCTCTATCTTTGGGTTGCCTTTCCATCACTTCTCAATTACAATCACTAATATTATAAGTATGAAAATTTACAGTTATAATAAAAGAGACATGCTTATAGTGCAAGATCCCGACTTAGGTCGACCTTCACCTATCGAGTTTCCTGATGAAATTAATATTCTCTTAATTTAATGTATTAATAAACAAAACTTGATAGGGTCGACATCCAATTTCCCTGCATAAGATTTGATAAAAAATAAATTAAAAAATTTAAAAAAATTAATTAATTCTCAATCAAATAGTTTACATTTTCATATATAACACTAAAGGAATAAATATTTTCTATAGCTATAAAATACTAATTCGAACTTACCTGTTGATACCCTGTCTCCCTGGACTTATGCAGGGAAAAAAGATGGCAACCCAACTTTGGCATTTTATATACATTCATACATACTCTCGATTGGTAATATATTTATCCGGAAACTCGATAACTACATTTATGTAATAAAATTAATAACTTTAATTTTTTATCAAAAATAGCAATGCAGGGAAATTGGATGTCGACCCTATCATGTTTTGTTTATTAATAAGCATCTTAGACAATTAATACACGATCAACAATATTTCTATTCTATTTCTCCTTGCCTGCTAATGTTGTTTGATTTGTAAAAGAGGAGCTAATGAATTTAGTGGTCGCTTTTACTCCGACGCACCTTATTAAGTTTATCGAGGGGTTTTTTTTTAGAGAGAATTTAGGGAAAGATAACGTTGAACTCTCATTAATTTAAAGAGTGTGTATTAGTTGAGAGGATATTCGGTCGGCAACCTTAAGGAGATTTAATAAAGCTGAAAAGAGAGAGAGAATAAAAAAAACACATTCTAAAAGAGAAAAAGAAAAAGTTTTACGGCAACTTTTCCACTTTCTTTTTACACTCTCACTCTTTTACTAAATACTTAACTTAAAACGATGTTATATAACATTCATTTATTTATTTTTTCTCATTTAATTATTATTATTATTATTATTATTTTTTAAGAAAAAACTTTTAATATTTAATGAATATATATAAATGTACATTTTATAATATTAAATCCGTTTATATGCCAACCACACAATTCATCTATACAGACATACCTATATATTTCGCGTTTATTTAAATACACATAGCGGGGATTTAATATCCTACTCATTAAAATTTAAATAAATCCATAAAAAGATTAATTCTGATGAAAATTTTAGATGTTAAGATTATTAAAGGTGATGGCTTTATGAAAAAAATCACCCTCAGGCTTTTATTTTAAGTTAATATTTAATTTTTCTCATTATTTCCGGTGATTTAAGATAATGATAGTAATAATTCATAAATATATTGTAGAAAACGAAAGTTGTTCTCTCTCAATTACACAGGAATATTAAATTTATACTAAAAAAATTTCATTAATTTTTAGTTTGAAAGAATTTGTTTTGCCGAGAGTAGCAGAGTTGTTGATTCATAAAGAGAAATCACTGAGGTTGTTCTTTGCTTGATGCAAATAAAACGAGGGGTGAACCACGATTGGAATTAGATGAACACCTCTTTGGAATTATGTGTAATTATTTTGGAATTCATTAGATAATGCCCCTTCATCTATTGTCTTCTACATGGAAATGAAAGTGGAAGTGAAAGTAGGTGTACACGATATTAGGTCGCGGTTCACCTCTCAAAATAAACATTCATATAGATCAGTGGCGGGCGGTGGATTTTCAGTTAGGGGATGCTATCCAAAAAAAACCTTCATTTTTTTAAATTATACTTTATTCTCAGCAACTTTCATTTTTGAAAAAATTCATTGATATAGTAATTTTTTGGTTATTTTTCAAATTTAAGATTAGATTTTTAAAATGAAATTAAAGCGAGAGCGTATTTTCTATCTTCAATAATAAAAAATTAAGTAAAATTAAGGGGTGGGTTTCACATAAAATAAAATAAAACAAAAGTGAGTTTTGATTTCGATATATTACGGGTTGTCAGCCCATCTTCAGGAATTAGAATTATTTTATTTTATCTGAAACCCACATCGTAATTTTAATGAATTTTTTATTATTAAAAATCTCCTTAAAAGTTATATTCTATCTTCACTTGGCTACTTCTGCACTGATTGTTTTAATCTTTTACAGTGTTTTAAATGAAGGTTAATCAGTGGAAGCTCTAGTGCAAATTATTTGTATTAAATCAAAAACATTAAAAAAACGTCTTTTAGCTAACGATTAATTTTTTGTTCAATTTATAAATATTAAATAAAGTCAGGGGTCAAGTGGATGTAAACTAATTCACTTTTCAACCTCATAAAATCAAATTATTTTCGATAAGATAGTAGCAGTAGTAGTAAATCAGAGGGGAACCGCGACCTAATATCGTGTACACCTACTTCCACTTTCACTTTTATTTCTAACTAAAAGACAATAGATTAAGGGGCATTATCTAATGAATTCCAAAATAATTACACATAATTCCAAAGACGTGTACATCTAATTCCGATCGCGGTTCATCCCTCGAGTAAATCAAATAGAAAATCTAGAATATTATTCTCATATTATTTAAATTTGCTAACCTTAAAAAGTTTCATATATTTTAAATTAAAGTAAAACTAATTAAAGTTACACAAGATTTAAATATTAGGAAAACACAGTATAAAAATACTCTTTAGATTTTGAAATTTGAGGGATCCACAATATCCCACAAGCATCCATGGACCACACGATACTGATATAAATATAATGAATATAAATATCTATTTATGTATGTAATTTATTACATTATATTATATCGTCGCCTTAGAGCAGGGGTCGGGGAACCAGGGTAAATTACCCCAAATGGGGTAAAAATGAAACTATCGGGGGTAAAAAGGACATTTTTTAAATTTTTTTATTTTATAAACTATTATAGTATTGTTAGTTTGATAGCTTTTCCAGGAATTCAAAATCTTAAAATTAATAAAAGTTAAAAAAAAATATAAAAAGCAGTCAGTTAAACCCGGCAAGAAATCGGCTGAATGCCGAGGATTGTATTCAAATTGCGCTCATGTCAAAAAGTCCTAATTTTGAAGTTATTTTAGCGAAAATGAAACATCATTTTTCTAAAACGTAAAAGCGTTTGAATTATGTTAATGTTTACAATTTTTATTTACTTACAGAGAGTTTTCATGTAAATTCCAATTAATTCAATAAATAATAAATAAGTGCCTGGAGCACCGAGCGATGCTCGGTAACTTTTTGCTTCTAAATAGCTTAAGTTTCAAATTTCAAGGCTCTGCGACTTTCCGAAGACGAGATATGAACGATTAAAATATTTATTTTCCGACATGACTAATTTACACCCCTTCCCTTATTTTGACCCTTTTAAATCATGAAGAAGGAGGTATGATCCTTCGAATTGTCGGATTTTTTAAGAGAATAAAATTGATATTCTATTAAATTATTTTATAGAAAAATACCTTTATTTAATCAAATTGGCAAATTCTAATATATAATAACATTTGTAATGATCTATTAGTGCAATTTAAAATAAAAAAAACAATTAATTTTATTAAAAATAAATTGAAAGAAATGTAATTATAAATTTTTATTCCAACAACCACCTGTGAATAATTATTTCAATTAACAAAAAACCCATCAAAAACAACTTATCCGAAGATGAGACCTTGATAGATCGAATTGTCAACACAAAAACCCGCCTAACCCGTGAATTTCATCCAAATCGTTAGAGCCCTTTTTCGACAAACCGATTCTAAATATATTTACAAGAATTGCTCGTTTAATATAAAAAGATAAGATACATTTACCTTGCTTTTTTTGCTTTTCATGAAGGGGTAATAGCGACCTATGGAAAAATGTTTTGGGGTAATAGCTAAAAAAGTTCCCCGACCTCTGCCTTAGAGTGTAAACCTTCTAACTCACAACAAGGAAATTTTACAGGGCAGAGAAAAAACAAACAAAATTTAATATTGTTGTTATGGAAAGAACCTATTTTTAACGGACTTCAAAAAAGAAGGAGGTTCTCAATTGGATTGATTTTTTTTGTGTCTATGTTACCTGATATCTTCGCCAATTGTGAACCGATTTTGATGATTTTTTTTGAATTGGGTTCAGTATAGTTTCCGATTGGTCCCGTTTTTTTGCATTGTTATTCACATTTTTTTTTCTACAACTTACGTTCGTAATTATAAGTAGCAGTTTTACTTGGGACGATGATGCTTCTTTTTTTATTTCGAACGGTATTAATATGTCATATATTATGATAAAAAATGGATTTAACAGGTTTACACTCTAAGGTGACGATATGTAATCAACTGCCAAGCTATGTCCCCTGGACTCCACCCCTCCCGCCCTCTCCTCCCCAGGCCACTGGTATAATAAAATAATTTTCATCATCCCCCCCTGCCCCTTGCTGTATATAGTAATTATCCAAATTTTGATTAAGAGCAGCTAAAATGAATACCTATAATTATTTATGATTTTTTTACCCATTTCATCTTAAAAAATGGACCAAAATAGACCATTTTTATTTTATCAGAAATTTTTGTTTTTTGTCTATTTTTTAGAAAAAAAAATATTAAGTGTTGTTACATTCTATTTTGTTGTTTAAAAAATTAAATAATTTTTGTTAAAATGAGTAGGTAGATACCTATACTTATTTATTCTTTTGAAAAAGTTTTATCTCAAACTTCTATCTATTTAACAATTTTTAAGCCAGGTTTAATCGTGGGATCGCGACAATTATTATTATTATTTTTTAATTTATAAAAATTTGGAATTGTTTTTTTTTCTATAAATCATAGCTAAATTTTTTTTTTAATTAAAAATAAAAATAGTAATCGTCAGGTTGGCCTTGTGGTTAAAGAGCATGCCTTTTAATCAAGCTAGCGCGGGTTCAAACCCGAACCGCTGTAAATATTTAACCGGCTATAATCTGATCCCCTCAGGGGAAGGCAATGGGAAACCATTGCTGTGAAAAATTTCTCCAAGAATATTACAATGGGGATCATACTCCCTAGTAGCACAATGTTTCAAACTATATAGTAACTTTATAGTGTCTATATAGTTTTCGAGAATCTATATAGCCTTATATAATTACTATATAGTTTGAAACATTGTGCTACTAGTGTCTTCACAGTAATCGCGGACGCTCGGAATCGAGGCACTTGAAGAAGATAAAGTAAAGATAAAAAGTAATTGTCAAGATACCACAGCGTTTATTAAATACTCTCAAAAACAAATCTCCAATTATATTCAAGAATTAAAATCAGTAATTTGTGTAAAATTCGCCAAGAGAGTTATTTTCACGCATTCTCAAATGTTGTCACCTAATCTCGTAATAAACGTCGGAATTTGAGTGCGAAAGTATTTAACCCTCGAGATAAATACATATATCCAGGATTTTATACCCTACTCATTAAAATTTAAATAAATCCATAAAAAGATTAATTTTCTGTTGAAAATTTTAGATGATAAGAATGGGAAAGATTATTATTAAAGGGAGAGATGAGTTAAAAAATGTAGAATATAAAACCACAACCGTGGCTGTTTTTTGGTTAATATTTAATTTTTCTCATTATTTCTGGTGATTTAAGATAATAATGATAATGACTCATATATTGTAGAGAAAGAAAGTAGAAAAATAGGAAAAATAAAGTGACGTTTATAAAATAATTAGATCCAGAGGGAAGGCGTCTGCTTAATGTGCACACCACCCTTAAATAAAACATCCCTTTCTAAAAGAAAACAGCCAACAAAAGAATTAGAATTGTATTCAACTATTCCCAAGCTGCCAAGTATAATGTAGTTTGCCTTATAAAAAACAACCTCCTTACCCATATTGAATTTATTTATTTAAAGAAAGTTAAATCAAATTAGTTTTTAACCGGCCTCAAAAAAGGAGGAGGTTCTCAATTCGACTGAATTTTTTTTTGTGTCTATGTTACTCGATTTCTTTGCCAAACGAGAATCGATTTTGATGATTTTTTTACTTTATTTTTGCATTGGGTTTAATATAGTTTCCGATTGGTACCATAATAATTTGGTCAAGTTCTGATGATATGATCAATGACAAAATAGCGGAAATCTCCAATTCATTTGAGCAAATAATCGAAATTATAATATAAAAATCTTTTATAAAAAGAAACAATCTTAAAACGTTCATTTAAAACCCGCTAACGTTTCGAGATAATTTCTCTATTTATAAATTGAATTTTATTATCATTTTCTGATGGGGAATGAACGGGATGGGTGAAAAGGAAGAACAATATGGTATTGGAATAATTATCGGAAAAGAGGTTTTTTCTTTAATTAGTTTTTTCCTGTTATTAAAAACAAGGACTAAAAAGATGGTCAAGGACACTCGATGGTGGAGAAGTAATCTCCGGAGTCGAAGCTAAAATACAATGTATACATTATCATTTTCTGATTCGGAGGAAGGGGATTAGAAGGAGAAACCGGTAAAGAGGTTTTTTTATTTAATCAGTTTTTTCCTCTTATTAAAGACAAGGACTAAAAAGATGTTGGCAAGCTCAAGAAGATCAAGGACCGTCAATGGTGGGAGAAGTAATCTCCGAAGTCGAAGCTCAAATACAATGTATACATTAATTCATGTTAAAATAATTGGTTCAATAAAATTTAAATGATTAATTGATAATCATTTTCTGATTCATTCGCAAGAATCTTTCTCTTACCAGATGCACTAAAAAGAGAAAAATAAAAAATAATTTTTAAAACCGACTTCAAAAAAACTAAATGCAACAAATAAAATAATACAACTTCAAAAATAAAATAAAATGCACTAAAAGGTTTAAAATAATTATCTAATTTAGTTACAACTAAACGACGACATTTTTACATCAAATTACTTTTTGAAGTCGGTGAAATGAAAGACTACAATTCATTTTAAATTAAGAAACATTAAATATATTGATAATTATTCATCCCCCCTCCACGCAACTCAAAAATTAAAGAGGCGAAACTTTTAAGAGACGATGTATTTTCAGTAGTTTACGGGTATATGTATTTAAATAGTCTAGAAATGAGCCTTTTAAATGTCATCTTTGCTTCGAATATTAAATAATAAAAAAAATGTATTATTAATTTATAATAATTAAGTTTCTAATTAATTACAATCGTTTAATTAGACCAAATTAAAAGTATCCAATCACATGATTTCATTAAATTATCATAAATTATAATAAAAATCCATCTAAACAATATCGGTTTTAAATTAATTTCCCAACAAAGAAGCCTTTATAATGAATTCGGTTTTGTTTAAAATATGAGAAAAATTTTATTGTATCCTCTAAAATTTGGAATTTTATTGAAACTCTCTAAAAAATTGTGTTGAAGGATGTAAAGGTCGGGAGGTCTCCCGGAAACTACACCTATCCCATGAGTTTAATATATTATATAGACGCATTTCTCTCACCGGGTTTTTCTCAAAGCCTTTTCCCGTGCAAAAATTTAATTATACAAATGTAAGTAAAAATTACAAAAAAAAAACTTATTGTAAAATTAAAATTAAAAAAAAACTATATTATGTAAAAAAATAATCTACTGGAATCCATTTAAAATGGCCCTTTTTTTTTTCATTGTATTAAATTTAAGATACTATACTTCTTTTGGATTGTTAGAAGTAACTTTGTAATAAATTGTACATATTTTTTTTCTGGCTAATAAAACATCCTCTTAAAACTAAAAAACGCATTTCCCTCTTACCTTTAAGAATAGAAATATTCAAGGAGAGGCTCAACGAACAGGAAAACAACCGGTTTTGCTGCTAGCGGACTCGAGCGGAAGGTTAATATGTTTATAGGCTGCTAAGCAGCCTATAAACATATAATACAAGACTCTTAACATATATGAGAAACTTCTCATAGAAGAATAGTGTTTCTTTTTTTTCTTTAGAATCTTAATTAATAATTTTTATCCAGGTGTCCTTAATACTATTCCTCTTCCTATTTACTGGAAGGAAATGCTTGCTTCCGTAAATGGAAAGTTTTTTTACAGAGTGAGTTTGTTAGGCTCACCTACAACCTCTTTTAGTCGCCTTTTACGACAAGCAGAGGATACTATGGGCATATTCTACCCCCGGCCCATAGGGGTCAAAGTATTGTCTCTATTTAATGAAAATTAGGCCTTTTATTATAGTTATCTTTGCTTTGGTTTTTAAATATGTAATTAAAAATTAATTTTGTTATTGTATACTAATATTTAAGTTTTTAATCTATATTACAATCATCTAATTAAACCATATTTAAGTCTCCAATCACTTGATTTATTTAGATTATCATAAAATTATAATAAAATCCACCTAAACAAAATTAGTTTTTGATTAAATTCTAAATTAAAAATCGATTAAAAATAATTCCGTTTTGTTTAAAATTTAACAAAAATTTCATTTTATCACGTGAGAAGTTTTCCAAACTGATCTTTCATCAGGAGAGAATATCCTCTGAAACGTCGGTTTCAAAATATTATAAAAAAAAAGATTTCCAATAAATACTCTTTTATTGAGATAGACTCTTATTTATTTCTGGGCTGCCTTTCATCCAATCGTGAGCTATTTCATTTTATTTTTGACAATTTTGAATTTCACTGAAACTTTCTAAAAAATTTGTTTAAAGCAAGATTATTGTACGAAGATATCTGCTTTAAATTCCCTAAATGTACCTCATCAATTGTAATTTTATCTAACAAATGTATCTTCAACTTATTCTTATAGCGAGAACATTTTAAAAGTCGTCAGGATTCATCTGCTTCTCATATCGTACATACAACATATATATAACTATATAATTATAAAGTGAAATATATATATTAGTTTTCAAAATCAAAATATTTTGTTTTTATCGCTATTTCTCGGTCTTGTATATTGGTCATTAAACAATTTAAACATAAAAATAACTAACTACTGTGTTGCCAACCTATTTTTTGATCATTAATTATTTATGGTTCGGCTGGCCAGCCCTCAATTTGGTTCAATGCAACTCATAATATTATCCGTGCCAATCGTTAACTAACAATCCTTAGTCAAATGAACCTTGATCAGTTCGTTTATATGCAACTGTGACTACATAATAAATTTTCTAGCGGAGGGTCGGGATTTCAAATAAATAAAATTGTCCTAGTCCAGTGGTTCCCAACCTGGGGGCGATCGCCCCCAAGTGGCCAATTTGGGTTTTCAGGGGGGCAATAAATAAGTGGGAGGCGATGAGTATTCAAAGGGGGGAAATTAAAATAGTACTGTACAGTAGAAGTTGCCGTGATTGATAACAAAGCAGTTATCAAACTTCATTTATTTTTTCAAATTTTAACTGTCAATTTTCTTAATTTTTCTAGATTCCAATTTAAAAATGAAAACATGTACTCCTGTTTTTTTAAATGTACGTCAATGATCTTAGTTAATTATTTCACTTCTTTGTTCTTAAAAAAAATCTATAAAAAATGTACATTTTAATTTTTTTTCTATTTTATTTAAGAGTGACCGGATAAAACTGCTTTGGTTGTTTTTATATACGGTAATAAAATTGTTTAAAATAATAAAACTGCTTTATTATTTACACTTTACTTCAAATTAAAATTAGGCATACAATGAAAATGAAAAGGGGGCGATAGGTGTTAGTCAACCTCCAGAAAGGGTCGATGGGCCACAAAAGGTTGGGAACTACTGTCCTAGACCATTTAATCGATTTCTGCCAAATTTTACATATATGCTCTATAAAAAATTACGGGAATAACTAATCTATCCTCTCACTATACTATTTGTGAAATTTACGAACGGCTTACCGAGTTATGAAAAAAAGTTTTTCCATTAATTAAAATTAAAATCTAATTTTACTCATGTTACTTTATATTCTTTGCCATTTGAAATTTTCAAAAAAAAAAAAGAAATTATCAAAAATTCACAATCATTGACATTTTTTCTTTACATTTAATTTATACTTTTAACATTTTTTTAATACTTTATACGATATCGAAGCCTAAAAAAACTGTCCCTTCCATATAGGTTATACCTATATTCATTGCTAATTGATCAAAGAATATAATAAATATAAAAGAGAGTTGGTTAGTCGTTAAAAGTTATAATTGCCTATCTAATATAGAATATAAAGGACCCCATTATACTCTATTTGAACCCATAAAAAGACTCAAAGACTCTCTCTCTCTCTTTATACTACCCTTATTTTTAAATAAATAAATAATTATCTTATAATGAGTCATTAAAGGGTGCGTTACGAGGGCGGTTCTTAATGCCTAAACGTTAATTCACCCACGAAATATAATATTATGAATGCATTTAATATACGTTCTAAAATGAATAGGATGGACGGTTTTGGATATCACGCTAGTTACTCTCTAAATACTCTAAAAAAATATTTATATACAAAATATAACAGCTTTTATATTAAAAAAAGATAAAATTGAAATTTTCAAGTTGTATTATCCTCTTATATCTTTTAACATGTTATACAAAAAGCGTATATTGAATAGCTATACAAGTAAAGTTAATTATGACATTCATCTAAGAGATCCGCCACAATCGTGTATATAAATTAACCAAGCTCTTTTTTTAATGATATCATTAGATAGAAATTAAATACACTGACTCCTGTGACAAAATTAATGCACCACTTGTGATTTTCAACTTTACTTTTTAACAAGAAATTTCTTTATGTTTTAGTATTTCTACATTTTCTTATCCAATAAATTTATTTGTTTTTTATTATACTTGTTTTTTCATTCAAAATAAGAGCCAGGTGGCCTCTGAATAATCAACTGGTGTGTTTACCACATGACTTTCTCATTTTCATTTATTTGAAGTCACACAATGACACTACTAATTTACACCCCCTTCCTTTATTTCGTTTTTTTTTCTCAAAAACGACTCAAAACGATTATTTTAAAAATTAGTGTATTTATCAAGTGTTATGAGTTAATAGTTGTGTCAAATTTTTAATCCCATTGAATTAAAGAAAGGGTTTGTAAATTAGGAGTGTCGTAAAATAAATATTTTAATCGTTCATATCTCGTCTTCAGAAAGTCGCAGTGCCTTGAAATTTAAAACTTAAGCTATCTAGAGGCTACAAGAAGTATAACAAGATTTTGGCTAAAATAGAAAAACCGGTAGTTGATGTTTACGTACGTAAGAATTCCCCCCCTGCGATTCGCAACCATAAGTCTCAGAGATACGAAATTCGAAAGTGAAGCTTGATATAGGCCAGAAGGAGTACATCAAGCTTTTGGCTGAAATCAGAACACCGGAAGTGAACATTTACATGAAAAATTTTTCGTTTTTTTTTTATTTTCTCAAAAACGGCTTAACTATTTTTTTAAAAATTAGTGTATTTATCAAGTGTTATGAGTTATTAGTTGTGTCAAATTTGTAATCTGATTGAAATAAAGGAAGGGAGTGTAAAGTAGGAGTGTCGCGGCGTGCCGCCACTCTCTACTTAGACGGTGGTTTAAACGATTCAGAAGGGGTAATTTCAATGTCAGTGACAAAAAAAACGTGAAAATCGACCAAAATAGTTTGAAGAAACCGAATTGCTGCTGAAACCTGGTGAAACAGTTAATACAGATCGCTAACGACAACAAATGATCAATTAGAATCATACGTTGATCTAAAAACGACCAGTATGAGCTCGAAGGCCTGGAAAGGTGATTTCGCTGAATGACAACGCACCCAGTCATGCAGCAAAACTGGTCAATTACACTCTGACAGCACTTGGATGGGAAATATTACACCCACCCGCCGTACTCTCCAGACCTTACTCCTTCCGATTACCACCTGTTTTCATCCATGGGACACACACTTATCGAGCAGCATTTCTATTCTTATGAAGACGTCCAAAAATGGCTCGACGACTGATTTTGCTCACCCTACTTTCAATTCTTTTGGAATGGCATCCATAATTTGCCTACTAGATATCATAATGTGTAGAAAACTAGGGCCGATACTTTGAATAAAATATATTTTTCCATTTTTCTAAATTATTGTGTACTTTTATTGAAAAACTCCACATTTTAAGGTTACAGACCTACTATAGATACTATCACAGCAGGTGCTCTGATGAGATAAAATCAATAACTCCCCCCAAAGCATGCTTTGCACGTAGCACGCGTTTTGCCGACTCCCAACACTCTCTCGCGGTCAAATTAGAAAAGTGCCGGACCACTTCATTCGCTAATACATATATCCCCATGACTTCAAGGAACTGGAACTCTCTCCCAGCCTCCATCTTTCCCAGCACCTATAATCTTCAAACCTTCCAAAACCTGAGTTCATAGACACCTACGTCTACACCTCTCACTTAATCAACTTTCCCTTCTCTTCGCTAATGCAAGGGTCTTTCGAGATCCATAGGAGCTGCATCTTTACTGGTGCACCCCTTCTTGCAATCGATTGCATTTAAAAAAAAAAAAAAAAAAAAAGTATACACAATATTTCTAACTTGAAATAATAAAGTTAAATAAATTTATTATTTTCTAATTAATATATCAAAGAATAATTAATATATTAACGAGAATTGTTTTGATCGAGCTTTTTAAAAACAAGATATATATCGCGAGACTACTGCGGTTGAAGCTATTGGAGTCTGCTGAGTCATAAGTCTGGGCCAAGAGAGAATGAAAAAGATATGATCCATTTAGCTATAATCCAACGTCATTATTGCGTTAAGCCCTCATGACACTTGTATAGATCACCCCAAAATGACATTGGATTATAGCTAAATGGATCACATCTTTTCATTCTCTCTTGGTCCAGATTTAAGACTCAGCAGACTCCAATAGCTTCAACGAGTAGTCTCGCGATATATATCTTGTTTTTAAAAACTCGATCAAAACAATTCTCGTTAATATACTAATTATTCTTTAATATATTAATGAGAAAATTATAAATTTAAATGTATAAGAGTCTGAAAAACTCTATCTTTGGAATTTAATATCTCGGGAGCTATATTGTTCATAAATTTCGTTTTACACCAATCGATGCAGAATTATTTAAATAATAATCTGTCTAAATTTCCAAAAAAATTTAAGAAAATGCATTTGGTGATACAACTACCTTAAAGTCAATATAGACAGACAAATGAATGGCAAATAAGGACGAAAAAAAGGAGAAAAATGAATATAAAATAAAAAATAAATACAAAAAAAATGTTAATAAATATTTGTACTTAATAAATATAATGTAAATATTCAAAGGGCTAGAGTGAATAAATAAGTAAAAAATAAATACGAATGTATTTATTTTTCTGTTTGATTTAAAATCTATATATTAACCACCAAAAGGGATTAGTATGAGTGAATGACGAATGAGTTGGCAAATCAGTGTATGTTGTGTGTGTGTGTGTGTTTGAGTTGTGGTTTCTAATGGAGTCAGCAGTTGTGCAATTCCAGGGGGCAAAGAGAGAGAGGGTCAGAGGGGCAGCCAAGGGTTAATGATGGCCAAAGACAGAGAACTTTTTCCTCCTTTCTCCCCTTTTTTTTTTTTTTTTTTTTTTAATTTCATGAAATGCCGTCAGCAAAAAGCGCAACAGTATTTTAATTAGGAGCTTTAACGCTCTTTTCAAAGTAGAAATAGAGAAAGAGAGAGAACCCGAGAGAAATAAAGAAAGTGTCGAATAAATGAATCATTAAGCCCATTAAAGTTTAACATCCACTTCTAATTACATTCATAAATATATATGTATACGTAGCTATATATTACAAGTCTTGTGGTAAAAATTATTCAACAAAGAAAATGTTTTATTTACCACAATAAATTGTGTTTTATTTTAATTTTTTTTATATAACGCTATAACTATTTAACTTCCTGGACTGTAAAAAATGTGCGGTGAAAAATTTCTGCTAAACCTCCAGTAATTCAAAATAATATCGCTTAAAATATTGGTGTCTAACCCGCTACGTTATAAACATTTTATGTTTATATTTTGTTGTTATTATTTTCTATGGTAAAGATGTATTTTTTGTCAAGTGGTGTTTTTGCAAAGAACATCCCGATTGCGATTCTTTAAAGCAATGGTTCTTAACATTTTTTAAGCCGAAATCCAAATTTGCGAAATATATATGTTCATATCGCGATCCAAAAAAGAGCCAATTTTTTTTCATTGCCTTTTTTACTTTACCATACAGGGTACGGTCAAGTATTGTAATCGTGAATGAAAAAAGTCGGTTTTTCTTCTTTTTCGAAATATCTCAAAAACGGCTGAAACTATTTTGATTAAAAAAATTGAGCAAAACCATGACATTTCGGTCTACCAAAAAGCCCTAATAAGTGAACATCGAAAAAATTATATTTTTCGAGAAAATAATTGTTTTGTCAAAATGTCTGTTAGTTAGTCTGTCTGTCTGGTTGTCTGGTTGTTAGTTAGTCTGTGCGTTACCAAATTTTTGTGGACGAGCTAGCTCAAAAACTAGTGTGAATATCAAAACCAAATTTCACACGTAGTTTTGGTCCATTGAGATTAAGAGCTGATTAGATTTTGGTGCATATCAACCCAAAATTAAGGAGGATGGAGGGGGGTCAAAAATTAAAAATCTAGGCCATTTGAGAAAACTAAACCAAATTTTTTATACATAATCAGTGAGACCCCAGAAGTCTAAAATTGCAAGAGCTAACCGCCCAAAATGGGGGGAGGGTGTAGGGGTCAAAAAATGAAAATCTAGGCTCTTGTACCAAACTCAACCAAATATTGTATACATAATCAGTGGGCCCCCAGGAGTCTAAAAATGCAATAACTAACCCCCCTCCCCTATATGATTATAAATAATTTCATTAAATATAAGTGAGGGGGCCAGGTTGTATGGTAAAGTCAATTGCATGGCCACATGAGAACACGTCAGAACATCCTCAATCAATTTTTTTCAATTTTACAAAGATGACTTCTTTTTAAACAATTAAAATAAATAATGAAAAGAATTTAATTTATATGGTCTTAATTTCTTTGATATTAGTTGAAATATTTTCATATTGCATTATCAGAGGGTACTAAATAATTCGGTTGTTACCGCGAGTTGTATTTTTGAAAAATGTCAAGTGATACTCATTCTCTGCTTTAAAATAAATAATTTTTTTAACAATTAAAATAAATAAAGTTTTTTTAACAATTAAAATAAATACATTTTTTAACAATTAAAATAAACAAAGGTACTTTTCAATCCAAGAAAAATTGAACGAAAAAAGCATGGGTTTTTAATATTTTTACTTTTAATAGTATTGAATAAATTAAAATATAGGTATATTTAAACTTAATGAAAATAAATTTAGTAAAATATTTGGTTAAGGAGTCTAGGCGACCCATAATATAAGAACCACTGCTTTAAAACAAATATCACAAGCGTAATGAGAAGGGGCAGAGGGTGCAATTTGCCCCGGGCGGCACTCTGATAAGGGCGGCAGATTTTAGAAAAAAATTATAAAAAGTTTTATAACTTCGAGTTTATGAGAGCGTCTTTAAGATAAAAAAAAATCATTTTTTTTAAATCAACAATACTTTTTGGATGATTTGCGACTATTTTCGTGCTTGGTGCACTTTCGCATAGAGCACTTGTCGTGATGTAGAATAAAATCCTAAAATTTATATTTAAATTCAATATTAAAGTAATTATATCGTTTTTGGATAATAACAATATTGACTACTAAAACATGTTTTACCATTAAATATTTTTTCTAGTTTCTAAAAGTATCAAGGTTTGGGGTAAAATGAAATTTCATTGAAAATTCTATGTGTGAGAGGGCGGCAAATGTGGTATCTGCCCCGGGAGACAGAAATCTACGCTACGCCACTGGTAAATATCAAAATATAAAGTTTTAAATTTTTCCCGTGTGTGCATAAAATTAAAAAAAATGTATATCAAGGGGCCTATAGACTTGGTTGTCAACCTTGTTGTTGGTTGTTGACACCAAATATCAAACTGATTTGATCTTACCTCAACATTGTTTTCAACATTAAATATCAACCATCAAACTGCCCACAGACGTTCAACATTGTCTTCAACAATGCTGACAACAAGGGTGGAGACCAATTTGATCGTCTGTAGGGCCCTTTAAAAAAAACATGCTTGCCAAATCGCAAATTTCTAGCTCCAGGGGCTTAGGCTGATCGTTGATGATCTCTCAAACAAGCATCCAATCAGACAGTCATTTGTAAAGTCTTATTTCATAGAATTGATGAAAATCAGACGGGGAAGTAAATGTATTATTCTTTTGAGAAAATAAAATTTGTTTTTCTAATAATTTTCTGCTGATTAAATTTAAATTTCTAGAAAAATTCAATTAGAATTTTCTTATTAGAACTTGGAATAAGAATAGAAACAAAATACTAAAGTTCCTCCTGAGACTAAAAGTTCACTTTTTATGAATTACACCGCTTACTTGACCCCTCAGGAGTCTATGTTTTAAATTTCAAATCAATCAGTTAAGCCGTTTAACGTGGAGGTCGGTGAACATAGAGATATAGAATCCCAAAATCATTATATTGATAATTGATGATGTATAACATATTCTTATTTAAACCTATATAATTCTTTATATTACTATTATCTTATATTATTTTTATTTTACTATATTTTTATTTAACATATACTCTATTATTATTATATTAATTATTGTGTCTATTATTGTAAATGTTTTTATACTTGATAATTATTGTATTATATTAGTGTATATTAGGCATTTAGACGTTAAAAATAATAAATAAATAAAAAACCTAATTTTGATGTCAGCTAAAGAGAATTCGTTGAATTTTATCTGTAATTATTAATTCATAGCTTTTAATGAGTTAGGTGTTAGTTCTAGGAGAAATATTTTAATCTAAATAAATAATAATGTACTGTTACGCTTAAGAGATACGTTGAAGGATCTCCGAAATTTCTTCCCCGATTTCTATGAAATTTTCACACAACATTCCATTCAAATACACGAGTGTTTTTATATATATTGTTTTTATAGATATCACACCTGTGGCATGTAAAAAATATTTTTTTCTAGGAAACAACGCCAGCGCCTCTCTGGAGAGTAAAAGCAAACAAACAAGATAGCCGATAATAGCTTTTTGGAAATCTTTCAACTGTCAATATTATTTTTGGTTAAGGGAACAATTTTGACAAGTAATATATAATTCATTTACTGTTTTACTATAATACCTATTCTATAATTATTTGCATTTTCAATTTATTTTCAAAACTATTATTATTTTTTAAATATATTTAAATTTTTGATCAATTTATTTACAACGCATGGTCGTGTCAGCTATTATCTATATAAATTTTAACGATAAAACGAGATGCTCCCGCCCCGGGCGTCACCTAGTTTATTAATCAAACTTGAGCAAGATGCGAGATAGGTTTCACAAAAAAACAGTTTTCTCTGACTCCTAAAGATGGATTCACCCCCGAAATATATCGAATTCAAAACTCAATTTTGTTTTTATTTCTTTTTTTGTGAAACCTACCTCGCATCTTGCTCAAGTTTTATTATTTTATTAATTCTATTTGTCTCCAAGAGATGTCAAGCCTATCATGATTTATAACAATGAATAAAATAATTTAAAATAATTTTTCAATTTTTATTTTTATCAGTTGATTTAATAATTATTTTAAATCCTGTGAAAAATGTAGTCAGTTAATATAAATCCCGTGAAATAATTTAATGCCTACACCTGGTGCACACCGCACACACATACACACATACAATTACTTTCATGCATATATATATAATTAATAAATATTCTATCAAATGCGAAAGATTTTAATTTCTAGAGTTTTACAATCTATCATTAAACTGGATTTCACAATCTAAATTTGTCTACCTAATCTAAGTTAATATGTAATATATAGGGGTATATTACTTTGAAAATGCCCTTACGATAAAGGTGAGGTGTATGAGTAGGAAATTAGGAATAATATTTTATTCCTACCTACCACGCTTTATACAAAAAAAATATGTTTGATATATTTTATGTCCTTTAGAGGTAGCAATTTAAATTTTTAATACATTCTATATATGTAGGCAGGGCCGTGCCATATAGGGTGGTGCAGGGTGGTGCGAAACACCACTGGCGCTCAAGCTCGAGGGGCGGACTTAAAACGTCCCGGACAGAAAAATTAATTTAGTTTTAAAATCAAGAATTAAAAAAAATAAGCTGACATGTTCTGATGTGGTCATCCACTTGACTTTACCATACAACCTGGCCCCTCACTTATATTTAATATTTAATAAAATTATTTATAATCATGTAGGGGAGGGGGTTAGTTTTTGCATTTTTAGACTTCTGGGGTCCCACTGATTATGTATACAAAATTTGGTTGAGTTTGGTAAATGGCCAGATTTTCATTTTTTGACCCTACACCCCCCCCTCCCCATTTTGGGCGGTTAGTTTTTGCATTTTTAGACTTCTGGGGTCCCACTGATTATGTATACAAAATTTGGTTGAGTTTGCTCAAATGGCCTAGATTTTTAATTTTTAACCCCCCTCCACCCCCCTTAATTTTGGGTCGATATGCACCAAAATCTAATCAGCTCTTAATCTCAATGGTCCAAAACTAAGTGTGAAATTTGGTTTCGATATTCAAACTAGTTTTTGAGATAGCTCGTCCACAAAAATTTGGTAACGCACAGACTAACTAACAGACTAACAGACAAGACTTTTTGACAAAACAATTATTATCTCGAAAAATATATTTTTTCGATGTTCACTTATTAGGGCTTTTTTGTAGATCAAAATGCCATGGTTTCGCTCAATTTTTTAATTAAATTAGTTTAAGCCGTTTTTTAGATATTTCGAAAAAAAGAAGCAAAAAAACACTTTTTTCATGCACGATTACAATACTTGACCATACGCTGTATGGTTAAAGTAATATTAAGTTCGCCTGGAATTATAATGGGAGAAATTGTTTCATTGTATTATGTTGGGAAAAGACTCTATTGTCCTCAAACCCAGGTCTAAATACATTTGGGTAAGAGGCTTTCCATGCATATTTCCAAATTTTATCTCTATGTTTAATTTTTTTTTTATTTATTTACAACAAATAAGTTTTAGGATGTCTGCTACTTTTTTTTATCATTTTAATTCCAATTACATTAATTTATCTATATTTTAAACAAAAAAAAATCATTTTCGAAATACCCATTTTTAGTGGGCATGGCCCAATCCGGTTACTTTATTTTCTAGTATTTTTTAAAAAGTGCGGAAAATCCTAACTGCACCAAAATGGGTCAGGAATGGCCTTGTATGTAGGTATTTTTGTTTAATTTAACGTTATTAAAAGTATAATATAAATATATAAATTTTTTCTTACCTAAAATTTCTGAATTTCTCTCCGATTAGGCGAATAATAGCAAAAGTCGTATTTACCTGTAAAAGAAAGGAAAAATATGTAATTATTAAAATTAAATAAAAATTTTAAAGAACACATTTAAAAAGAAATAATATTATCATATATGTTAAAAAAAGTAAATACTAGTTGTAAAACCCGCTTTCGGCAGGCCTCCAGTATTCAAAACTGTCCTTAGGTACCATTTACCGCTTAAAAGAAAACGCCTTATGAAATTTCTTTATTATTTAGTACAGTTACGAATCTCGACCTCGAATTACGCGAATAACTGGTTCCCATGGTTTTCGCCGAGGGGAGAACCGCGACCTAAAATAGTGTACACCTACTTCCACTTCCACTTTCATTTCCAAGTAGAAGACAATAGATGACAATAGATTATCTAATGAATTCCAAAGACGGTGTACACCTAATTCCAATCGTGGCTCACCCCTCGGTTTTCGCTTAGAAGTCGAAAAATCGCGTAAGTCGAAAAAAGCACAAAAAATATGTTTTAGCTTCAAAGTATAGGGAAAGTAATATATACGTATGTTGAAGTAAAAACCCCTTTTTAGTAAGAACTAGTTCAAACGCGTTTAATTGAAAAACAACTAGAATTTACTGATGTTGGTTGAGTTTGTTTCAAAGGTCTAGACTCTAGAATCTTCATTTTTGACCTTCCTCCTCATTTTGGGTGTTTATTTTCAAAAAATCTTATACAAAAATGTCAAAAATGATATTCTCTACAACTTTGATTCTAATTTTTGACATTTTCATCTAAAATTGTTTGAAAATAAAGACCCAAAATGAGGAGGAAGGTGAAAAATAAAGATTCTAGAGTCTAGACCTTTGAAACAAATTCAATCAACATCAGTAAATTCTAGTTGCCACAAAGGTATTCAGTGAAACGCGTTTTAACTAGTAAGAACGGGTTATATATGTATATCAGTGGCGAGCGGTAACATTTCAACCAGATTTCAAAAAAGAACCCATCTATTTTTAAAATGTTATTGTATTTCTCGCTCCTTTTTGTAGAATTCATCTGTAAACGAAGAATTTTTTTGTTATTTTTCAAATTTTACATTAGATTTTTTATAACACGGTATTCATACTATTTTGAAATAGACTTAACCTTTTAAAAGAATCCACATCCACAGCCTCCATGGACCTCATGCTCAACGCTGGATTTACACTAGGGGCACTAGAGGCTAGTGCTCAGGGCGGCAAAATTTGGAACGTGAGAAAAAAATGAATTATATTGTGGCAGTTTATGGATAATTGTTTTGTTTGTCAATTTATGATTTTCAAAACAAATAAGCTGACGTGTTCTGATGTGGCCATCCACTTGACTTTACCATACAACCTGGCCCCTCACTTATATTTAATATTTAATAAAATTATTTATAATCATGTAGGAGGGTGGGGGTTAGTTTTTGCATTTTAGACTCCTGGGATCCACTGATTATGTATACAAAATTTGGTTGAGTTTGGTAAAATGGCCAAGATTTTTAATTTTTAACCCCCTCGACCCCCCTTAATTTTGGGTCGATATTCACCAAAATCTAATCAGCCCTTAATCTTAATGGACCAAATCTACGTGTGAAATTTGGTTTCGATATTCACACTAATTTTTGAGCTAGCTCGTACACAAATTTGGTAACGCACAGACTAACTAACAGACATTTTGACAAAACAATTTTTATCTCAAAAAATATAATTTTTTCGATGTTTACTTATTTGAGCTTTTTTGTAGACCGAAATGCTATGGTTTCGCTCAATTTTTTTAATCAAAATAGTTTCAGCCATTTTTTAGATATTTTGAAAAAAGAAGGAAAAAACCACTTTTTTCATGCACGATTACAATACTTGACCATACCCTGTATGGTAAAGTAAAAAATATGTTTTTATGATATTATCCCATTTATAATAAAAATATTTTCGACTAAAAATGATTCATTATATTTAGTTGAAAATTGTCTATCAAACATTTACCCATTTTATTTAGGCTTTAGGTAATGGGGCGGCATTTGTCAGAGTGTCCCAGGGGCGCAGTTAGGATAAATCCGGCCCTGCTCACGCACACAGTGATGTTAATATTGTTTCGAAGCAAGCGTTTTCATGTTCAGTTTCAATCTCTCAATGAAATATTTTATAAGCTATTTTATAGAATTATTAGTTTTGAAAAGTTGGATAATTCTCTTTAGTAGGATATTTTTATTTGCATGTCAAATACGATATTACACTAAATTTGACCCAATGATTTTATATTAAATTACTTTAAAAGTTATTAAACCAATTATTTTACATTAATTAATGTATACATTGTATTTTTGCTTCGATTCAGGAGATTACTTCTCCACCATCGAGTGTCATTAAAAGATAGAAACAAAACTTTAATATCTTTCATTACCTAGTTTGATTTGTGAGATTTTATCGGATACACAATTCAAGAAAAAATTAGAATATCGTTAAATCTCTCTAGTTTTCTGCAATGTTTCGACTTGCCTTTTTGAAGCCGCATCTTTAAGTAATAGATACGTGAGCAAAGAGATTGTTTTTTCTTTTTAAGAGAAAAAAATTTCTAGCTTGGGAACAAGTCTAAAAGATTAAATTGGGTATATACCAGTGGTGGACGGGGACTTTTCAACCAAGGGAAGGGGCTGTCGTAAAAAAAACCTTCATTTGTTTTTAAATTTTATTTCTTATTCTTCGCTCCTTTTTGCAAATTTTATCAAATTACGGCATCATGAAGTTGCTTGACAATACACTCTCTGGAATGTCACAGAACATAGTCGCAAAATTATTAATTGATTATTATAAATTATTTATTTAATAATTAAATATTTGATCATTATTATTTGATAATTAAGTTAAATAAATGTTAAAAATAATTATTAGGGTTGTTTCCTGAGATTTAATTGATTTGATATTTTGTTTATTTGGTATCGAAAATCTAAAAAAAATAGTTCTTATGAAAGTTGTTCAGTTTTCTTATAAATTCAGAATATGTAAACAAATATATAGGTTTCCATTTAAAAAACAGAACTTGACTTTGAAATACCCTTGAAAGCTTGTTCTACGTCGACAAACAATAGGATAGTTTAGTTTCACCCTCAAGATAAATAAACTTTTATTTGAAACTTTTTTCATATAATGCACTGTTTTTGACGTTATAAGACTGTCTCAAGTTAAAAAACTCATCCGGTATAAATATATACTAACGAAAATATTATTTATTTCAAATGTTTTTTTGATATATTGCACGTAACAGAATCTACATACATATATTTATGGAGGAACTACTTCAAGTATTGCGCCTGTTCCTCTGCTCCTTTCTTTCTTGTTTTCTCTAGGTTGTCTTCACCCTTGAGTACTTTTATTATTTCATCTTCCATCTTTTAACGGTCTTACCAGTTTCTTCCACAGTTTTTTAATTATGCTTTGTTCTCTTTCCTGTTCTGTTGTTTCTTTTCCTCTTAATGTTTTGTAATATAAACATCTAATTAATACTGGAGTGATAACCATTCCACAATGCATTTTTGACCCTTCGATTATTACACAGGCCGAAATTTTTTTCCTTGTCCTAAGATTTATTTCATGATTTTTCTATTCAGTGTGCATCAAAATAAAGGAAAAATACCTATATTCCATATAAAGTTAGCTTTTATAGTGGTTATAATAGTAATAAACGACGAAAAAGGCCATTTTGACCTATTTTCGAGTCCCATTAGATATTAAACAGCAATATTTGAAATCAAAATATTTTATTGATGTAATAGATAGAATACAGATTCCTCTTTGATTTTCAAATTACCACTTGTTTTTAGCTCAATTAGAACTCGAATTATAACTAAAAAACTAAAACTACGTGAATAAAAGGATAATAAACATAGATAAAAATATAAGGTCTTAGTTTTTTAGTTATAATTCGAGTTTTAATTGAGCTAAAAACAAGTGGTAATTTGAAAATCAAAGAGAAAGCTGTTTTCTATTATATCGACAAAATATTTTGATTTCAAGTATTGCTGTTTAATATCTAAAGGGACTCGAAAATAGGTCCAAATGGCCTTTTTCGTCGTTTATTATTATTATAACCACTACGAAAGCAAACTTTTTTAAAAAATTAATTTTTCCCTTCATTTTTTACGTAAAAGGAACACAAATTTGATATTTAAAACTTTAGGAGAAAAATTGTGTTGACCGGTGTTATCAGTGGTAACATTGCAGAAGACATGGAGAAATTGACATAAAATAAAAAATAGCCATCGATTCTCATCTAATATTAGAGGAATAACCTTATTACATTCCATTTTTCATGTTTTTACCATGAATGGTAACCATTAGTGTAAACATGAAAGATTGGAGCCAAAAT
Source organism: Forficula auricularia (assembly GCA_024734495.1). Lineage (NCBI taxonomy): Eukaryota > Metazoa > Arthropoda > Insecta > Dermaptera > Forficulidae > Forficula > Forficula auricularia. The sequence continues at coordinate 97,293 of JALMQS010000434.1, forward strand.
CAAAAAGAATAATTTTATTTTTTTATTTTAAGTCGTGTTTCTAAAGTTCAAATATTGTTTCGAGGTTATTTTCAAGACCTAAATACTTGCTAAAAACGATTTTTAAAAGTTTAAAATTTTTAAATGATGAAAATAGAAAAAATAAAAAATATCATGGCACAGTCACGATAAATACGGAAGAAATAAAGATTTTTTCAGAAGAAGAGGAATTAATTGAACAATCCAAGCAATTTGAAAATGCAAAGATGGGTGAATATTTAAATATAATAGCCCAGATTAATTTGCAGCAACGCTAACGTAATGCTGCCTACCGGGAGCGCTGATGCCGTCGGTATATTTGCGGCAAATTTGAAATATAATTGTAATTTGAACTCGAATTTTGAAATGAAAGACTCCAATTGATTTTAAATTAAGAAACATTAAATATATTGATAATTATTCCTCCCCCCCCCCTGACCACTCAAAAATTAAATATTCAATTCGCTTTTCTTTTCCCACAGAAGAAGAAATTAATCACATCTTATTTGATTTATATTTTATATATTATTTGTTTATTTTTTAATAATTTGCCACTTTTTTATAATTTTTTAAAAATCTAAATTTTGTTATTCGTATTTTTTGATTTTTACAAAATTGAACGACTTAAGACACGCATGCCCAAATTTCTCATGGCAATACTGGATGGAGCAGCCTGTCATTCAAACAACATCTGATCTCTTTTAAATATTTGGAGCCTTATATCGATTATCGATCCCAAATTTTAAAAAAATGATATAATATAATTCTCCTCCTCACACGATACCACTTATTTAAATAAATCTATTTCCACAAAAAAATATCACAATGCTGTAGATTATAGAAAAAAAATACTTCCAGATTCATATCTAGAGCCTCATTTCTGTAGCTGTGACGAAAATGAGTCGAAACTTTTAAGAGACTATGTATTTTCGGGAGTTTACAGGTATACATTTGGAGTGTGGTTTTTTAAGAGGAATAAAAATTTTGGACCGAGACGCTGACTATGGTTTGCGGCGCTCGTACGCCAAAACAATTAATTTTACGACAAAAATGGTCATTATATAATTTGTAGGAAATTAACTCTAGTTTCATTTTGCATATTAATGTTTTGATCGTGAAATGAGTCGGAAAGGAGATATTGTCAAAAAACTGCTTTTAAGCGCCATTTTTCCAATATGTCGGCGCGAACTGCAAAGATACGAGATGGCAAAGTTGAAATTCGGAAAGAGCACATCGAAATCTATAAAATTACATTCAAAACTCTCATAAATACTTTCCAGGTAAAACTACCAAATGACTGGACTATAATGGCAAATTCATTTAAAATTTATTCAAATTAAATATTTTTGTTTTATATTTATAGGTACCATAAAATTAGTATTTATTGCATATTACATTACAAAACACACAGACATCGGGCGAACAAATGGATTCCATGTGCAAACTTAGGAAATTTGTCTGTGTACTTATTGGCTAAACGATCATTCATAAATCATTCATTCATTCATTTATGCAATGATCCTCTTTTTCTATTTCGATTGATCTTTTGCAACGTTTTGATTCTTTCCTCTCTTTTTATTTTTTTTAATAGATAAGTATTTTAAATATTTATATCTAGTCAAAAGACGAGTAAAAACGGTGAAGAGTACACGGATTGATTTGCATAGGAAAGGCGACAATTTTCGAGAAATGTAGAGAATAAAGAGATGATGAGTGGCCCCTCAAGAGGGGGCTCGGGAGATATTTATACAGAAGGAGACGAATAATAAGTAGAACATTCTGTTTTCTCTTCTGCAACTCGAGAATGAAATCTAATAAATAAATGAACTCTCAGAAATCAAAACTTGAGTCGCTTAACTAAATTTTAGGATAGCAAAACATAAAACGACAATGAAGATGAAAAAATTATAAAGGGAAGGTTGTCCTCTGCTTGATGCAAATAAAAATATACATATGTAGATTTGTAAAATATTTGTTTGAGACTATATAGTTTTGAATATCGAAGTTTAACTTAAAAAAGAAAAGACTAAATAAAAAACGAACACATTTACAAAAAAAACACAAATGAAAAAATACAATTAGAAAAGTAAAATGGAACTGGGAAGGTCAAATAATAAGATTCAAAAATGAAAGATTGACAAAAATAATAACAGAATGGTTAGTATAGAACGAAAAAGAAACATAAAAAGACAACTCTAAGATGTTTTATAGTTTTATTGTATAATTTGTTTGTATTCAATAAATAATTATAATTAATTATGTGGGATTTTAATAAAAAAATTCAATTTTGTAAATATTTAAAAATCTTATTATATTAAACGAGCAAAAAATTGCTATTTAATTAAAAAAAAAATTTTATACGGTATTTATTTATATACCTATGCATATATACACATAATCTGTGGGCCAGTACAAGACTTGAAGTGCAAAAACTGGGTGAGGGCCGGGGGCGAGGGTGGAGGTGACGGTGGGGGAGATGTGAGGGTGCAGTGGTGAAGGGGTACGGGGGGCGAGGGGAATAATATAATTAATATATAATATAATTAATTATACCTTTTAACTGAAGCAAAAAAGTTACAGAAGCATCAGCTCGGTGGCCAGGTACTACATATTTATGTATAAAAACAATCCACACATAAATATCATTGTAAATTCATATAAATATATTTATCAAAATTGTACCTCAATAAAGGCTTGAATAAATAAATAAATATAGTTTCGAAGGTTTGACCTTCATCATCAATCTTTTTAATTATAAATATTTCATCTTTTTATTTGGTTATTTCTCATGTGGTCAATTGCCCGATTGGATATAAAAAATTCTTGTTGTTGTTATAGCAAGCTAACAACATAGACAATTCTTGTTTTTGTGGCTAGCTTGCTACAACAACAAAACGAATTTTATATATCAAATCGGGTAATTGTCCCACATTAGAGATAACAGATAAAAAATTTATAATTAAAAAGAGTGATGATGAAGGTCAAAACCTCGAAAACTATATAGTGTCAAACAAATAAATTGAATATGCAATTTCGAAATGGGCACATCTCATATTTAATATAAACTTTTTAATAATCAGTAGAGATTGTGGTGTTGGTGCAAGGTGAAACATCTTTTAATAAAGATAAGAGTAAATAGATATTTTATTTAATATGGATTTACTATGAGTTAGTGATACTGAGTCACTTATTCACTATTAAAATTAAGCTTTTTCTTTTTAAATATATATTTAAAGATCATCAGGAATACAGAAGGTACCTTCATTTCCTGAAGATGTTGATAGCCCGAAATATATATATTGAAAAAGAAAAAAAAATTTATATCTTTTTAATTTTTTAATTTTAATGTGAAATAAGTGACCCAGTATCCTTAACTCATAATAAATCCATATTAAATAAAATATCTATTTACTCTTATCTTTATAAACTTTTTAATATAAATGTAATCTAAAAGATCAAGTGCATCTACTATGCTCGAAAAAGGCACAACTCTGGTATTAACTGCCCCCAAAATGTAACTCAAAAATAAATTGTATTATAAATTTTACACTACTTTACAAAATAATAAGTTCATTTAAAAAATAGTTATTTTTTCATTCCTGAACATTTTCAATTTTTAGACATGTGTCCTTTTCGAAATTGCATATTCAATTATATATTTATATTTGGTATATATATGTATAATATGTTTAAAATTTGAATTTCTAGTGAAATCACACATAATTAATTATAATTATTTATTAAACACGAATAAATAATACAATAAAACTACGAGATTTCGATCGATTTATTCTTCGATTGTTCTCATTTATGAGAACCCACTTCGATTTTAGGTTAACTCAATAATATTATTAATTACATCAAGTAGAGGACAACCTCATTGTTTCCTCTTTAAAAGTTTGAATTGATTCTCCTTACAAAATCACAGTTTTCGAGTTATATCAGTGTTGCAGCAAATGAGCGATATATAAACCTCAATGATTTCTCTTCGACAAAAATTAAACAAAAATTTGTTCCCGTAAATCTAACAATAGATTCCAATAGAATTTTTATACGCTGATTATCATGGAATTTGCCGATTTTTTACAACACGTCAGAGTTTTTGAGATATTATCGGTCAAAATGATAAAAAAGGCCCTTTGACCTATTTTGAGTCCCATTAAATATTAAACAGTATATATTTGAAATCAAAATATTTTGTTGACGTAATAGAAAACAGCTTCCACTTTGATTTTCAAATTTCCACTTGTTTGTAGCTCAATTAGAACTCGAGTTAGAACTAAAAAACTAAGACCTTATGTTTTAGGTTAAAAATAAAATGAGAGAGTCTTCTGTTTTTTAAATAAAATAATTTTTAATTATTTCTAGAGACTATAGTTTCGAAGGCATTGCCTTCATCCTCAGTCTATCACAAATATTTCAAATTAGTTACAAATTTAATTTTTAATGATGAAGGCAATGCCTTCGAAACTATAGTCTCTAGAAATAATTAAAAATTATTTTATTTAAAAAACAGAAGACTCTCTCATTTTATTTCTAACCTAAAATAAAAAACAATTCTGTTACCATCGACAGTGAAATCTTTTATTCAACTAATAAGACCTTATGTTTTTATCTATTTATATTATCCTTTATAATCACGTAGTTTTAATTTTTTAGTTATAACTCGAGTTCTAATTGAGCTAAAAACAAGTGGTAATTTGAAAATCAAAGAGAAATTATGTTGTCTATTCTTCTTCTTTAAGTGCCATATCAGGTCTCCCAGATTTTTTGGCTTCTCTTCACATATACCTGTGCTGAGTGTGTTGAGCTGTTTTTACACAGATATACGGGACCCACTTTTTAACGCCGGATTCCGAACGGCTAGTTTGGAGAGGTTACTAGACAATATATACTCTTGGTAGGTTGTCATTACTTTTCAAGAGGAGGCGACTGCAAATATCTGCCCGAGACTCGGTTTCGAACCAGCGTATTTAAGGCCAGCGGCCCGACACTCCTAACCACTGACCAACAGTCGCCTGTTTTCTATTACGTCAACAAAATATTTCGATTGCAAATATTACTGTTTAATATTTAATCGACAATAGGTCAAAATGGCATTTTTCGTCGTTTTGACCGATAATATCTCAAAACTCTGACCTGTTGTAAAAAATCGGGAAATTACATGATATTAAAGGGAATAAAACTCTACAGGAATCCATTGTTAGGTTTACGGCGAGAAATTTTTATTGAATAGGGTTCTTTTTTTCTTCACGTGTAGCCCAAGCAACCCAAAAGGTTGGACACACCCGTCTTAGAGCCAGTTGTATGTCGGTTGGTAAACTCTTTTTAAACGTTGGCCAAGGGTAAAACCTTAAAATTCACCTTGTGCCCGGTGGGATGGCCAATGAGATGACAGGCACTTCATCTGATTGGTCATCCCATCGGGCCCAAAAGTGAATTTTAATGCTTTACCCTTTGTTCTTAGAAGAATCGGAGAAAGGAGAACCTTGTGGAAGAGTCTGAAGAAGAGAAGAGGTCAGATGATGGGGCACACACTGAGAAATGGGAAACTGCTTAGGGATATCTTGGAGGGGGAGGTGGGAAATAAAAGGGGAAGGGGAAGACCCAGATTAGAATATTTCAAGCAAATAATTGGGGATATGGGAAGCCAGACATTTAGAGAGGTCAAACAGCAGACGGGGGACAGAATCTAGTGGAGACGGATTGTTGCATCAAACCAGTCTTAGGACTGTATACTCAATGATGATGATGACCCTTTGCCAACGTTTAAAACGAGTTTACCAATCGACATACAACTGGCCCTTAGACTTTTCTAAACACAAATAAATAAAAACAAAATGCAAGCATTTTTAAATGAATTCCCTACTCCAGCAGAGTTTTGCCGGAGTGTGTAGAGAATTAAAACCAGAATTAAATTTATTAGAAACTCGCAGTGACATCCCCCAAAGCACGTTCCCTTAGATCTTAATGAAAATGCGAAATTTCCAGCGGCTTTTATTCTAACAACAAGATTTTTTTACGATAAATATGGTCGCACTTAAAAAGTACTCTTTATATTCTTCTCCTCAAGGGAAAAATTAAATTAATATACGCAACATACTTATATACATGTAACTGCTACTACTAATTTAATTTTTAACTTTTTATTTCATCCGAAATTGATCTTTAAAAGCCTACCACTTTTTAATTTTTTTTTCCCATTGAATTGAAATCTTTGTTTACAAAATGCCCCGAGAGAGGGTGGGAGAAGGACGGACGGACATATAACTAACGCTTGATTTCAAGGCTCCGAATTGGGTCGCTATAATGTTGCTTCAAAGCCAGCTCAACTTATACAGATTAAAAAAAATATATTCATTGATCTATTCTCGGGTAGGAGAAAAAATTGTTTAAAAAATCTCATATGAAAAGTAACGATGATTCTTGAAATGAAACTCGATTCTACCATGTTGCTTTTTCCTGATTTCTTTCATTTCACCCACTGCTCTTGAGGGGATTGACAAAAATTTTTTGTTCAAAAAAGTCAATGAAAATTAAATTGGCGGGAAGGAAAGTACACTGCTGTTCGCTCCTGGTACCCGGATACAAATTTTAAAAATTTTAAGAAAATCAATGCTTAACGCTTGATTTCAAGGCTCCAATTGGGTCGCTATAATGTTGCTTCAACGCCAGCTCAACTTATACAGATTAAAAAAATATATTCATTGATCTATTCTCGGGTAGGAAAAATTGTTTAAAAATCCATATGAAAAGTAACGATGATTCTTGAAATGAAACTCGATTCTACTGTTGCTTGCTGATTTCTTTCATTTCACCTACTCTTGAGATTGACAAAATTTTTGTTCATAAAAGTCAATGAAAATTAAATTGGCAGGAAGGAAAGTACACTGCTGTTCGCTCCTGGTACCCGGATACAAATTTTAAAAATTTTAAGAAAATCAATGCTTAACGCTTGATTTCAAGGCTCCAATTGGGTCGCTATAATGTTGCTTCAACGCCAGCTCAACTTATACAGATTAAAAAAATATATTCATTGATCTATTCTCGGGTAGGAAAAAATTGTTTAAAAATCCATATGAAAAGTAACGATGATTCTTGAAATGAAACTCGATTCTACTGTTGCTTGCTGATTTCTTTCATTTCACCTACTCTTGAGATTGACAAAATTTTTTGTTCATAAAAAGTCAATGAAAATTAAATTGGCGGGAAGGAAAGTACGCTGCTGTTCATGCGCTCCTGGTACCCGGATACAAAAAAAATTTTTAAAAAATTTTTAAGAAAATCAATGCTTTAAACGCGCGGGAATTTCAAAAAGAAGGCTCCAAAATTAGGGTCGCTATAATGTTGCTTCAACGCCAGCTCAACTTATACAGATTAAAAAAGTATATTCATTGATCTATTCTCGGGTAGGAAAAATTGTTTAAAAATCCATATGAAAAGTAACGATGATTCTTGAAATGAAACTCGATTCTACTGTTGCTTGCTGATTTCTTTCATTTCACCTACTCTTGAGATTGACAAAATTTTTGTTCATAAAAAGTCAATGAAAATTAAATTGGCGGTAAGGAAAGTACACTGCTGTTCGCTCCTGGTACCCGGATACAAATTTTAAAAATTTTAAAAAAAATCAATGCTTAACGCTTGATTTCAAGGCTCCAATTGGGTCGCTATAATGTTGCTTCAACGCCAGCTCAACTTATACAGATTAAAAAAATATATTCATTGAACTATTCTCGGGTAGGAAAAATTGTTTAAAAATCCATATGAAAAGTAACGATGATTCTTGAAATGAAACTCTTTGCGATTCTACTGTTGCTTGCTGATTTTCTTTCAATTTACTTTTTTACTCTCTTGAGATTGACAAAAATTTTTGTTCATAAAAAGTCAATGAAAGGGGAAAATTAAATTGGCTGGAAAAGGGAAAATACACTGCTGTTCGCTCATAATTTTCCAGGAAACAAATTTTTAAAAATTTTAATAAAATCAGTATGCAGCGCTTGATTTCCAAAGGCTCCATTTGGGTCGCTATAATGTTGCTTCAACGCACAAGCTCAACTTATACAGATTAAAAAAATATGACCTAAATCATTGATCTATTCTCGGGTAGGAAAAATTGTTTAAAAATCCATATGAAAAGTAACGATGATTCTTGAAATGAAACTCGATTCTACTGTTGCTTGCTGATTTCTTTCATTTCACCTACTCTTGAGATTGACAAAATTTTTGTTCATAAAAAGTCAATGAAAATTAAATTGGCGGGAAGGAAAGTACACTGCTGTTCGCTCCTGGTACCCGGATACAAATTTTAAAAATTTTAAGAAAATCAATGCTTAACGCTTGATTTCAAAGGCTCAATTGGGTCGCTATAATGTTGCTTCAACGCCAGCTCAACTTATACAGATTAAAAATATATTCATTGATCTATTCTCGGGTAGGAAAAATTGTTTAAAAATCCATATGAAAAGTAACGATGATTCTTGAAATGAAACTCGATTCTACTGTTGCTTGCTGATTTCTTTCATTTCACCTACTCTTGAGATTGACAAAATTTTTGTTCATAAAAAGTCAATGAAAATTAAATTGGCGGGAAGGAAAGTACACTGCTGTTCGCTCCTGGTACCCGGATACAAATTTTTAAAAATTTTAAGAAAATCAATGCTTAACGCTTGATTTCAAGGCTCCAATTGGGTCGCTATAATGTTGCTTCAACGCCAGCTCAACTTATACAGATTAAAAAAATATATTCATTGATCTATTCTCGGGTAGGAAAAATTGTTTAAAAATCCATATGAAAAGTAACGATGATTCTTGAAATGAAACTCCGATTCTACTGTTGCTTGCTGATTTCTTTCATTTCACCTACTCTTGAGATTGACAAAATTTTTGTTCATAAAAAGTCAATGAAAGTCGAATTGGCGGAAGGAAAGTACACACTGCACCATTCGCTCCACCAATTTTTCGGATACAAATTTTTACTAATTTTTAAAAATTCGAAAAATGGCAACTTGATTTCAAGGCTCAATTGAATTACGCTGTCATGTTGCTTCAACGCCAGCTCAACTTATACATGATTAAAAAAAAATATATTCATTGATCTATTCTCGGTGGGAAAAATTGTTTAAAAATCCATATGAAAAGTAACGATGATTCTTGAAATGAAACTCGATTCTTCTGTTGCTTGCTGATTTCTTTCATTTCCACTACTCTTGAAAGGATTGACAAAAAGTGAAAATTTTTGTTCATAAGAAAAGTCAATGAAAATTAAAATTGGCTGGAAGGAAAATTCTTTTTACACTGCTGTTCGCTCCTGGTACCCCACGGATGCAAATTTTAAGAATTTTTAAGAAAATCAATGCTTAACGCTTGATTTCAAAAAGAAAGAACTCCAATTGGGTCGCTATAATGTTGCTTCCAGCATAAGCTACCTCCCAGCTTATACAGATTAAAAAAATATATTCGTTGATCTGTTACTCGGGTAGGGAAAAATTGTTTAAAAATCCACTTATGAAAAGTAACGATGACTCTTGAAATGAAACTCGATTCTACTGTTGCTTGCTGATTTCTTTCATTTCACCTACTCTTGAGATTGACAATAATTTTTGTTCATAAAGTCAATGAAAATTAAATTGGCGGGAAGGAAAGTACACTGCTGTTCGCTCCTGGTACCGGATACAAATTTTAAAAATTTTAAGAAAATCAATGCTTAACGCTTGATTTCAAGGCTCCAATTGGGTCGCTATAATGTTGCTTCAACGCCAGCTCAGCTTATACAGATTAAAAAAATATATTCATTGATCTATTCTCGGGTAGGAAAAAATTGTTTAAAAATCCATATGAAAAGTAACGATGATTCTTGAAATGAAACTCGATTCTACTGTTGCTTGCTGATTTCTTTCATTTCACCTACTCTTGAGATTGACAAAATTTTTGTTCATAAAAAGTCAATGAAAATTAAATTGGCTGGAAGGAAAGTACACTGCTGTTCGCTCCTGGTACCCGGATACAAATTTTAAAAATTTTAAGAAAATCAATGCTTAACGCTTGATTTCAAGGCTCCAATTGGGTCGCTATAATGTTGCTTCAACGCCAGCTCAACTTATACAGATTAAAAAAATATATTCATTGATCTATTCTCGGGTAGGAAAAATTGTTTAAAAATCCATATGAAAAGTAACGATGATTCTTGAAATGAAATTCGATTCTACTGTTGCTTGCTGATTTCTTTCATTTCACCTACTCTTGAGATTGACAAAATTTTTGTTCATAAAAAGTCAATAAAATTAAATTGGCGGTAAGGTAAGTACACTGCTGTTCGCTCCTGGTACCCGGATACAAATTTTAAAAATTTTAAAAAAATCAATGCTTAACGCTTGATTTCAATGCTCCAATTGGGTCGCTATAATGTTGCTTCAACGCCAGCTCAACTTATACAGATTAAAAAAGTATATTCATTCATCTATTCTCGGGTAGGAAAAATTGTTTAAAAATCCATATGAAAAGTAACGATGATTCTTGAAATGAAACTCGATTCTACTGTTGCTTGCTGATTTCTTTCATTTCACCTACTCTTGAGATTGACAAAATTTTTGTTCATAAAAAGTCAATGAAAATTAAATTGGCTGGAAGGAAAGTACACTGCTGTTCGCTCCTGGTACCCGGATACAAATTTTAAAAATTTTAAGAAAATCAATGCTTAACGTTTGATTTCAAGGCTCCAATTGGGTCGCTATAATGTTGCTTCAACGCCAGCTCAACTTATACAGATTAAAAAAGTATATTCATTGATCTATTCTCGGGTAGGAAAAATTGTTTAAAAATCCATATGAAAAAGTAACGATGATTCTTGAAATGAAACTCGATTCTACTGTTGCTTGCTGATTTCTTTCATTTCACCTACTCTTGAGATTGACAAAATTCTTTGTTCATAAAAAGTCAATGAAAATTAAATTGGCGCTAAGGGAAAGTACACTGCTTGTTCGCTCCTGGTACCCGGATACAAATTTTTAAAAAAATTTTAAAATCAATTCTTTACGCCTTGATTTCAAGGCTCCGGTTGGGTCGCTATAATGTTGCTTCAACGCCAGCTCAACTTATACAGATTAAAAAAGTATATTCATTGATCTATTCTCGGGTAGGAAAAATTGTTTAAAAATCCATATGAAAAAGTAACGATGATTCTTGAAATGAAACTCGGTTCTACTGTTGCTTGGTGATTTACTTTCATTTCACCTACTCTTGAGATTTTCTGACAAAATTTTTGTTCATAAAAGTCTGATGAGGTAAATTGGCGGGAAGGAAGTACACTCTTTTCTTGTTCAACTCCTGGTACGGATACAAATTTAAAAATTTTAAGAAAATCGGCCTTTAACGCTTGATTTTCAAAGGCTCCAATTGGTCCTTTATAATGTTGCTTCAACGCCAGCTCAACTTATACAGATATATTCATTGATCTATTCACGGGTAGGAAAATTGTTTAAAAATCCATATGAAGAAGTAATTGATTGAAGGCTAAAACTCGATTCTACAATGCGCTTTGCTGATTTCTTTCATTCCACTACTCTTGAAGTTGACAAAATTTTTTGTTCATAAAAAAAGTCGTGAAAATTAAATTGGCAAAAGGAGGAAGGCTTTTATGTTCGCTCCTGTTTTTGGATACACAAATTTTAAAAAATTTAAGAAAATCAGTGTACGCTTGATTTCAAGGCTCAATTGGGTCGCTATAATGTTGCTTCAACGCCAGCTCAACTTATACAGATTAAAAAGTATATTCATTGATCTATTCTCGGGTAGGAAAAATTGTTTAAAAATCCATATGAAAAGTAACGATGATTCTTGAAATGAAACTCGATTCTACTGTTGCTTGCTGATTTCTTTCATTTCACCTACTCTTGAGATTGACAAAATTTTTGTTCATAAAAGTCAATGAAAATTAAATTGGCGGTAAGGAAAGTACACTGCTGTTCGCTCCTGGTACCCGGATACAAATTTTAAAAATTTTAAAAAAATCAATGCTTAACGCTTGATTTCAAGGCTCCAATTGGGTCGCTATAATGTTGCTTCAACGCCAGCTCAACTTATACAGATTAAAAAAATATATTCATTGATCTATTCTCGGGTAGGAAAAATTGTTTGAAAATCCATATGAAAAGTAACGATGATTCTTGAAATGAAACTCGATTCTACTTTGTTTGCTTGCTGATTTCTTTCATTTCCACCTACTCTTTGAGATTGACAAAATTTTTTGTTCATAAAAGTCAATGAAAATTAAATTGGCGGCTGAAGGAAAGTTACACTGTATTTCTAAGCTCCTGGTACTAGGCATAAATTTTAAAAATTTTAAAAATCAGTAGCAACGACTTGTTCAAAATATTGGTCGCTATAATGTTGCTTCAACGCACAGCTCAACTTATACAGATTAAAAAATATATTCATTGATCTATTCTCGGGTAGGAAAAATTGTTTAAAAATCCATATGAAAAGTAACGATGATTCTTGAAATGAAATTCGATTCTACTGTTGCTTGCTGATTTCTTTCATTTCACCTACTCTTGAGATTGACAAAATTTTTGTTCATAAAAAGTCAATAAAATTAAATTGGCGGTAAGGTAAGTACACTGCTGTTCGCTCCTGGTACCCGGATACAAATTTTAAAAATTTTAAGAAAATCAATGCTTAACGCTTGATTTCAAGGCTCCAATTGGGTCGCTATATTGTTGCTTCAACGCCAGCTCAACTTATACAGATTAAAAAAATATATTCATTGATCTATTCTCGGGTAGGAAAAATTGTTTAAAAATCCATATGAAAAGTAACGATGATTCTTGAAATGAAACTCGATTCTACTGTTGCTTGCTGATTTCTTTCATTTCACCTAGTCTTGAGATTGACAAAATTTTTGTTCATAAAAAGTCAATGAAAATTAAATTGGCGGAAGGAAAGTACACTGCTGTTCGCTCCTGGTACCCGGATACAAATTTTAAAAATTTTAAGAAATTCAATGCTTAACGCTTGATTTCAAGGCTCCAATTGGGTCGCTATAATGTTGCTTCAACGCCAGCTCAACTTATACAGATTAAAAAATATATTCATTGATCTATTCTCGGGTAGGAAAAATTGTTTAAAAATCCATATGAAAAGTAACGATGATTCTTGAAATGAAACTCGATTCTACTGTTGCTTGCTGATTTCTTTCATTTCACCTACTCTTGAGATTGACAAAATTTTTGTTCATAAAAAGTCAATGAAAAATTAAATTGGCGGGAAGGAAAGTACACTGCTGTTCGCTCCTGGTACCCGGATACAAATTTTAAAAATTTTAAGAAATTCAATGCTTAACGCTTGATTTCAAGGCTCCAATTGGGTCGCTATAATGTTGCTTCAACGCCAGCTCAACTTATACAGATTAAAAAAATATATTCATTGATCTATTCTCGGGTAGGAAAAATTGTTTAAAAATCCATATGAAAAGTAACGATGATTCTTGAAATGAAACTCGATTCTACTGTTGCTTGCTGATTTCTTTCATTTCACCTACTCTTGAGATTGACAAAATTTTTTGTTCATAAAAAGTCAATGAAAATTAAATTGGCTGGAAGGAAAGTACACTGCTGTTCGCTCCTGGTACCCGGATACAAATTTTAAAAATTTTAAGAAAATCAATGCTTAACGCTTGATTTCAAGGCTCCAATTGGGTCGCTATAATGTTGCTTCAACGCCAGCTCAGCTTATACAGATTAAAAAAATATATTCATTGATCTATTCTCGGGTAGGAAAAATTGTTTAAAAATCCATATGAAAAGTAACGATGATTCTTGAAATGAAACTCGATTCTACTGTTGCTTGCTGATTTCTTTCATTTCACCTACTCTTGAGATTGACAAAATTTTTTGTTCATAAAAAGTCAATGAAAATTAAATTGGCGGGAAGGAAAGTACGCATAACATTTTCCGCCTCCTGTTTTGGACTGCAAATTTTTAAAATTTTTTAAGAAATTTCAATGTGCCCAACGCTTGATTTCAAGGCTCAAATTGGAATTCCTCGCTATATTGTTGCTTCAACGCCAGCTCAACTTATACAGATTAAAAAAATATATTCATTGATCTATTCTCGGGTAGGAAAAATTGTTTTTTAAAAATCCATATGAAAATGGCAATGATTGCCAGAGAATGAAACTCCGATTCTTCTGTTGCTTGCTGATTTCTTTCATTTCACCTACTCTTGAAATTAGAAACTGAAATTTTTTTGTTCGCGAGTCAATAGAAATTAAATTGGCTGGAAGGAAAGTACACCTTTTATTTCAACTCCCTGGTACGGGATACAAATTTTAAAAATTTTAAGAAAATCAATGTAGCGCTTGATTTCAAAAGGCTCCAATTGGGTCGCTTTATAATGTTGCTTCAACGCCAAAAGCTCAACTTATACAGATTAAAAAAATATATTCATTGATCTATTCTCGGGTACGGAAAAAATTGTTCCCCGATCCATATGAAAAGTAACGATGATTCTTGAAATGAAATTCGATTCTACTGTTGCTTGCTGATTTCTTTCATTTCACCTACTCTTGAGATTGACAAAATTTTTGTTCATAAAAAGTCAATAAAATTAAATTGGCGGTAAGGTAAGTACACTGCTGTTCGCTCCTGGTACCCGGATACAAATTTTAAAAATTTTAAAAAAATCAATGCTTAACGCTTGATTTCAATGCTCCAATTGGGTCGCTATAATGTTGCTTCAACGCCAGCTCAACTTATACAGATTAAAAAAGTATATTCATTCATCTATTCTCGGGTAGGAAAAATTGTTTAAAAATCCATATGAAAAGTAACGATGATTCTTGAAATGAAACTCGATTCTACTGTTGCTTGCTGATTTCTTTCATTTCACCTACTCTTGAGATTGACAAAATTTTTGTTCATAAAAAGTCAATGAAAATTAAATTGGCTGGAAGGAAAGTACACTGCTGTTCGCTCCTGGTACCCGGATACAAATTTTAAAAATTTTAAGAAAATCAATGCTTAACGTTTGATTTCAAGGCTCCAATTGGGTCGCTATAATGTTGCTTCAACGCCAGCTCAACTTATACAGATTAAAAAAGTATATTCATTGATCTATTCTCGGGTAGGAAAAATTGTTTAAAAATCCATATGAAAAGTAACGATGATTCTTGAAATGAAACTCGATTCTACTGTTGCTTGCTGATTTCTTTCATTTCAGCTACTCTTGAGATTGACAAAACTTTTGTTCATAAAAAATTGACAAAGTGGTGGCGCTATGAAGTACACTGCTGTTCGCTCCTGAAATTTTTGGATACAAAATTTTAAAAAATTTTAAGAAAAATCAATGTAACGCTTGATTCCAAGGCTCCAGTTGGGTTCGCTATAAATGTTGCTTCAACGCCAGCTCAGCTTATACAGATTAAAAAGAAATATATTCATTGATCGTATTCTCGGGAATTAGGAAAAATTGTTTTAAAAATCTACATGTAAAGCAACGATGATTCCTGAAATAGAGAAACTTTCGATTCTACTGTTGCTTGCCACTGATTTCTTTTTCATTTCACCTACTCTTGAGATTGGCTCCCAAAATTTTTGTTCATAAAAAGTCAATGAAAATTAAATTGGCGGGAAAGGAAAAGTACACTGCTGTTCGCTCACAATGGTACCCAGGATACAAATTTTAAAAATTTTTAGAAAATCAATGCTTAACGCTTGATTTCAAGGCTCTGATAGGTCTTCTCTAATGTTGCTTCAACGCCAACTCAACTTGAATTAAAAAATATATTCATTAGATATTCTCAATTTGGGAAAATTGTTTAAAAATCCATATGAAAAGCTAACGAAATGAGATGATTCTTGAAATGAAGCTCAATTCTGTTGCTTGCTGATTTCTTTCATTTCACTACTCGCGGGGTCCGACAAAATTTTTGTTCTCTTTAAAAAAGTCAATGAAAAATTAAGTAGCGCATTGGAAAAGTACACTGCTGTTCATCCCGCAATTTTTGAGGATACAAATTTCAAAAGAAATTTTAAAAAATCAATGCTTAACGCTTGGCAGTTTCAAAGAGGCTCCAATTGGGTCGCTATAATGTTGCTTCAACGCCAGCTCAACTTATACAGATTAAAAAAATATATTCATTGATCTATTCTCGGGTAGGAAAAATTGTTTAAAAATCCATATGAAAAGTAACGATGATTCTTGAAATGAAACTCGATTCTACTGTTGCTTGCTGATTTCTTTCATTTCACCTACTCTTGAGATTGACAAAATTTTGTTCATAAAAAGTCAATGAAAATTAAATTGGCTGGAAGGAAAGTACACTGCTGTTCGCTCCTGGTACCCGGATACAAATTTTAAAAATTTTAAGAAAATCAATGCTTAACGCTTGATTTCAAGGCTCCAATTGGGTCGCTATAATGTTGCTTCAACGCCAGCTCAACTTATACAGATTAAAAAAATATATTCATTGATCTATTCTCGGGTAGGAAAAATTGTTTAAAAATCATTATGAAAAGTAACGATGATTCTTGAAATGAAACTCGATTCTACTGTTGCTTGCTGATTTCTTTCATTTCACCTACTCTTGAGATTGACAAAATTTTTGTTCATAAAAAGTCAATGAAAATTAAATTGGCGGTAAGGAAAAGTACACTGCTGTTCGCTCCTGGTACCCGGATACAAATTTTAAAAATTTTAAGAAAATCAATGCTTAACGCTTGATTTCAAGGCTCCAATTGGGTCGCTTATAATGTTGCTTCAACGCCAGCTCAACTTATACAGATTAAAAAAGTATATTCATTGATCTATTCTCGGGTAGGAAAAATTGTTTAAAAATCCATATGAAAAGTAACGATGATTCTTGAAATGAAACTCGATTCTACTGTTGCTTGCTGATTTCTTTCATTTCACCTACTCTTGAGATTGACAAAATTTTTGTTCATAAAAAGTCAATGAAAATTAAATTGGCGGGAAGGAAAGTACACTGCTGTTCGCTCCTGGTACCCGGATACAAATTTTAAAAATTTTAAGAAAATCAATGCTTAACACTTGATTTCAAGGCTCCAATTGGGTCGCTATAATGTTGCTTCAACGCCAGCTCAACTTATACAGATTAAAAAAATATATTCATTGATCTATTCTCGGGTAGGAAAAATTGTTTAAAAATCCATATGAAAAGTAACGATGATTCTTGAAATGAAACTCGATTCTACTGTTGCTTGCTGATTTCTTTCATTTCACCTACTCTTGAGATTGACAAAATTTTTGTTCATAAAAAGTCAATGAAAATTAAATTGGCGGGAAGGAAAGTACACTGCTGTTCGCTCCTGGTACCCGGATACAAATTTTAAAAATTTTAAGAAAATCAATGCTTAACGCTTGATTTCAAGGCTCCAATTAGGTCGCTATAATGTTGCTTCAACGCCAGCTCAACTTATACAGATTAAAAAAATATATTCATTGATCTATTCTCAGGTAGGAAAAATTGTTTAAAAATCCATATGAAAAGTAACGATGATTCTTGAAATGAAACTCGATTCTACTGTTGCTTGCTGATTTCTTTCATTTCACCTACTCTTGAGATTGACAAAATTTTTGTTCATAAAAAGTCAATGAAAATTAAATTGACGGGAAGGAAAGTACACTGCTGTTCGCTCCTGGTACCCGGATACAAATTTTAAAAATTTTAAGAAATTCAATGCTTAACGCTTGATTTCAAGGCTCCAATTGGGTCCGCTATAATGTTGCTTCAACGCCAGCTCAACTTATACAGATTAAAAAAATATATTCATTGATCTATTCTCGGGTAGGAAAAATTGTTTAAGAAATCCATATGAAAAGTAACATTGATTCTTGAAATGAAACTCGATTTCTTCTGTTGCTTGCTGAT